>QLTV01003481.1:282711-294612 GCA_003457575.1 Thermophis baileyi
GATATTTATTCCATTTTCAATCATCCATTATTCTGGTATTTTTTTAATGTGCTGTTATCAAGCTAGATATTCTCCATCCTGCTACTTATGCATTTGATTTCTCTTTAGAGTAATGAATGTTGCATTTTTTCCTCTAATTTCATTTTGTTAGTTTTAGCCTCTTCTCTAGCATCAAGTGCTTTTTCCTATCTTCTAAGATATCATATTAGCTATCCTACAAATTAGGTGTCATCTGGTAATTTGGTAACAAGCATTCCTTAAGCGTCCCCTCTATCTCTTCAACAATCCATTCTGAAAAATCAAATAAAATATAAAATAACAAAATACAATAAAATAAAATAAAATAAAATAAAATAAAATAAAATAAAATAAAATAAAATAAATAATAAAATAAAATAAAATAATAAAATAATAATAGTCAGGTAAATCTACAACTGCTTTCTTTCCATCTCGTTCTTCAGATATATTGGGACAAGCTCAAGAATTCTCAGCTAGCAAAAAATTGAGGAAGGATGATTTACGTGATTTTTAGGCAAAGCATGAAAGAGCAAGTTGTACTCATATTTTCCTGTATAATATGGGTAGTCCTTAACTTACGACCACACTTGAGCCCAAAATCTCTGGGCTGTTGTAACTTTGAACTGTCACTAAATGAACTGTTGTGAGTCAATGACTACCTGTAATCTGAGAATACTTTAGGGCAGTGGTTCTCAACCTTTGGTTCGTGGATTCCTGGAGGGCCGCAATCTCATCACACGGGGTACACAAAAGCTTGAAGAAATGTTATGATTGAAACCTTGAGTTAAGTCTTGGGGGTCTCTGGCCATGGTCCATGGGCACAAAAGGTATTTAAAGAGAGTCCATGGTGAAAAAAAGGTTGAGAACCACTGCTTTAGGGGAGGAAAGGTGAAAATCCTTCTTATTCAGGAAAACAAACTGTGTGCATTTCAGAATGAAAAAGGAAAAAACAAAATATGAAGTTCTTTCCTCTCGACACTTCTTTAAATGTAAAAGTTGACTATATTGAATAAAGGTGACATACAATTTACACAATATCAGCTTCTCTGACTGCATCATGATTTCTATGCCAAATGTTAGGTAATTATATGAGGTTCCTACTGAAGTTTATGGCTGGACAGCATGGGTTATTTTAGCATCTGTTTTTATTTTAGCATTTCAGTAACTTATAAATATACTCTACTTTTCCTACTTCTCTACTCTGTTTTATCCTATTAATCTTTAAAACTCTGGTTATGTTCTATTAAGTTTAATCAGATAGATTTTAACAATGTTCTGTTATTATGATATTATGTTGCTTGCCTATTGCCCTTATACTCCACAGTCGTTATTTGTCAGCAAAATATCCATTTTAAAATTCTAAACCAGCTCAACACTGACTAGGGTGCTGGTATTTACCTCCCTGTGATTGCTTTGATATTTTTTAAGGTGTGGTATTACTTTGATGGTAAAGTTGAAATATTTGAGAGAGATGCTTTAGACTCCCTTGGTTGTTTTTTTTGGTGAATGGTCAACATTGTTTTCAGCCAGGCCTTCCTGCAGGCTGAATGGTTTGCCTGCATCAGATAGTGAAGAGTTAACTTTTCTCATGCTTTAGCCATATGACTGGCACATGATAGATTCCATCCTGTCATATGACGCTTGATATGTTCTGAGTGGGGTGTTCTGCATCCGGAGTTTATTTATATTGTTGAATTCTTTTTGGAGCGAAGGACAGTGCTGAATAAACAAAGGGCTGAAGCTAATTGCTTAGGCAGGACTTAATAGGAATGGTGCCCTGACAAAAACTTGCTAAGGTTCTCCATAGCCAAGGAAATACCAAGAATAGCCCTTTAATCCATTTTCATAAAGAATTATGGTATTTGTGTAGTAGATAGAAAAAAAGATGATTTTAATACTCAAAAATCATCACCTCCCTGCCCACAATTTCATTTCTCTCTTGCACTACTTTTCCTATTGTCATTGTGCCAAATACAGGTAGTCCTCGACTTACATCCATTCATTTAGTGACCATTCAAAGTTACAACAGCATTGAAAAAAGTCACTAATGACCATTTTTCACACCATTGCAACATCTCCTGGTCATGTGATCAAAATTCAGACGCTTGGCAACTGGCATGTACTTTTGACGGTTGAAGGGTCCCGGGGTCATGGGATCACCTTTTGCGAACGTCTGACAAGCAAAGTCCATTGGGAAGCCAGATTCACTTAACAACCGTGTTACTAACTTAACAACTGCAGTGATTCACTTAAGAACTATGGCAAGAAAGGTTGTAAAATGGGGTAAAACTCACTTTAAAAGGTTTCACTTAACAACAGAAATTTTGGGCTCAACTGTGGTTGTAGGTCGAGGACTGTCTGTATCCCTGCATTGTAAAGTTTTGTAACTTGCTGTGCATGCGGTAAGAAATATTTTAATACCATAGTGAAATTGGCATGTATAGCTAAAAATCCAAAGTAATTTCCAAGAGAGTTTATATATCAAACTAAAGTTCAACTGAAATGTATGTCCCGTTTCCCAAATTAGAAAGGCATGGCTGCAGGTTAATATTTTCCTAACCAGGTGCCTCTCAGGTTTGTTGGGCTACACTGTAATACTGTCTGGAAGATGATGGGAGTTTATAGTTATGGCAGATTACGGGGAACTTGTATCATAGAAGACATTAGACTAGGGAAAGCTAAGATAAACCATGGTGTCGTGCAGCTCTTCACATGGCTGCTGTGATTTAGGCCAAAATCTGTTAAAAAGGAAATATGAATTTTTTTTAAAAAAAATGCTGCAATTATGTAAGCAAGCCAGAGACCCCACACAGTCACATAACCATGACTGTGGACACCTTCAGGAGATGATTCAAATCTAAACTCTTTTGTTGGGCAATCTCTGCAAACTGAAGTTTTATGTTGCAGCCCCTGCATTACATAAACTGCAACAAAGCAAGTGGAACAAAACTAAAGCTACTTTCACAGTACAAAAATATGGGGGAGGCTTGGAATTGTAGCACAGCAGAGCTTCTGTTGGGACATGGTCAGAGTCCATGGAAGGGCAGGATTGTTTCCATGACAAGAATGCATGATACAGCCAGCTTCTCTACAGGAGCCAGGCTGTTTCTTCCCAGAGCACTGGAATACTCTTCCTTTCTGTTCCTTTTTCTTTCTTTTTAAATCTTTTTTTGTCCTTTTACAACACAACAATGCAGATGATAAAAAATAAAGTCAATTGCTTCAACAAGTGTCCTCGATAAATGGATGATGGGTATGTTCATCCAGCATTTCAAAAGAAACTAAATTGTGTCATACGACAGGCAAGATCCAATTGCATTTACAAAAATTATAGTGAAAAAAATGCAGCACAAGTCAGATAAATAACTAAAATGGGACAAGAAAAGTGAATATGGTTATGATGCAATTATATTCTTTTCTAATTTTCCATTCTTTTTTTAAACAACCGTAAGTTTTGTATTAATTTGCATACCGTAGTTTTTTAGTGCATTTTTTTTTCTTTTACCAGAAGAGGATCTTGTAGTGTTTGAGAGTGATTTACAGTAAAACAGACATGAGAAGACTCAAGCGTGCTGAATCTTTTGTGTAAGTTCCTAGAACAAAGACATCCATAGTGCAAACCAGTTCAAATACTGGTTTGAACTGTGGGCCAATGGGGTGGGGGTTGGAGAAACCAATTAGTTATTATTTCCTGTGAGCCACACAATAATGGGGAAATCTAAATCTAACCAAAGCAACAATTCTAAACCGTTTTATTTAAGTGAGAAAAAGCAGATCTGTAATTGCTAAACAAGTTGGAGACAAAGCCTTACCAATCTACTGCTGATCATCCAGTCCTGAATAAAAGATTTCAATCTAGGTTTAGCCCATTCCAACTAAACACAATGCTTCCAGCCTCCTGCATCATGGAGATAAGCAGTCGGTTGCAGACTCTGACTTCAAGTTCAGCATGTCCCAGCTCACTACTGTGGTTTCTTCTTCCCAAGTATCAACACTCCTGTCCCAATGACAAGGAAACACCCCATGCAAAACAACAGAGAGGATAGGAAGGCCGTGTTCAGCGGGCCTCCCACATGTGCACCAGTTGGGCCTGTTCTGGAGAAAATTCAGCCTGCAAGGAAAGCACGCCCTTCTCTCACCGCATCGATCTGAAGATCACCGAGTAACTGGTAACATCATCTCGGTATAGGAATGACGTAGATGCCCTTTGTGACCACAGCCAGCAAACAGCAGCAATTTCCCCTGAGGAGAGTTTGGAGCAGAGGAAGGGTCTGTAAACTTGTTGCTTCCAGGAAGGCGCATTTTTCTGCTTCAAGTTCTGAGCCTGGAATTTTTTTTTTTTTAAATAAAACAGAGATGCGGAAACAAGTCCTTTTGGCAGGCAAACATACTGCCAGATGGAGTGGGAGGAGATGGAACATTTCTGCACAAGTCCTAGCCCTTTGCCAGTCAGCCAGCAAGATTTAGTATCTTAGATCTCAATATCTCTACTAGCAAGTGCTAAACATCAAAGGCAGCTCCTTATGTTACCTGATACTTAGGGTAATATTTTGTTTCCCTCAAAGTGGACATTCCCTCAAAGAAGAGCTGCCACCTGACTCCTAAAAGCCTGAATCAATAAGAAAAGCAACCTTCATTCCCCTAGCAAAATAAAAATAAGGCACGTGCACCAGTGGGTATGCACAACATGTAAAGATCAGTTGAGAGGTCCCGTACTCTCTATCTATGGCTTTGCCAAAAAAAGGGAGAGAGTTTAACATAGTTATCTCTTAATTGCAATGCTCCTCACTCGCCTGACTCAAAAGAAATTTTAGGGCATCTCCGTGGAATCCATTCTCTGTGTGAAGATGATACTGGAGACCTGAGATATTACAGTAGATGTTACCTCCAGGAAGACCATGTACTCTAGAAAACCTTCCGCATAATCTCCTATGTGAAGTGGTAAATAGTGGCTATTCAACAGTGAAGAAAAATACATTTTGTACATTCTCAGAAGCATCAACTAAGTTCATTATATTATCACATTTGCCAAAGCTCAGCATGGAATGTTTCTTGGGTTAAATCTTCACTGTGGATTTGCCAAATTTTCCGAGGACCTGTTTTATATCATCGTTTACCCCAATCTGGTGTCCTCCAGATGTATAAATCTTTAGTATCCAAAGGCCAGGTTGGCTAGGAGTTCTGGGAACTGAAGTCCAACACATCTGGATGCTATCAGATTGAGGAATGCTATTTAAACATTTAACTAAAACTAAAAGCCTTGGAATCTGAACTCAGAGCTTCATATGCTTGCCAGCTGAAAATTGAGAAGGGGCGTTGGTCTTACCTGATACGCCTCTTCTCGTAGGGTGGAGCTAGCATCCAGGATGGATTGACCTCGTCATTCAGAATGAGGACTGAGTCTGTCAATTTTTTTTAGAGGTTCCGCCTCTAAAAGCCTCCCAGCTTTGATGAAGCCAAAGAAACAGACTCGACGTGGCTCCTCCTAGAACACAGCGCCAAATGCCCGGACCACCGTCAAAAGCGCTTCTTGCGCAGAACAGGCACGGACCGAAGAAAGCTTAGGCGGGGCTGAATGCTAGCTCCACCCTACGAGAAGAGGCATATCAGGTAAGACCAACGCCCCTTCTCCATAGTGGGTGGAGCTAGCATCCAGGATGGGACATACCAAAGCCAAATGTCCCATGGGTGGGAACAGTTCCGGTCCGTCTATCGGCCCTCCTCGTGGACCCGCTGCAGAACTCTGCGGCCAAAGGCCCCCTCCGCTGAAGCAAAGGAGTCCATTTTGTAGTGACGGATAAATTGAGAAGGCGATGCCCAAGTAGGCGCCCGGCAGACCTCCTCGAGAGACGCCTGGGTCGCCCAGGCCGCTGAAGTTGCCGCACTTCGTGTAGAATGTGCCGTGATGCGATCAGGTCGTTGAATAGAGGAAAGGTCGTACGCCTTTGCAATGGTGCCGTGGATCCACCGACCGATGGTCGAAGGAGAAACTTTGAGGCCCAAGGAATGTGATTGAAACGCCACCAGGAGAGCTTCAGTTTTGCGTATTGGAGCTATCCAGTTGATATAAACACGGAGGGCACTCCGAATGTCCAGAGTGTGCCATTTGCATTCCAGTGGGTGACCAGGATTCGGACAAAAATTAGGGAGGATAAGTTCCTGCGCCCTGTGGAACCAGGAATTAATTTTGGGTATAAACGATGGGTCCAAGCGAAGAACAACTGTTCTGAATCAAGCGTAGATTGGTTATGCTATCATCAGGCAGTTTAACACAAACGCAATGGTACATTCAATCAGATTATATTTTATTCTTCAGGCATCCTCTGACAACACTCACGGTTATGTAGAAGTTCTTCTGAATCTACAGTCATAATCTGGAACCATCACGAATATTGTAAAAAAGGATTAATGCTTCCTCATCTCGTTGCTACATCTTTTCCCAGTAGAGAGCTTGGAATGACTACCTTTGGGGCAGCGTACTTCAATTACTCCCGCCCCCAGGCATACTTCAATGACCAATAAGAGTACACAGTTATGATCACATGGCATGGACTACATGGCATGGACTACATTCCCCAGAATGCTATGTCTTAAAGAGACAGTTCTTAATTCTAGGCTAAACCCTTGTTAAGCCAGCACAACGACCCTGTCCGAATGGAACACACACAAGTCTTTACGAATCGACAGGGCTGACAGTTCCAAAATCCTCCTGGCTGAGGTGATCGCCACCAGGAAGGCCACCTTATAAGACAAATGCCGGAGGCTAGCCGACCATAGCGGTTCGTAGGGGCCCCCGGTTAGGGATTTTACCACCCTAGGCAGGTCCCAGGTAGGGCACCTGTGGACCACCGGAGGGCGAAGGTTGGTTGCCCCTTTCAGGAAGCGACGAACCGTGGGTATCTGAGCGAGGGACTCAAAAGTGTCCACAAGACAGGACCGAAGACAGTGCCGCCACCTGTCTCCGAATGGTGTTTGGGGAGAGACCTTTGTCCAGGCCCTGTTGGAGGAACTTTAGGATCTTGGGTAGCGGGACGTGTAGCGGCGAGCAGCCCTCTGCTGCGCACCAAGCACAGAATGATTTCCATGTCGCCGAATAGATGCGCTCGGTGGAAGGTCTCCTAGAGGCTTGGATGGTAGAGATGACCCTGGGGTTGTAGTCTTGTCGCCTCTGAGTGCCCCACTCAATCGCCAGGTGGTCAGTTGGTACCACTGGGGATCCGGGTGCACCAATGCCCCCTGGCTGAGCAAAGCCTCGCTCTGGGGAATCCGCCAAGGCGGAGCCACAGACAGCGCCTTCAGGTCAGCGAACCAAGCCCGCCTGGGCCAGTGTGGGGCCAGGAGAATCACCTCCGCTCGTTCCTCCAACACTTTTTGGATGACTTTGGGCAGGATGGGCAGGGGAGGAAAGACATACAAGAGGCCCGGCGGCCAAGGGCCTCGAAAGGCGTTGACCCTCTCTGCTCCCTGGGACTGAAACCGAGAGAAAAACCTCAGCATCTGGGCATTATCCGGGGTTGCGAATAGGTCAACCTCTGGGAGGCCGAAGTGGCTTGTGAGATCGTGGAAGATGGACGGATGCAGACGCCACTCTGCCTGATCTACTGTCGTCCGACTGAGCCAATCTGCTTCAGTGTTGGAAACCCCGGAGATGTGGTCTGCCGAGATGGACAGGAGATGGCGCTCTGCCCAGAGTCCCAGTTTCAATGCCTCCCTCATCAAAGTCCTGGATCGAGTACCGCCCTGCTGGTTCACATGGGCTTTGGTCGCCACATTGTCCATAAGCACTAGAACGTGCTTTCCGGCAATGAGACGCTGGAAATGTCTGAGGGCCAGGAACACGGCTCGTAGTTCCAGCCAATTGATGGAGCACTTGGCTTCTGCTGGCGACCATCGGTCCTGGGCTATGAGTCCCTGAGAGTGGGCTCCCCAGCCAAACAGGCTGGCATCCATTGTTATCACCGTTCTGTGTTGCTCTCGGAAAAGACTCCCCCGAGATATAGCTGGTGACTGCCACCAGGTTAGGGAGCGCCAAACCTCCGGAGGGACCTTGGATGCCGAAGTGCTGCGGCCCGCTCTCTGGAAGGGCAAAAGGAACCATTGAAGATCCCTAGAGTGTAGGTATGCCCAGGGCGTTATGGCAATACTGGAAATCATTTTCCCCAGGAGAGTGGACAAAAGGGCTAGAGAAACCCTATGCTGTCGCTGAACCTGAGCAGCAAGTTCCTTGATGCTGTCCTGCCTCTCCTGGGACAGGGAGACCCTACACTCTATGGAATCTATAACGGCTCCTAGATGGAGCAGGGTAGTGGAGGGGGAGAGATGGCTTTTGTCCATGTTGATGGAAAACCCGGGCTGTCATAAGGTTAGAATCGTTACCTGGAGATGATGCACCGCAAGGTGCCTAGACGATGCCTGTACTAAAATATCATCCAGGTAACACTGGACACGCACGGGCAATGACCTGAGATGGGTCACTAGGGCCGCTAGCACTTTAGTGAACACACGGGGTGTAGAAGAAAGGCCAAAGGGAAGGGTCCTATACTGGAAATACCTACCTGCATAACTGTTGTGGCTTGCCCCCGTCCCGTGCAGCTGCTCATGGATCCGGACGAACAGGAACAGTCCATAGGGTGGCAAGAGCAGTCTGTAGCGCCGGCACCGGAGTCCGAGACCGAAGAGGAAGCAGGGCCAGAGGACGATGCGCAATCAGGGCCTTCTGCACCTCCTCAGCAGGAGTTCAGTGACTCCAGTGAAGAGGAGGGGCCTCTGATTGATGCCAGAGCACGCAGGGCAGCTAGCCGGCAAGAGTGGCTGTGTTTGGAGGAGGTCTACTCGAAAGTAAGCTTGCCGGCAGAGGGGCCACGCCCTAAGACTATATAAGGGTGGATCACACCACACACTTTTTCTGAAGACAATTTTGTTTGTATTCATCTTGGCTGCCTTCTGAACCTCGTCCCTATCAGTTGGATTGACTCCAGTCCGGGCTCTTGGCCAACTTCAGCAAGTAATGAGTATTTGACGGACTAATTGACCTGCTTGTCTCTTTCACATTTGGAATCCCGGCCAAAGTGTTCTGTGCTTGAAAACAAACACTTTGGCAAAGAATTAGTCTTCACTTTAATACTAAGCAATTATTAGTATTAAAGCCTTTTTGTTTAACGAACAGTGTGTGTGTGTCGCTTTCTGGGGGTTTGCCGTGCTGGGACAGAACAATAACAGAACCGGAGGTACTGCCGATGGAGATGGTTAATCGGAATGTGCAGGTAGGCTTCAGTTAGATCCAAGGAGGCAAGGAAGTCGTCCTGTGGTACACCCCCAAGGATTGATTGGAGGGAATACATCTTGAACCGTCGGTATTTTATATGACGGTTCAGACACTTAAGGTCCAGGATTGCCCTCCATCACCCGAGGCTTTGGAGACTACAAATAGGATGGAGTAAAACCCATGTCCCTCTTGGTCCTGTGGCACCTGCTGGATGGCTCGAATGTCCAGCATGTGTTGAATCGCGGAATCCATAAGTGCTTTCTTGGAGGGCACTCTGGATACAGGGCACCTAATGAAAAGCCTCGGGGGAAGGGAGAGAAATTCCAGGGAGAGACCAAAGCGGATCGTCTCCCGGACCCATCTGTCCTGGATGGTCCACTCCCAGATGTTGGCATATAGGGCCAGATGACCCCCGATGGGAGGATCGGACAGGGAATTATCTGGTGCGTCGGAAAGGACGACCTCCTCTGCCCCTGAAGGGTCGCTTAAATTGCCTCCCCCTCCTGGATTTATATTGGGGCTAGCGTTGCCTAGATCCGTACTGACCTTGGGGTCGGGAGGAGCTGAAACCCTGGTCAGATGCCAGAAAGGGCCACCGGGAATAAGGGGATGGTCGGAAGTTGCCCTTCCGTGAGAAAGACGGAAGGACCTTTCTTCTGTCCCGGGACTCAACCAAGATTGGGTCCAGGGCCTCCCCAAAGAGATGCTGACCCCAGAAGGGCACCGAGGCCAAGCACCACTTGTGGCAGGTATCCGCCGGCCATTGGCAGAGCCAGTGCATGCGTCTAGCCACCACGGAGGCAGTGATGGCCTTGAAGGTGAACCCAGACGCATGTAGGGTGGCGTCCGCCGAAAATTGGGTGGCTGTAAGGACCTTGTTAAAGTCCTGCCGGGCCCTCAAGTCAGAAGCAGGAATATGTTCTTGAATTTGGCATAACCAGATAAGGGACATGCGGCAAAGAAGGATGCTGTTGAAGAAGCTCTGACCGCCCAGGCTGCCGCTTGATGGGCCTTCAAGAGGGCCTGTTCGTCCTCCTGTCTTCTGGTTTCAATAATTCTTCCGACTCCCCAGGCATGGTGGTAGGAGTGTGGAGAGCCACCACCGGAGCGTCCACCGACGGGACAGTCAGAAGGGAGGCTAACTCTGGAGCAACGTTGAAATATTTGCGGTCAGCTGAAGATGGCATGGGTCCCGATGCCGGGAATAACCACTGACGTTGAACTGTGTCCAGAAAAAGTTGAGGGGATGGAATGGAGTCCATCTCCGGGGTGAATTCCGCAAATAATGGGTCAGGCTGTGCGGACAAGATCTCAGCAGAAGGAGGAGTTGGAGCAGCAAGGCCCGCTGCATTTTGGGCCTTGAAGAGCAGGGACTTAAAAAGACCCGGTTGGAAAGAACCAGATGATATCGGCTGCTCTGGGGATAGGCCCTCGTCATCAGATAACTCGAGGTCCCCTCGCCCGTCCTCCTCCAGCAATTGGGCCTGGCTCTCGATGTCAGAGACCCTGGAATAGCGGTCTGGGCTCTGGTATCTGGTACTGGGTCCAGCCTGCTCGCCATGTGGCAGGCTCGAATGCGAGCGCTCAGATGCAAGAGAGGGGGGTCTGCCGAATTGTTGCAGCCCCACCGCAATCATCGATTGTAAGTTGGCCGGATCGAGGGTGGCCGCCTCCGTTGGAGCCCCTAGGCCCTGGCCACTAGCCGAAGCTCCGGGTGCAAGAGCGACTGCACTTATGGGCGGAGGAATTGGGTTGCCAAAACCGGCCGATCCCCAGATGTCTGGGTTAGTGAGTGCCAAGGCCAGGTTGTCAAGGGCCAGTTGATCCCCCGAGGCCCCAGGGAGGGGCAGACTGACAGATAGGGGGCAAGCGGGAGAGCCCTCCCCTTGAGAGGCAGATGAGGCTGCTGCTTGTTTGGAGGACTGCACGCAGATTTTCTGCAGCACCTTGTCCCTGCAGCGTTCGTCCCTCTCAGTGGCCTTGGAATGCCTCGATTTGTCGTGAGGGACCCTGGCATAGGCGTGGGCAGATGGCCCTGGCTGGTCGTCAATAGGGTCAGATCAGGCCGATTTCTGTTGGCGCTTGCCGTTTTTGTTTAGAGGCTGCGGAGATGGCGTCCGCCATTTTGAAGGAGCTCCCGATTTACAGCAGGCAGAGGGAGAATTAAGATGGCCGTCTAACAGTCGCCGCTAGATTTGGCGGGCTGGAGGGAACGGCCGCTGTTGCCGACCAAGGGCAAGCCCTTCGCGGTCCAGGCACCCTTCAACGAGGCCAAAAACATGCCCCATGGGCAATCGGACCTCAGACAGTCTCTGTGTCAGGCCAAAGCCATTTTCTTTGGATCTTTGGCCTGCCACACTTTGTATTAGTTTAAAATGTATTCTTTGCTGTGGGAATTTGGGAGGGGCAGTTGCATGAGGGATGTCTGCATGTAGCCACAACAAATTCCTTCTAGATTGTCAAGGTCATCCTTTGTCCTGCACCTGCACAGAAGAAGGTGGAGTTCCAACCAAGCTACCAGAGGATGAAGCAATGAAGACTGGTTCATGTGATGAACTTGGGGGTGTGGGGACAAAGGCTTGAACTTTCAACTGGGTGGAGAAACCCCGAAGGCTTCA
>QLTV01003481.1:298145-318931 GCA_003457575.1 Thermophis baileyi
CCTCGTGGGTGCGCGCGCGCTGTGTGGGCGCACGCATGAGCAGTGCAAAAAAATTAAAACTCTAACTCTAACTCTAACTCTAAGTGTCAGGCCGAAGCCATTTTCTTTGGATCTTTGGCCTGCCACACTTTGTATTAGTTTAAAATGTATTCTTTGCTGTGGGAATTTGGGAGGGGCAGTTGCATGAGGGATGTCTGCATGTAGCCACAACAAATTCCTTCTAGATTGTCAAGGTCATCCTTTGTCCTGCACCTGCACAGAAGAAGGTGGAGTTCCAACCAAGCTACCAGAGGATGAAGCAATGAAGATTGGTTCATGTGATGAACTTGGGGGTGTGGGGACAAAGGCTTGAAATTTCAACTGGGTGGAGAAACCCCGAAGGCTTCAGATTCGGGATTTCTCCCAGCCGTGCTGACATGGCTCTGTTAATAAATTGGAACTTAGAAGAATGCTTTGCCTCGGACTCTGATTTAATTCCAGATGCTATTCGGAACCCTGACACTCTGGCTGGGCAGTCAGCTTCAAGCAGCTAATTGGAGACTGCTCGATCAAACCCCTCAGGGCCAGTTTGCCGGCGGCGGAGATCACGGATTAGGGAGATCGCTCAAGCGCGTGGCTCCTGCGATCGTCAGTCTCCCCACAGCCAGAGAATAGGTGGGGAAAAACACCTCCCACCTAGGCAGTGAGATCAAGGCAGTAAGTGAGAGGAGAACTCTCGTGGCCTCGTCGCCTGAGCGCGAGGCTCCTGCGATGGCGCTGGGCTAAAGGCAGTCTTTCAAAGGGGTAGCCCTCTTCTTAGCGCCTTGCGAAATTCTCCACCGGCTGACAGATATCACGAGCCGGAAGATAGGAGCACAAAAGCTCCCTAGGCCACCACCGCGTTGCCCTGGTAGTCAGGAGCCACCAGCCCCTGCAGATCAGTGCCTCAAGCTGGTGAAGGAGCGCGAAGCTCCCATGGCAGACCAGGGCCGAAGCTCCAAACGGTCAGAATGCCACAAAGAAGGCACGGGCAACCGCTGCCGTGGCTAGAGCCGAAGCTCACTGCCGCCAATCTCCCCGCAACTCTCGAATGACACTTGAGATCGCTTGGGGAACTGACTCACAGAATCGATGCAAGAAGCTGGTGTTCTAGGTGATGTGGAGAAGCGAAGCTAGCAAAACAGGAATGGAGCAAAAATAGCCACGTCTGTCCAGTCTGAGGACTGAGTCGAAGCTGGGAGTCCTGGCAAGGCGGAACCTCTCAAAAAAATTGACAGACTCAGCCCTCATTCTGAATGGACGAGGTCAACCCATCCTGGATGCTAGCTCCACCCACTATGGAGAAAAAAATGTTCTTTACTGCCGTCTTTATTACAACCATTGTAGAATTGTTAGCATCTCGTCCTATTCTATACCACAAAGTTAGATGCCAAAGAGCTTCTTAAACTTCTGCATATACGTTTCTTATACAGGAACATTTTTATGCTGCACTGAAAGTGGCTTCTGAGGGTCCTTTAAGATGCCATTCTGATTTTTTCTATTCTATTTTTATATGACAGAACATGACATGACATGACATGACATGACATACCATCGATGCAAATGGCATTAAGTAACAGGAGACAGCCTCCCTGCAGAAAGGAACTCATAATCTAAAAGTCAACAAGACTTCAACAAAGGAACAGGAGAGACCTGGAGGCAGCAAGAAACAGGGGGAAAATAGATGGTGATGCCAGAAGAATGGCTCGTACTGTTATCGATTGTACAGCTATTTCATCGTTTTCTCCTTCATAGACTTTTAGAAGAATGAAAAGGGATTAAAACAATAATAGGAGAAAAGAGTTACAAATGAGAAACAATGTCATCGGGAGCCTTTCATATGTTTACAAATTAAGGACCACAGTAGGGTTCTTGGTGTTCTGTCAGTGTGGTTCTTTGCTTGCAGACGTTTTATTACCTAACTAGGTAACATGTCCTACAACCATGTTTGGGCTGTTGTTGATAAGATTTTTTCCCCCACCTTTCTTTGAGTTCTCTGTACTTTATACTAAAAGTTGTATAAATATAATTCCTCTTCTAGCAACATTGGAGGGAATTCCTATCATGTCTGTTGTTGATTTCAACATCCTGGATGCTTTTAATACTTGGAAAGTTCTTCATTTTTTTCTTGCAGCATGAAGCCTTGCAAAGCATGCCTGGCTTACTATTAATAATTCCACTTAGCAGGGGAAAAGAATACTGTTAGGAAATAAGACCTGCTTTCGGAAGAGACGGCCCACTGGGCCTGGTTTGCACTTTTTAGACCACCGCATTGGTAGTTAGATCTTCCTAAGTGCATTCACGTGCATACAGACACACACTCAATAAAAAGCATTTTTTCCTTATTTATAGACTATCTAGTTAAGCTTTTTCTTTGCCATATTGAATTTTGACACTGAGGAATTTGGTTTTTGTTTTTATGACGTTTTAAAGAAATGAGCATCTACCTGCCAGCTGAGCTAATAAAACCCAGACATAGGTTTTACATCTTAGATGTTAAGCCAGAGAATGATAACAATTCTAGGTGGGGGCTGTTTATCTCTTCAAGGATTATGCAACATATGGAAATATATGATTGCCTTGAAGGTAGCAAACACAGGAGGAAACTGATTATGACCAGAAAGGCTCACCCCAAAGTATGTAAAAAATATTGCTTGCTTTGCATTCAAATCATGCTCAACTGAAAAATTAGCATAAATATACTAAGAGACAATCCATATAGCAATAGCAATAGCACTTAGACTTATATACCGCTTCATAGTGCTTTACAGTCCTCTCTAAGCGGTTCACAGAGTCAGCATATTGCCCCCAACAATCTGGGTCCTCACCAATGTATACTCTGTGAAGCTAAGACACTGATTTCATCAAATTGGGTTTAACACTTAAAATGAGCAACTAAGTAACATAACCCAAAATGTGACCAAAATATAAACTGAAAGCATACATGGTGAAATACTTAAGAAAAACAAAAAACAAAGAGAATGTTTCTCTGAAATGGAGTTGTCAAATTTTAACTGGAAGCAACAAAAACTTTAGCAAGATTACATGAATACTGAACTCTTAAGGATATAAGCATACATATACTGTATATACATATCAAGTCTTAATTACTACTTGACCTGTACTTGATTTTGTGAGAAAAGCCAGGCTGGTTCATCTATCATTAAGTAGTAGAGTAACCTTCCCTACTTCCATTTCCTGATCTAACCATTACACTATCATTTGGATGGAGTCATATACAATTGTCTATATAATTCTTAATTTAGTGTGAGAGTCTCAAAATAAATATGCAGCAAACATTCTCACATTTGCACATTTCCCTAATCCGCAGCCTCTTTCACTTCGTTATTCCATCAAGCATCATTTTTCATTCTTCCTCTTGTGAAATTCCACATGCATACTTTTTCATAGAAGATGCAAAATTACTCTCCTTGGAGTTTTTCTTTCTGGTTTTTTCCCCCTTTCTCTTTTTCTCCATGCCCATCCATATTTCTTCTTTACCTTTGCAAAGATCCCTTTCCCACTGCAGAATATTTGAACCACTGTCCCTCTGGCATTTATTTTGCTATTTCTGAATGCAGCATTTTGCAATAGTTGAAATATCCATAGGAATTTCTGGCAGTCCTAAGCAGAGTATATTATATAATCTATTTCTCAAAAAAATTGAGGAACAGGGAACAAGTCAATCCCATTATTTCCTACAAATGAGAAAACTCCAGACAGAGACAAGGATGTTTTATTATATAAGCATGGCAGAAGAATATGTCTCTGCACTCATAAGCAGGCAAAATGAACACCCCACCCCAAGGAAATAGATAAGTGCCTGTCCTCAGTACATTACAGAAATTGTAAGTAGCTATGCTCATTAGATTTGGATCTAACCTTCTTCCATGAGAAAAATCACATGCTCTGTGTTTATTTCTCACTTCTCCTTATATCTTGGCACCCCATTATTAGGTCAAAGTAAAATACACCGGAAAGCTCCCACTTTGGCCAGATGGCATTTTAAATGAAAGAGTCTTGCATATTACTTATTTCCTTACATAGAGTTCCATGATTTTTATATGCTCCATCCAACTACTTACAATTTTTTAAATAAATAGCCCAATTTCTGATACTTGATTGAAGTGAACGATAGAGAAACCTCGGTAAGAAGTGTTGGTTTTGACACAACAGCTTTAACTCGGAGGCTAATATACAAAATAAGGAGCACAAATGATTCCCAGGGAATGTGTCCTTTCAGTAATCCATCCTTTTTCAAGAGGAATGTGGCATGGTAATAGAAAACAAAGGAAACTGCTTCATACTTAGTCAAATACAAATTTTAATACCATCAACACTGACCAGTACTGGCTCTCTAAGCTTTCTAGCAGTGAGTTTTTAGTTCTGCCTGGAGTTGCTCAATAATTAACCTGCAACTTTCTGTGTTCAGTGATGTCACAAGAGCCCACTTCAACCAGATGTTAGTACAGCTACCATTCCATAGCTTTCATCAGATTTCGTGTTTCACAAAATTGCACAATAAACTTTGTCATTCTGCAAGCTTTTTTGTAACCAATCGTCCAATTACAGTGGAACCATATTAAGTGATCATGCATGAATCTTTGCAAGAAGCAGCCAAAAGATCCACTGCTGTTAGTGACCAATCAGAAGGCATGGTCCCTGTCACTAGATTCTCTGGTGATCAAGGAATCACCAAGGAATCCAAATCTAGCCCTCGCTTAGATGGAAATGTTTCTCAGCTTTCATAAATCTAGTTTTCTACCACTCAGGAAAAGAATGTCCCCTATATGGGCTGCAAAGATCCAGATGGCTGCTGGATCACCGAAGAGATGTAGGAAAAAAATGCACCACCTCACTCTTGCTCCACAAGCAGCAGTTTAAACGAAGAGTGCAGAAACAGGCCACAAAGTAAGCAAACTTACGTGACTGGACCCTCTAATCAGAGCCCAGGAAAGCAGTTGAGCCTGTTCCTGCCCAGCAGATGAAGTCTTGTCTGGCTCTGTCTGGAGTTTTACACAGACCACGTGCCCGTTTGGGCTTGCATTAAAACAGCTACAGACTCAGAGGAAAACAAACTTCATTTAAAGGGGAAAGTAGCAACATTTTCCACAGTGTTATATGTAGAAGTACAATACTACAAGGCTCCTTTTATCTAAAGACCTGAGACAACATAAGCAGATAACTAGGAGCAGGAGCAGGACATCAAAATCAAAAATTCCACAGCCGAAGGAAGCCATTTTAAGCACTTCCTTTACAAAGGCAACAGTGTCAAGTAACTATGAACTGTTCTTGCAACTTATTTGTGACAATTTTCATTACATATCTGAACAATTTATTTTCTAAAGAGATTTTTCCCCAAATGACTAGAAGCCCAGGATTACATTACTCAGTTCAGTCTCAGGACTTCACATATAGCATGGAAACAGAGGTGGGTTCCTCCCGGTTCGCACCAGTTCTATAGAACCAGTAGCAAACCGCTGGTGACATCACAGAGCTGGTTTTGTCGGTGCCGGTCCATGGACGCCGCATCTTTTTTGGGATTTTTTTGGGGGGGGGGGATTTTTTGCTTTTTTTTTTCTTCTGCGCATGCGCAGAATCCAAGTCCCCGGCACTGCGCATGCGCCGCCATCTTGTTTTTGGCTTTGGGGGGGGGATTTTTTGTGAATTTTTGGCAATGCGCGCACAGCCACGCGGCGCGGAAGGAAGCGAACCAGCAGCGAGGTAAGTTAGAACCCACCCCTGCATGGAAACCAACTTCATTCAAGTGGACACTTGCAAGTTTTCAGAATAAATCTGGTTGTGATGCCTTGACAAACTTATAACTTTCTGGATACAAACCTAGGCACCATCAATTTTATTCCAATGAATAACATAAGATGAAATTCAGAAAGACCCCAATTCTATCCTGCTTCTTAATTTTCCAGTAGGGGGAGAGCAATGTGGTATTCACAGCAATGTTCCTTCGTGTATCTACTTTAGTATTAGACAATCTTCAAAATAGAAATCGAAGCATATTACCAAATAAAGCACCAAAATAACATGTATTTGCCACAATATCACACAGAGGCATCACTAAAATCTGGGCCTGCTACGTTGCTTTCGATAAACGAGTGTTTCATGAGTGGCCATGCCCACTATGGCAGCTATTTTGTGAGCATAAGCACTACCTGCTTTCAAAATTCCAAATAGGTAGCTGGCAAAAAGAGTGGTCAGGAAAATAAAATATTTAAATTTGAAATCAGTTGTCTTTCGCTCACTGCCTCTCTCTTTCGTTTGTCTCCCTCCCCCCCCCCTTTTTTTTGCATGCATAAATCTGCATAGCTTGTCCTACATGCACAAAAGTGGGTATGTTTAATCAGATGTTTGTAAAGCAATTTCTGCACTGAAGATCAGCTACCACGAAGAAAATTGGAAAAATTATGGTAGAGGAGAGGTAGCTGATAGATGGATTACCAATTCTCTTTTATCACATATTCCTTGCCACATTTAACAGGATTAGGGCTGTATCTAAAGTAAACCTTGCAGCCCCATTGCAATCCAGATAAAGGTACAGATCTGTCAAGGTCCCATTGGTTTTAAAAGAGCATTATCTGCAGACCCCAACTATACTTTTTCATGCTCAGAAGCTAGTAATTTTAAATGAATGTTACTTTTTGCCTCGCCACACATACTTTAGAAATGAACTCTGATTTGTTACTACCATGTGCCTCCTAGCTCTGGCTTGTTTTGTTCACTGCTATCTCTGCCATCAAATATGTTACCTATTTTGGATAGAAGCTACTGATAGAACTCTACTCTGTTCTCATTCTTCATATTTTGTCAAGTAAAGTGCCATTGTTACAGACATCAGAACTATCTAATTTAAATACATCAAGATTGAAATCAGGATTGGAAAAGCAGGGTGAGATGGAGTGGAGTCTAGCTATGGTTTCCAACACATGCAGTTTTTTAAATATAGCACTGCAAATTGCTAACCACAAATTTGGAAGGCTACTCTTTACTACAAGTTCATAGAGGATTCATCACACTGTAAACTAGCAGTTTCTTCCTTACCTTACCAAGAAGTTAAAAAATAAATTGAAGGACTTAGAAATAAGCAGTTATGTGTCTACTAAAATTGAGTTCTTAAAAATGTGACTACTCACCACTCTTAAAATCTTTTAGGGCAGATTAAGAAAGCGTAATATTAAATGCCGAAATGTATCACAAATGACAGCCAGCAAGTCTAGGCTTCTTGAGCAAAACTGGGATTTTGAAGGAAAAGGCCCTTACATCCAAGACCCTGATAGCCCCCCTCCTACATAAGGTAACAATTAGTTACAGACAATTTTCCCCAGGCACAGTAACCTAAGACACAAGCTCCAGTGATCTTTTGCTGAGAATGGCAGGACACATTGACTAACCACTGAACCACTTTAAAGCAAGGAAATTCCAACAAAAGCAGCAGAAACAGACTGACCTAGATCCATTTAAGGAGGAGTGGAGGAATTGCTCTTGTCTAGGATCATACAAAGGAGTTCTGCCTTGGCTTATCATACAGATGGTTCTACCTATTTCTGCACTCAAATCAGCCATGCTGAAATTCTGGCCAACCACCTGGAAGCAAGCACACCATGTTGTAGGCCTATCAGGGTAACCAGTCCCACAGAGCTTCTTTCTCCTGCTGTTTTCTGAACTACAATGGCACACTCTTTTTAGTTCAGTTATCTTTGTATTGTGCCATCTGTGCATCCCACAAAAACAGCATCTAAATTAGGAGCTGTGACCACTTCTGATTGCTATTTATTTAGATTTGGGAGGAAACTGCAATTAACCAGATATAATTATTGCTCTGTATTCAGGGATTCTATTGAGATACAATTCCCCCACCCTCTGACAAAATATAATTTCATACCAAGTGGGAGACCAATATAGTACTTTCTGCAAACCCATGAAACCATAACAATACAGCACTAAGGCTTCATATTCAAAACAGGAAGACAAAATTAAAATACTGCATGTGTAGCTCTGGAATAGAAAAAAATATACCCATGTGCTACATGTCTGTTGTTCATATACGAGCCTATCCTGATATAAGGACAGTCCCAATTAATCAATGTTTATTCTTTTCTATACAGACTCTTGGAGACTTGATGACTTTGGGCATGTCACTCTCTCTTAGCCCAACTCAACCTCACAGGGTGGTTGTTGTAGGGAAAAATAGGAGGAGGAAGGAGTATTAGGTATATTCAGTACCTTGAGTTATTTGTAAAAACAAAAAAGATGGTATAAAAAAATAAAATTAAGTGTCTCAGTATGCATATTTGAATCAATTTTCTACTGAGTTGACTACAGAAGGAATTACAAAGCATGTGAAACTAGATCTATTTTCATTCACAGGCCTGATACTAATGTGCTCTAAAGTAAACAGGAAGTTTCAATATAAGAAGAGCAAAATCCCATTTTGCAATTTTTTTCTTCCGTTCAGTCATGTTGATTCTCAGAGACTGCCTGGACAAGTCCTTGCAGTTTTCTTGGCAAAGTCTTTCAGAAGTGGTTTGCCACTGCCTCTTTCCTAGGGCTGGCGGAAAGTGACTGGCTTTGTGCCCAAGATGGGATCAAACTCACAATCTCCCAGTTTCTAGCCTGGTGCCTTAACTACTACACCAAACTGGCTCACCAAAATACATCCTATTGGCTCATTTCACATGACATCCCTCTAAATCCCTCCCCTCACTCTTCTGGAAGTTTTCTGATTTACATTTGTTTTCTTTTTGAAAAATAGCTGGCAGAGAACACAAATAACTTTTAATACACAGTGCTTTGCCTCGGACTCTGATTTAATTCCAGATGCTATTCGGAATCCTGACAGTAAGGTTTATACCAAGTGATATTATTGTTCTATTGATATCACACACTGTAGAGCAGAGGTCTTCAAACTTGTCAACTTTAAGACTTGTGGACTTCAACTCCCAGAATTCTCCAGCCAGCTGGCTGGAGAATTCTGGGAGTTGAAGTCCACAAGTCTTAAAGTTGCCAAGTTTGGGGACCCCTGCTGTAGAGGCTACCCAGAGTTTTGAGTTTTGTTTTCTTTTGTTTCTCAATCTTATCTGCAGATGCTCCAGGCCGAACTTGCAACAGTTTACATCCAAATTCCTCCCTGCTCTGAGCTATGGCCCTTCCACTTTTTCACTAGAGGAAGTCCTCAACTTACAACCATTCATTTAGCAACCGCTTTGAAGTTATAACAGCACTTAAAAATTTACTCATAACCGTCCCCACACTTACAACCATCGCAGCATCCCCACAGTCACATGATCAAAATTTGGATGCTTGGCGACTGGCATGTGTTTTCACCATCCCTGGGTCATGTGATCCCTATTTGCAACCTCCCCAACCAGCAAGTCAATGGAGGAAATCAGATTCTCTTAATGATCATGTGACTCACTTTAACAATTGCAGTGATTTGCTTAACAATGATGGCAAAAAAAGGTCATAAAATTGGGTGGGACTTACTTAACAACTGCCTGTCTTAGCAATGAAATTTCTGGTCCCAACTGTGGTCATAAATTGATTCTTCAAAATTCTTCAATTTTTGTAATTTGTAATTTTGTAATTCTTCAAAACAGTGTGTTTTGGGTCCTTCAGCAAGCTCTGTATATTGAGGAGGTAAGGAGGGGGCTTTGATCATGAGGAACATCTTCCTGGGATCCAGGACTTTGTTCCTGATACCAGTATTTGAGTGCCTTGGGATCCCGACTGATGAACCATTGCTGTCTAACAGGATCTCTCCCTGGGCTCGTGGAGCTGATTTCTGAGAGATTTCAACCCCCATGGGGATCAGTTTGCCTCAAGTGATCTTGGGTCTGAAATGCATTAAGTGGTCATACATAGTTTATTTTTGTCTCTGAGCTGATATTATATGAGCTGGAGATAGAAGGGATTTCCATCACCCTATTGGTATGGTCACATCACTGCCTGATCCAAATATAATTGGCAGCCGTTTATTATTTCTATGGGTTAGGGAAACCAATTTGAATGATCCAGCATAAACACCTAATGGATCTAAATGATTTCCAGAAAGCATTTGGGAAGTTTAATTACTGTCCCCTTTCCTCACATCAAAGATTACAATTTGGTAAAATTATAAAAGAATTTTGTAAAGAACTATACCACACCAAAACTAGCAGGACAAGCTGCTGTATATAAACAGGAAGCAAACCCCACACTTACCACATTGATGTTGTTACCGAGTTGGGTAATGAAACGTCTGCAAGCAAACAAGCTCAGAGAGCACCAAGCATTCCACAGTTCAACCTAGAGATGTAAAATTTCCGGAAATTTTGAAGCTCAGAAAAAAACCCGGGTTTTTTCCGGTTTTTTGGGGGGGGGAATGGAAATTTTCGGAAAAATTGAAAAAAATGCTACATTAGCACTTTTTTGTCTTTTTAAGATTGAAGGTCATTCTGTTACTTTAGGAACAAAATATGACTATGGACAATTTGACTTGGCATAAAATTATCACAACTAGCATATTAAAAATATAGTGTAGCCAAACAATTATCACAAACAGAATTTGCTTTTTTATAATATTTATTTGTAACAAAGGGAGCAACAATCTCCTGAACTGCTTACTAATTTATTTGGAACAGCCAAAAAGCCTCCACAAAACAATTTTCAAAACCAAAAGTAACAATTTTTCATATTTTCTCTCCACAGTAACAAATAAAAATAAACACCCCATTCTCATAAAAAGAATTGAAGATGGGGGAAGTGTTAAGAAAAGAGTGGGACTAAGTTTCAATGGACATTTAATCAGAATCATTGCTTGTCCTCACTCAGTGCACAGAAATTAGAATAATCTGATATCATACATTTTTTTCAGAAATGATTTGGAAAATATTTGAACACCCTGTCTTAAAATATTTTATTCATCATGTTAAAATAAAATATTCCACAATGTTTTTTTTTTCTTTTTTCAATTTTTCCAATTTTTTGGAAAAAAACAAAAAAGCCTTCAGGAAAAAAACGGAAAAAAAATGTTTTTTTCCCCGAATTTTTCCGGTTTTTTTCCTGGCCTTCACATCTCTAGTTCAACCCTGAACTACACATATCCTCTTCTATTAAAAATATTAAAGTTGCATTTCAAAACACAACAGGCAAGTGAAAACAAAGGATCACCCTTGTTGAACTAGAGACATGTAACAGAAGCAGAAGTGGAGTAAATTATAGTGTTACTACACAAGGCAGTAACAAACTGCAAAGACAGCCCCAAGGCTGTCAGTATGCAAAAAGCTTCAAAATAGCCTGACATTCGTTTCCCTGAAGTTACCATCACAGCGGCCAATTGCCTTGAAACAGAATAGAAGGTTATATGGTTTGATGGGTGATTTTTCTCAGCCATTCGGTGGCTTTCACACAGAGAAAGCCTTGTTGTAACTACATAATTCACTCCCCTTGGATAGTCAGAAGAACTATCCCAGTTTTTTTTTTTTTTCCTTTTCCTTGCCACAAAGAAAGAAGTGTCATACAAAATTAAGCAGGCAGCATAAAACCTCCATTTTGGCAGCCAGAGGGCAAAATGAAAGAAAAAGGCTTTAGGTTTTTGCTAAGATAGCAAGCAAGTACATGATATACTGTTCACTCGTTTAAAAAGATTACCTGTTTCATGACATAAGGCAGCATACAGATAATAAGGACAGCTTTTATTTAGCAAATTGCTAGCCCTAAATGTAACACTGAGGTGAAGCATTTTCCATGTTACTAAATGCATTGCTTTTAAGCAGAGTGTTTGTAAGTATATTTCCAGTGATTGCCTAAATGAAGCCTCTGTCAAATCAGTGCTCTGGAAAGCTGCTGAAGTAAAACTCCCATTATTCTCATTCCAGCATGGCTATAAGCCCCTCCCCCTTTTTTTGTTTTGATGTTTCTTTCTGGGGATGACTGCTGTAATATTCCATACATTTGCTGAACAATAGCTTGGAGGAGGCTTTTTTATATACACACATAATTATCCACAGACCATCAAACAAAAATCACCCCCAGATCCCTCTCCAAGTCAGCCATCTGCTTTTTCAGCAAATATAAATACTGTATAAGGAATATGAAGGACAAGAGGAAAAAAATACAGAAGAAAAGAGGGAAGGAAGCCTGTTTTTCAAAATGTGGGTTTTGATTTTTTTTTTTAATCTGCATTCTTCTGTCAATCAAATCTACTGTGTTTTGGTCTAATTGTAAAGCGTTCCTAATCTACAGGAGGAACAAAACGCTTACCTTTCAGCCAAAAGAGAGAGCTGTTTTAAACTAATCAAATCAAGAACAGAACCATCAAGACAATTCCTTTCAACCTGGAACACAAATCCCATGTTCAGAAATCCAATGAATACAATCTTGTAATCTTTACTCAGAGATCTTTTTCTTGTCTTAGGTCTTGAAAGTGAACTATGCACCCGGTTTTTGACTTTTTCCTAAAACATCAAGAAAAAAATAAAACTTAGAAGCTCCAGCAAAACATCAATGCAACTCTTTTACCTGTGGATCCTGTGATAAATCTAAACTGTGATCTTAGCAGGTTTTCATAATAAGCTATCAATTCTATATCGCTCTACATTCCCTATCCAGTTCAGCGGTGGGTTGCTCCCGGTTCAGCCCGGTTCTGTGAACCGGTAGCGGCGGTGGCGGGAGGCTCCGCCCACCCGCCCGGGATGCTTCTGCACATGTGCAGAAGCATCGCACGTGCGCACGAGCGAACCGGTAGCAACGGGATTTAGAACCCACTACTGATCCAGTTGCCAAATGAAAGCTAAGCAGCATCATAAGATACATAAGCAAAATCTAAATCACTCCTCAAAATTCATCAACTTTTCCTTCTTTCTACCAGTGCAATTTAGATATCAAAATAATTTTTATTTATTAAATAACATTTTTCCCCCTGTACTTTCCATCAATCTTATCATTCTTCCACTCTATAATTATGTGCACTCTAAATCTGGCTGCTCCACTGTAGAATTCTCTACCCGGAAAGCTAGTTTGGGCACCCAAGTTAAAAGCACAAGCAATTAATTTTAACAGCAGCCTAATGGAATTTGTTTTCTTTTCTGAAACATATCTGAGACTCCTTCCCTCTAGGCAACATTAAGATTCAAATTATGCCTAGAAAATTGAGTTCTATCACCACTACTACATTTTGCATCTCATACCACATGCTTGGCAACCAGGCAGGCAGGGAAGATGTACAAAACAGATGTAATTTGACCTTAATGGACAACCACCAAAGATGCATGTCCTTGCAGGAAATTGAGAGAGGACACATTCTTCTAGAGTTAAAACTACTTGTAGTTTCAAGGTGAACTCTCTTGCTGTCCTCCACACTGGCATTTCAAGTCCCCCTTCAACAAAACAAAACCCTTCTAGTCAGAATCATAGCCAAACATTCATGTGCAGTTAATCAGAGTACACCAAGGGAAGATTTCTGTTTCTTCACATTTCTTTCACGCTGACAACTACGGTAGGTTTGTGTGTGTGCAAGTTCCACTAGTTCTTCCCCTGTTTGCATGCAATTCACTTCTGGTTCTCTACACCAGTTTCAAGGCATAACATAAAGCCCACTGAAATCCATGAACATGAGTCCCATAACTTAGGATAGCCTAGCATAGAGCTTTTTCAATCTCAACAATGTGAAGACATGTGGACTTCAACTCCCAGAATTCCCCAGCCAGCATTCACTGGCCTGGCAGACAAAATTCTCTATAAGAGATTATACACAGCACAAAATGCAGAAAAACTCCTGGATTTTTGCCAAGAGAAAGCCCAGACATTTATTCTCTCTTCAGCTGAATCAAATACAGTTTAGGAGCTCCTACTATTCCCTTACCTCTTTCCCACCCTTAAATTCCTACAGGCTTTGAAGTCTTAAGTATTATATTACAGAAATATCCAATCATACTCCAAATACTCAGAGGAAACCACTGAGCAGCTGCTGTCAGTCTAGAATCTGCCACTGGCTTCTAAACAGTTTCGGTTACAAGCTCTGAAGAAAAGCATTATAATCCTCTGAAATGTTGCATATGGTATATTTGTTAACAAGACTGTATCCAATAAAAATGCTATCTTGGCCATTTCTTTTTCTCAGGCTTTTGTTGCAGGTCTGGAAAAACAAACAGAAATACAACTACCCTCACTTCCAAAAATCTAGGCACAAGAAATACCATTTTAAAAATTACTTTTTCAAGTACTTTGAATTTTGCCATTAGTTGTAAGCTGGAAAAGTAAACTTTTTTTTTCAAAAGCAAGAAAACAAATGTAAACACATTCATTCCTTATGAGAATTATGCTGAGGAGGGTTTTTTTCTTAATTTGTCCATTAATACATTGTGTGCTATCAAGCCAATGTAAACTCTTAACAACCATATACATATATTTTCTTCAGAATAATCTGTTCCCAGCTTTCTACTTCAAGTCTTCCAACTGTGCATTCATTGCCGTTATAACCGAGGACATCCATATTTTATTTTACAAGTGCTGTGATGTGTCACCAAGATCTTCAGACCAACTGCAGCATAGTTTTTGACTGCAGTTTCTTTACTATTGGCAGTCAACCCTAAAAGGCAAAAGCTGTCCACAAATTCAATATCTTCACTGTCAGCTCTCAGGCAATTTCTCTACTTGTTATTAATTTGGCTTTCTTTATATTTAAACTTTTTTATTGTGCTTATTGACTTTTATTACTAGAGTTTGCAGATCATTTACATTTCAGCTAGTGTCATCAACACATTGCATGTTATTAATGTTTCTTCCTATAATTTTAAAACCACATTCATCTTCTTC
Source organism: Thermophis baileyi (assembly GCA_003457575.1). Taxonomy (NCBI): domain Eukaryota; kingdom Metazoa; phylum Chordata; class Lepidosauria; order Squamata; family Dipsadidae; genus Thermophis; species Thermophis baileyi. The sequence goes on from QLTV01003481.1 coordinate 312,972, forward strand.
CAAGCCTGAATATACAGTATATTCAATATATTAGCCAAATAAATAAGGAGAGAATATATAGCCTTGTCTCATTCCTTTGCCAACCTGGTGCAGTCTGTGTTCTGTCCTGATCAGCTTCCCTTCCATGACCTTTACATGAGGCTATGCGATTCCCATTTTCCACAGGTTGACATAGTAGACATAGTCAAAGGCCTTTCTATAATCAATGAAACACTAATTTTGCCTTTTTCAACTGTTCAGTATGCAGCAGCTTTTTAAAGCCAGTTCAAAATCAGGCATCTCTCTCATCTCTCTTTCCATGTAGGGCTTTATTCCACACTGAATGATCCTAAGCATTATTTTGCTAGAATGTGAAATGCAAGATATTGTTTGATAGTTTGTACACTCTGTTTGCAAAGCCATTTTCCTTGGTATTGGTATGTGGACTGACCTCTTCCAATCTTTGAAAGCACTGTGTCATTCTCCAGATTTGCTGGCAGAGCTTGGTTAGGATCCTTACTGGTTCTTTTTCTGTTGTTCCCCATATTTCTTTATATTCCATGAATTCCTGTAGCCTTCCAATTTGGTAATGACTGGAATGCCTATCTAACTTCATCTTCTAGCACTAGATAGTCTTGCAAGTAGAGAATGTTGGACATCGACTTCTGAATTGCATAGAATGTCAGTACATGCCTTTCATCTTTTATCTTCCTTCAAATAACTACTAGCCAGCATCCTATGGCATCCTTCAACAAACCACTTTGAAGTTGGAATCTCCTGAGTTTAGAAATATTTTGGACGCCTTTTGTTTTTCCATGTATGTTCCTATCTTCAGTGTCTTTACAGATATAATTTTAGTACTTTTTCTTATCTTTTCTAATTCCTCTCTGAAATCCCTGTCTTTCTTGGCTTTGATTTCTCTTTTTGGCAATTTCTATCAATTGTTCAAATATCCAGTTTCCTTTGTTTCTTAGTTTTTGACAGTTTCCTTCTATATATATCCTTAACAATGTGTTTGATTTCATTGCATTGTTCCTCTGGTTCTGAATCAGTGAAATTCAGGAGTTCAGAATGATTCCTGATGTTCTTCTTGAAAATGATGGTGATTGAAGTTCATATCAAAATTAGTTGGCTTTCTTCTTTTTCTTTAACTCAGTATGGAATTTGCACATGAACTTATTATCTCTTCCACAGTAAGTCCCTGACTATGGCTTTGCTATCATAACTGGGCTCTTCTCTCTTTGTGCCAAAAATATAGTCAATTTGATTTCTGTATATTTCATCTGGTATTGCAGTGTCATTTTGGCTATTGGAAGACTATGTCAGCAATGAAGAAATCTTTGGGTTGGAAAAAATTGATGATGTTCTCCTGCTACGTTTTCTTCCTTTATATTTTCAACTTCAAATATCCAACCACAAATAGCATATCTTGCTTGCCTATTCTATCCATTTCAGATTGAATTTGACCATAAATCTCCTAAAACTTCCCTACTGCTGCATCATTTGTTAAACATGGGTAGGTGTCACATCACAGAGTTGCCCATAGAGTCTATTTTATATTACTCAGTCATTGATTGAAGTGTACCAAGTATTGTCCTTGCTGTATTCTTCCTGATTATGAATCAATTCCTTCTTTGTTTTTCATGTCCTAAATAATAAATAATAAATCTTCTGACTGAAAGTGTCCAATTCTGGATCATTTCAGTTTGGTGATGCCTAAGGTATCAGTGAATAATTCATTTTATCTTTAACTGTGTTGAATTTTCCCACGTTCATGGGTCTTATGTTCCAACACCTACTGTAATTCTGTCTTTGCAACTTTGGATTCTTTTCCTGCATGGCAGCATCAGCAACTATACTTCCCAAAGCTTTAATCTTACTACCATACATCATAAATATAATTAGTACTCTGAGATATCCCCTGCTCTTCCTCAGTAGCCTGTTCACTGCCATCCAATCTGAGGGGCTATCATCCAGCACTATATCATCAATCATGTTATATTGGCTACCCATTGTTTTTTGTAAACTACAGGAATAGTTCATTATTGCCTTCTCTAGCACAGTATGAAATTATGCCTTTGCCATTGTCACTAAAGTGATTATCTGCCTCCAGCATTTCATATACTGCTGCTGTCTCATATAAGTGTCTGGTTGCTTTAGCCAGGCACTTGAGATGACCTTCACATCTAAGGTGACTCTGCTGGGATTGCCTACTTTTAGCATGTACTTCTAATGTTCTTCTTTCATCTAATCCAGGGAGCCCCTACCCCACCTGAGGCAGCATAGCAGAACTTAGTGGGCTTAGAAACCATACATACAACCAATAAAACTCTCTTCTGTTTTAAAGTTGTAGTCCCAGACATATTTATTTGGAATAAAATAAATTGTCCCAGACAATTAGGAGAAATTACTGATGAATAAACAAGTATAGAACTAGAAATAATCATAGACAGTTTGCCTCCATTTTATAGATAAGAAACCTCTAGTTTAAACTACATACTCTGTTCTCAAACAAATGGGGGGGAATCTCACTTATTCTCAACTACATTTTTCACTGTTAACTGCATCCTTGGCTGAAAGCTGATACCCAGAAAGTATGGACTGGGTGCCCCAAACAAAGATGTCTTAAACAGTGGGCCTAATACTAATCCAGACAGCATAAGACTAACCAAAAATGTTGGGGGGGGGAGGAAAAAAAAAGCAGGAATAGATATAATATAGGACAATGGGGAAGAGGGGGGGGAGGGAATCTAGACCTTCATTTGATCAGGAGTATTGCTCTGTATTTGATTTCAAGGCAGCCAATTTTTCTTAAGTGGCTGTGAGGCAGGGAAGAAAAAATATTTTGAAAGGAAAAGGAAAGGTTGCCGGGGAATCTATGAACCTCTTCATAGAGAGAACTCTATGTACTCAAAAGAAGCTTCACAGAAAAACTTGTGCTAGAGAAATTCTTATATGTGGAAGAGCAGGCACTACCACAACACCAAATATTTTCTTCATCTGCCAGGCAATCCTTCTTAAAGTGACAGTAATATCAGATTCAGGCAATTATCAATCAGATCCTTGAGCCCCAAGACTTTTTCCTGTCCCTTCAGATCCCCTCATATAGACCCAATATATATCAGCTTTTCCATTTGCCTGCTTTTCTGGCCACTATCCATCCTCACCAGGGGTGAAATTCAGCAGGTTCTGGAGAACCGGTAGCGGAAATTTTGAGTAGTTCGGAGAACCATTGGTTCATTGGTTTCTTCCCCAAACCCAAAAAACTTTAACCTTAGACTGTCTACTGTCGACCTCACCCCATTCCTAAGAGGTCTGTAAGGGGCGTGCATAAGCGCACCAGCGTGCCTACCGTCCCTGTCCTACTGTCCTATTGTCCTCATCTATCTGTATTCACTTTGATTATGTTTATGATTATACCTATACCTGCTATCTTGTACATGTTTGACAAATAAATAAATAAATAAATAAACCGGCAAATACCACCTCTGGCTGGCCCCAGAGTGGGGTGGGAATGGAGATTTTGCAGTATCCTCCCCCTGCCACGCCCACCAAGCCACGCCCACAGAACCGGTAGGGAAAATTTTTGAATTTCACCCCTGATCCTCACATCTCACCCTGTCTGGTCTTTCAGTCTTTTTCTGAATCCCTAACAACTCCATCAAGTCTAGTATGCACTGCAAGCTCTCTCTCTCTCCAGAACCACAGACTTCTCCAACACAGCCTTTGCCTACAGTAAATACTGTATCTCATATCCTCTACACCAGCTTTCCCTAACCTGGCCTCTTCCAGATGTGCTTAAACTCCAACTCTTGGGAGTTTTGGCCTAACATATCTGCAGACTGCCCAGGAGACGTTCAGTCCCGAAACGTGAGTCATTTCTCCACTTAGTTATTTAGGTATTTATTTGCTATGTTATACTCAATTCCGCTTTCATTCCCGGATGTTCAACAAACAGTTCTAAAGTACAAGATAAAGAACAGTAAAACTAACCTAGCTAAACACAAATGTGAAACTGAAAAAGCGTATCAGTTTCCCCACTCACCTCCACGTATAAATACATATTTAAGATGCAGGGCACCACACATTCAAGACATATGGCTTCTCGCTTCGCTTCCTACTTCTGTTGGAAACACCCTTTGGTGCATTCACACAAGATGTTTGAAGGAATCACAACTTATTCAAGTCAGTACTGTAAGTTCACACGACATGCTAAACTACAGCTAACGACACGCAGTGAAGTTCCTTTAACACGCTATGCTAGAAAGTGGTTGGCTAAGGAACTCTAAATGTTCGAACCCAGTTTCCTCACAAATACAAAAACAACTCTTGCACTCTCTTTCTCTTCTGCAGATACCACCGAGGTCCTGCCTTCAACAACCACAACCCTTTTTCTTCGTTTTCGGACCCACCTTCCTTGCATTTAGGCAGCTGCTCACTCACCCTCGCGAATATGAGCGTCAGGACAGCCGATTCCAGTGTCCGGCTCCCGTCGCCCACCCCATTCGACTGCCGCCCCAACTTCTCTCCATGCTCTGCCTCAGATTCAGGCTCCGCCCGGCTGCCACCCCCCTAAAGCCTCCCCAGAAAGGCAGCCAGTCGAGCGAACGGACAGAGGCAAAGGGCCGGGCTCGGGGGACTCTCGACAGCCGGCGGCCGGGCTCGGATGATCCAAAGTGACCAGGGGAAGGAGGGGACTCCTTTAGTGACGTGAGAAGGCGCTGGAAATCATGAGTGGGGAAATGGCTTACATAAACCAGACGCAGTACAATAAGGATCTTTATTCAACATTCACTTTCTCTCTTAATATCCAGACTGACTATGAACAATTAGGAACATTCAAAAGTTGGTCCTGCTTGCTTTAATAATGAACCAAGATGGTCCGCATGGTTTCTATAAGTTGAATACATTATTTTAAAAACAACAAACTAAAGCACTGTCCTTAAGTACCATTACATCAAATGCCAAAGCAACAAAAATTCTACAATATCTTAATGCAATAATAAGAAATCTTATGTTAGTAAAATATGAATGACACAAATGCATGACTCAAATTAAAATTCTTAATATAATAACCCACCTTACGTTTTCTAATAAATATATATTGAACGTACATTGCATACAGGAGGCTGTTCATCTTGATCAGCGGTTAGAGATCTTGATAAAATTTATTGGTATATTTTGCATTATAATAAATCACCTGTTTAATCCTGTACTCTGTTTCAAAGTAGTAATCTGATGCTTGCATTGATTATCTTATACAAATTGTAGCTCTCTCCCAACTTAACCTGGAAAATATGGTAGCATCTGAAGGGGGGGGGGGAAGATGCAGGGAATATTATTGAGCCCTGGTATCATTTGAAGTTCTGTGAAACTACAGCATTTTGAAAAAGGAGACTTGTTGTCAACTCAATGATGAGCTGGGAATAAAAAAAAAAACCAGATGACTCTGGAAGCATGAAATTAGCATATTTGTTATCTCAATTATAGATCATGTTAGATAGTGGGTAGAGATGACAGGAGACAGACTTCCAAAGCAGCTCTTTATTTCAGCTCTTGTGTAAGCAACCAGCAAAGAGCAGTCTGACAGCTTGCCCTTTTATAGGGAGCTGTCAGACAGACCAGCCAATAGCGTTTGAGCTTTTTCCCGCTCAAACGCTGGACCTCGTTGGAACCATGCAACACAGTTGAGACAGTTAGAACATAACACCCCTCCCCTCCTGGATGGAGCTGTCCAGCATACGTAATCACGCAGGTAGGCGGGGCGCGTTGGAGCCCTACTAGACCTGCGCAATTCAGTTGGTGGTGAGGCAGCGGCCTGTGCGGACAGGTCTGCTGTCGAGGCGGGGCGTTCTACTAGACCTGCGCAATTCAGTTGGTGGTGAGGCAGCGGCCTGTGCGGACAGGTCTGCTGCCGCTCCGGGGCTCGAGCATGGAAGCTCCTGGAAGGTACTGGGTGTGGCCTCCATGGCCCCATGGCC
>QLTV01003481.1:322349-343801 GCA_003457575.1 Thermophis baileyi
GGCAGGCAGATGTCTGCCTGGCTGGTTGAAAGTGCTGAAGAAGCTAGTCACAGTTCTCCTGGCCCAAGCCCTCGTCGCCACTGTTAGATAGTGGGTAGAGATGACAGGAGACAGACTTCCAAAGCAGCTCTTTATTTCAGCTCTTGTGTAAGCAACCAGCAAAGAGCAGTCTGACAGCTTGCCCTTTTATAGGGAGCTGTCAGACAGACCAGCCAATAGCGTTTGAGCTTTTTCCCGCTCAAACGCTGGACCTGGTTGGAACCATGCAACACAGTTGAAACAGTTAGAACATAACAGATCACACTTTATTTATTCAGGTATATTAATTGTAGTTCCTGAGAAGAATGGTTTCTACGCATGTAGTAATAAAGCAGGGAGGGATCCACTGCAAAAGACTGGTGTCTCTGGAAGCTAGGGGGGAAAAGGACATTTGGCAAAATGTATGTAGAAACACGGAAGTAAACACAACATTCTGAAAACAGGAGAAGCGCATGAGAGTCCACTGAATTTTAAAGCTTCTTCAGGAAGACACATAGCTGTAAGATTATGCTTAATTGGTTAAGTATTATTTCCAGTGGAATGATTTTATAAGATTTGTCACGGAGCATGATTTTTTTTGTCATTAGCTATGTAGGCATCTCAAGCCAGTTTCCTGTGTTGCCTGCAAGACAGGAGTTAACTTCCTTTGCTGGAGAGTGAGCAGAAGCCTGTTTTTCTACTCCATTCAACTCTTTTGAGGAGCACATACTTCCATTAAATAATGTCTATTTTCACCTTTTACAAAAAAAAAATTGCACACTTCTTTCAAAAGTGTAGAAATGCAGAATCATAAAAAAACATAATTTCTCAGCAAAGTGGAAGCAAGTTCCCAGCCTCTTGTGTGAGAGGTGGGGCTGAGATCCTTGCTTTGCCTGTTTCTGCAAAAGCACATAAATCAGGCAACCCCACAGGCTGCATTGGAGTCATGGAGTCAGTGTGTGTTTATGTGTGAACACCACATGGACAACCCTCTTCCTGTTTCCCTGACACAACTGAGATTAATACTTTTTTTATTTTTTTTCTTGTACCAGGCTCCAATTAATTCATTGTATTTTTAAAAACCCATTAGCATTCACCTATTTAAAGAGACTTACCGTATCCTTTCTGATATGTCAGTCTTCCCCAGCAGTGCACACATATGCACAAAGTACTTGTCATAATTATCAAGCTTTTTGCTGCCTGATTTTTAATTACTCAATAACTATCAGTTGGACATCTTATATCCATGCCGTAGCTGAACCTCCCACCCAACTTTCTGTTAGTGAAACCAATGTTAAAATGATGTTTTCTTTTTTCTTCCAATATAAACCTGCTATCTATATGCTATTAACTTTCTTATTGTGTTTGTTTGTTTGTTTGTTTGTTTGTTTGTTTGTTTGTTTGTTTGTTTGTTTGTACCCTCAGGTTAGCCCAAACAATGCATTATACTGCAACCATTTTTTAAGTTAGGTACCTCAAATCTGCTAATTAAATAATGCGTAAAAAGCTGGGACCCATTACTCCTGTGGAATTGAAATTTCCATGATGACCAGAACAGTTTTATTTGCAAATTTGTGAAATGTTGCAGCATCCCTGCAGTCACATGAACATGATTTCCAATACTCCCTGCTAACTTCCCACAAGCAAAGTCAGTGGGGAAGTCATCAGGAAGTCAGAAGTTGATCCCTCTCTGACTGCTCTTTTGCCTGTCTGTGGTCTGTTTTTCAGTTTAGGTAAGTAAATATTGTAGTCCTCGACTTACAACCACAATTGAGCCCAACATTTCTGTTGTTAAGTGAGACTTTGTTGAGTGAGTTTTGCCCCATTTTAACAATGGCAGCAAAAAAGGTTGTAAGTGAATCACTGCAGTTGATAAGTTAGTAATCTGGTTGTTAAGTGAATCTGGCTTCCCCACTGACTTTGCTTGTCAGAAGGTCACAAAAGGTGACCATATGACCTTGGGACACAGCAACCGTCATAAATATGAATTGTAATTGTGAAAAATGGTTATAAGTCATTTTTTCAGTGCCGTTGTAACTTTGAATGGTGACTATGAACTGGTGAAATGAACTGCGAACAAAATGCACTAAGCTAGCTGTACAGTATTATCATATACAAGTAGCATCTCTACCTATTTGATTTGCAATATTCCCGAAGGAGAATTTCCTTTTAAGTTGTTAATGCAAAAACTGCCTTTTTCTCCTCTGCTTTTGAGTTGCTAATCCTGTAGGAAGAACACTACTCAGAAGGATGATTTTAATGTGAAATGTGCCATGATCTCAATTCTGAAACTGGGCCCAAATTCTTGATTGAATTCTGTCATTCCAAACAGGTTAATCTATGGCTCCCATCTTCCCAGCCACAAGCCTATTACCTGCTGAATGAGGACACTGGGGATTTTAATGCAGCATGTCTGAAAAAATATTTGATTAAGGGAATCTAATGTGCTTTATTTCTACCATTTCTGCTGAGAACCAATTGGTTTGGAGACCATTGGGAGGAGGACAAAAATGCTAGGAAAGAAAGTGATCGATTGATTTATTTGTTATTGTCAACTCTTATTGACCACATATATAGATTTTCTCCATCATGATCTGTCTCTAATCTGGTCTTTCAGCTCTACCGATGTTACCCCCACCTTGCTGCTGGTTGTCCTCTTTCTTTCACATTCAGAAGAAGCATTAGAGCCTTCTTGAAAGAAAAGCAAAATGTCAGCATCTCCCTTCTCTTACCAATTCTCACCTAAAAATCCACACAGACAATTCCCTTGACATTACTCAATAATCATAGGCTAAGGTTCCTTTATTTTCTTCTGTAACATATTATTTTGCCCTTAATCTCCTGTGTTTATAGCACAGTTTAACCCAACTAAGTCTTTTAACTGAAAAGATCTTTTAGAGACATTAGAGGAAAATAAATAAAATACATCTTCCAGATAACAGATCTCTAGTATGGATTTTAGCATGGTTGTGTCCTTGTGAGTACAGTTCATAAGGACAAACAGTTTCAAGAGTGGCATCCTGTTATCACTCTCTGTAGGATTTTTTTTTTAACTGCTTGGAAGTTACATAGTTCTTTACCAATATGTGCTTCCAAGCATTCTAAAATAAACTGATTAATGTACACAAAATTAGATGGTCTTGAACACAGCCGTCACAATGTCTAGGCCAGGTGTGTCAAACTCGATTTCATTGAGGGCTGCATATGAATTGTGTTTGACCTTGAGGGGGGCGGTGGGCATGGTGGGCATGGCCAGATCAACATCGCTCGTGTCGGGGGTGCCTGTGATGGCCTGAGCGTTCTGCCAGTGAAAACGGGCTCCCGAGCTCAGTTTTCGTCTGTGATGGCTTCCGGCAATCCTCTGCCAACGAAAACAGAGCTCGGGAGGACTGCACGCGGCTCTCGCAAGCTCCGTTTTCACTGGCAGAGGCACCGCAGGCTGGTCCTCTGCTGTTTCCAGGGCGCCCCCGCAGGCCAGATGTTAGCCCTGCACGGGCCAGATCCGGCCTGCAGGCCTTGAGTTTGACACCCCTGATCTAGGCATTACTTTAACAACTTTCTAAATTTTCATTTTTTGTGATGTCATAGTGTGTCTTGAGCCATTCCTAACACCATTCTTTTTTAATCCTATGATATTCATTATATTCCGGAAACAACTGGGTACACCTCAAGAGGCACAGGAGTAGAGTAGAGAGCAAAACCTATCCTCCAAACTGAAGGAAACAACCTGTATATTATAGTGGTAGGTAGGATGATAGGATAACATGCCAAAGATCACTTGCAGAAGAAATCCAAAGAGAAGGCCCATGAATATTGTCCAATTGTGAACTGACTACAGAATAGTATATCCTTGGTGAGGATGTAGAAACAACACACATTGGTGCACTATTAAATTTCTCACGTGATCACATTTAATGTTGCAAGTAAGCCATGCCACTAATAGCTCCAATTAGACATTACCAAGTAATGTTAGTATATTAGATTTCACTACTGTTCTTTACTTATATATAGAATGCCTTGGAAAATTACCAATGAAAAGTATAATTTTCATATTGGAGATTATGATCATTGTGTGGAAATGAAAACCACACAAGTTTGAAATTGGAGAACATAGTCCAAAGGTTATCTGCTCAAGGAACATATGGATAAAAGCTACTTTACAAAAGTTCAACATTTACATAGGAAATCTATGCAAAAAGAAAAGATGCTTCCATTGCCCCCACAGCAATCTTGTACAACTGAAAGATTTTAATGAATTTTTACTTTGAAATGTTCCACAGCACTTTTTTTAATTTGCCAGGAATTTTATTTATTTTTTTCAAAATCATGAGGAACAGATGTTTGACTTATTTAAAAGATGTTTAACACTGGTCTTCCAGCCCAAAGGGTAAAGGTATGCTTCTGCTTTGCAAAAATGAAAGCATTCAGCAAGTTTTCCCAAGAAATAATATAGTTGGGGGTTTTATGGTAATCAATCTGTTTTGGCTTATTAGGATTTAAAAGGAGAGGAGCACAGTAAAAATCAAGTAAATGAAATAATTCTCAAATGTATCAAGACCAGGTTTACAAAATTGCTAACAACAAAACCATCTACAAAACCATTTTCTGTTCGTACTATTCTGCAAAAAATTCAGGCGCAACTGATGTTAGAACAGTACACACAATTGTCAAAGCAGAATGCATAATTGCAGCTCTGATTAAGTGACACTATACATTGTTAGTAAGAGAAAACAGCAGGAAAACATTTGGTTCAACTCCAAAGTTGATTGTGTTGAAGATTGAGTGTAGTGCTTTTAGCTAGTGTAGCAACTGTACAAAGAATTCATGAGTCAGCAGAGGTTTTACTTTGGGAGCCCTTAAGCTACAAAATGAACATTTGTGTGACTTATATAAAATCAAATAGCATGTACTTGAAAAATAAGTTTAAAAGAGACTGAAAATTCTGATTTGGGAATTACAAGCTGACACAGGAAAATATTATTGCAGGTTTATAAACATGCAATGAACACTGCAAATAAGATTTTTTTAAATGTATGATTTTAACCAAAAAAATTACAGTTGTGCTTACATATAACCTGTTTATCATCTTGCTTTCTTTAATTTGGCATTGGTGCATTGGTAGAAAGTTGTGGGACCCTAACTGGATTGAATGGAAACATAATTTTATTATACAGTAATCTAATATGAATATTACTAAAAGGGGGCCCATACAGCTACAAAATAACCACATTAAACCTAATTAAAGAGCAATAGAGTAATTTAGTGTAAGAGAAATGCTTCCCCCACCCCCCAGAGATTTAGTGGTAGGGTGTTGTTTCATTCCATACTTTAGTTTTGAGAACTTGAAGAAAGATTTCTGGATCTCCCCAGAACAAGTTAAAATATTAAATGTCATCCAGAACATTTAAAAAAAACCCTATTAAGTGGAGATACTATGAGGGGATTTTCCTGGTGAGACTCTTGATCTGGTGCCACCTGCAAGTGATTCCATTTCATTGTCAATATTGGGCAGATGATCCAATTTCTTCTAGCTCAATGATACAGCTCAAATCACACAACTTTTATTTTGCAATTGCCAACAGAGATGCCTCACAAGGTTAGAGGCAAGGCAGACTAATTTCCCATTATGAACGTCTCCTACCAATACCCATTTCTCCTAGCTTTCCTTCTCTCTTCTGAGCTGCTAAAGTATAGAGATCTTGTACTGGGTTTCAGAGCAGCCTTGCAGTTAAAGTTTTGCCTTTTTAACTCTTTCATCACAAAAATCAATATGGTGCACAGTAAAGATGGCGGACTGAAGCACCGGTATTACAAAAAAGAACAAACAGAAGAAAAGTCATTTAAGCTTATGGGACGCTGGCGGGCCACAACAATGTTTTCTTTTTGGACAAAATTGCTCTCTGTATAATAATTGCAGGTTCCTTTTTTTAAAGGAACTCTAGCTTCTTAAACACTTTGCAACAGTTTTGGACTTTGGTTATACAAGATAAATGTTTGCTTATTTGAAAACAATGTATTAAAGGGCACAGGTTTTCTAATTGAACACATAATGCAATCCAATGATGGTTTCATCACAGTATAATTATAAACTTCATCTTCACAAAAAACATATAAGCACTGAGATGGAATGTGTTGATTGTCTCATTAAAACACTATATAAAGGGCAATGTCATTATAATTTTAGGACAGCCTAGTTGATTGGTTGCACACACAATAGAGGGGCATCAGATGAAATGGGGAGAAACAATGTATGACACCTGCAAGGGCATGTCAGCATCAATAGTGAGTGATTATGATCACGAGCAACACTTAATTCAGTCTCTTTCCTTAGCTGCACTTCTGACCTGTCACTCAGCTGAGATGAGGAAATAGCATTGCTATTGTCAATTTCAGTCCAACTTCCACAAATCCCAGATGTGTAGTGCTGCAAAAGAATGGCAATAACTGACACACCCAGAAGGAACCCATGGGGTATGGGCACAAATGACTTGTCCATTACAACTAATAATAAGGAGAAAGTATAGCCATATGAAATCATTTCTTGGCAGAAGTAGCAGAAAGACTACATCATGCTCATTCAAGCATTACACTGGCAGAAGCATCTGCAGAAACTAGATATTTGTCATGCCATCAGAACAGGCCAAAATAGCCATCTAGAGTAGTGCCTAGTGACAGGAGAGGAGGGAACCAGTGGTGGGATTCAGCAGGTTCTGACCAGTTCTGGAGAACCGGTAGCGGAAATTTTGAGTAGTTCGGAGAACCGGTAAATATCACTTGGACTGGCCCCGCCCATATCTATTCTCTGCCTCCCGAGTCCCAGCTGAATTGGAAGAAATGGGGATTTTGCAGTAACCTTCCCCTGGAGTGGGGAGGAAATGGGGATTTTGCAGTAACCTTCCCCTGGAGTGGGGAGGGAATGGAGATTTTACAGTATTCTTCCCCTGGAGTGGGGAGGGAATGGAGATTTTACAGTATCCTTCCCCTGGAATGGGGTGGGAATGGAGATTTTACAGTATCCTTCCCCTGCTACGCCCACCAAGCCACGCCCACCAAGCCACACCATGCCCACCAAGCCACGCCCACAGAACCGGTAGTAAAAAAATTTGAATCCCACCACTGGAGGGAACCTACCTGAAGCAAGCTAAGGTCAATAGGACCTGGACAGATCCCAGTTCCTGGTTGAATCACCTTGGCAAACAAGCGTTTCAGATTGTTCATACAGCAAGATTTGTGTCTTGGAAGAAGATGAAGAACACTACTTTAAAACTGAAACAGCCAAAGCAACTACAAGCTGCCTCCCTGACTGGCTGAGGAGTTAGAGGCAATGTCATGATATGTCCCCTAAAAATTGTTATCAAGGCATTTTTTTACTGCAGTTAGCATGACATAGATGCTCTACAGCTATAATAATAACTGAAGATTCAAATAACACATGATTTTGAAACACTAGATCCATTAAATTAAGAGTCTACCACACTGGACAGGACTTGAGGTGCAGATTGTATAGGAAAATCTCAGAGATAACCCAACACATAGTGCAGGATGTGATGCAAACAGGAACACTGATTGTCAGAACCAAGTAACTGGCACTGTGTACAGGAACATCCGCACAGTATATGGTCTAAACCAGGGGTGAAATTCAGCAGGTTCTGACAGGTTCTGGAGAACCAGTAGCAGAAATTTTGAGTAGTTCGGAGAACCGGCAAATACCACCTCTGGCTGGCCCCAGAGTGGGTGGGAATGGAGATTTTGCAATATCCTTCCCCCAGAAGTGGGGAGGGAATGGAGATTTTGCAGTATCCTTCCCCTGCCACGCCCACCAAGCCACGCCCACAGAACCGGTAGGGAAAATTTTTGAATTTCACCCCTGGTCTAAACCCTGACAACAATATTAGGAAGAGGCATGGTAAACCAGAGACCTGAAGAAAGAAGTATAGAAAATGTTGAAAGTAAAGGCCAAAGTGGTCCCAGTGGTGGTAGGAATGCACAGGACTGTGATTCCTAAGCCGGGAGAGTGGTTTCAACAGATCCCAGCAAGAACGTTAGAGCTCTCGGCCCAGAAGGGTCCAGTGATAGCAGCAGCTAAGATATTGCACTGAACTCTCAAACTCCCAGGCCTCTGGTAGAGGATCTGAGTTTGAGGAAGACACATACCACCCATTTTTATTTATTTATTTAGAGAATGTATATGGCTGCCCACTCACTTTCAGTGACTCTAGGCAGTTTACAAACAATAAACACGCAAACACGCTCCTTTAAAGAAAGAAAGGATTTAAATCCAATAGATAGATAGATGGTTTCTTGGCTTGTCCTTTGAACAAATGAAAATGAATATTTAAAATAGGCTAAACTTTCCATTTGGCATGTCTTTAAAAAGTGTTTTCTATGTGGGGGATTGATCCCTCCACCCCCAATATAGGATTGTTTGCGTTAGAGACAGACAATGCCATCAAGACATCTGGCACAGTGCCCTGTCTCCACTTTCACTGTGTCCAGCCTAGCACTGATTGTGGAAGAGTCAGAATGTTTAATATTTCAGCCAAGATGCTTAATATTTAAACAGAGTGCTGTTTTAGAAGAGAATGCTGAGGCAGCACCAGAGTAGAGAGAGGGGCATGTGGTTAGGCTCTCTCTCCCAAAGTGTTAGGCAATTCTCTCTGTGAATCCACAATACAAAACTCCACTTAGGCATGGCAAACCGATCAGCCATGAATATGTCTGCAGTTAATAAGACAAGGAAGGCAATTGGGCCTAACCCCAAGCTATATCTCTGTGGCAGATGAAGGAATCTCCTTCATTACCATTGAAAAACCTTTTTCCTATTTCTAAAGTGCATACAACTGAAATGAACAGAACAGACATTCAGGTTTACAATAGCTGGTTTCTGTTTTCATGTCATATCTGCATCCTGACCTTCCTCCGAGTGGGTGTCCACAGGGGAATGAGGGAGGACAAGTGGTTTGTGCTAGATGCCTCTTACAATCAGGACAATGTACATGAAGATATTCCATTTCATTCTCATAACAATCTGGTGAACAAGGCCATTTGTACTTCAAAAAATGTTTAAATAGAAGGAAATGCCTGGAGTAATGCTAACAAAAGACAAAAAGTCAAGATGACTTCTCAGGTTTGAACCTACACCATGGAGGAAAGAGGACTGAAGCGCATCAATACTGCTCTGCACACATCTTGCTGTAAAATTCTGCCCATCCGCCTTATTTAATGTGACTCATTCCCCCTTGGGGATTACTGGATTGCAAAACTCTGCTATGGACAGAGTGCCAGGCATTTTGCTGACAAAATCACTCATATTCAAGCAGAGTTGGATGATGGATGTATATGTTCTCATGAGAGGACCAGAGGTAATGTCTTGCAGTTGCAATGTCATCTGGGACTATTTCAAATTGTGACATTTGAAGAAGCAGACAAGAGTCCTCTGTGGGATAAGTAATGCCACCTATAATTCTGTGTTCCTCTTGCCTTTTATCTGAAGCCAGAAGGGAATGATGAGGTTGGTATGAAAAATGGGAAATGTGCCCTACAGAGACCAGCCTTTGAAGGTGGTGATTGCAAACTATCTCCCCAAGAAGAAATGACCTAATCCTGCCATCTGAATCACCATCCTGTTGTCAGCCTTTTCTTATTAAGTAGGGAAGAGGTAGGGGAGCAACTACACATGGCTGTGGATGAAGCAAGTTATCTAGATCCTTTCCAGTTTGAGGTCCAGGTCTAAGCATGGGATGTATACTGCATTAATTACTCTTATGGATGACCTAAGGCAAAGCCTGAATAGGAGTGGCTCATCTCTCCTAAACTTTTTAAATTCTCAGTGACGTTTGTTATCATTGACCATAGTATCTTCTTGGACTGCCTCTGAAGGTTGAGAATCGAGAGCATTGTTTAGTTATAGTTCTGCTCCTTTCTGAATGGGCAATTTCATTTAGTACTGCAGAGGGAAGAATGGCAAAGGCCAGAGTTTAGGGCTGTCTCCCCTATCCTGTAATATCTATGTGAAGCCACTAGAAGAAATCATCCATAGGTGTGAGGTGAAGCATTATCCAATTATATATTTTCATCCCAGGCCCAACAAGAGATGCAGCAAGAATCCTAACACAGTGATTGGGGGCTCTTAGCAACTGAAACAGATTGAGACTGCATCTCAGCAAGATGGAGTTGGTGTTATTACAGAGACTACCAGGTATCATGGATGTTCCATATGTCATTCTTGATGATGTTGTACATCCCTTGAAGGAGCAAGGGTGCAATCTAGGTTATTCCTAGATTCATGGCTCCTGTTAAAGAAGTGCCTCTGCCAGAAGCAATATTTCCTGGAAACTGGTGGTGATGGTGAAGAATCGTGTCCTTGTCATCTCTTAGTTATAATACTGCAATTTGTCCTTTGAAGATACCTAGGAAAGTAGAGCTGTCACAGAATGCTGTTACTCAGCTGTTGATCCATGCTAATTGGCTTAGCAGAGCAAAGACTTTGCTGCAGAGCTGCATAATTGGTGGACCCAATTCATGGTGCTTGCCTAACCTATAACACCCTTGCCTTATAGTGGCAAGTAGCCATTATACAGGTAGTCCTCGACTTACAACAATTTGCTTAGTAACTGAAAAAATTGACTTATGACCATTTTTCACATTTATGATCATTGCAGCATCCCCATGGTCATGTGATTTACATTCGGATGCTTGACAACTGACTCACGTTTATGACGGTTGCAGTGTCCCGGGGTCATGTAATCCTCTTCTGCAACCTTCTGACAATCAAAATCAATGGGGAAACCAGATTCACTTAACAACCATGTTACTAATTTAACAACTGCAGAGGTCCTCTTAACAAATGTGGCGAGAAAAGTCGTAAAATGGGGCAAAACTCACATAATAAATTTTTCACTTAGCAACATATATTTTGGGCTCAATTGTGGTCGTAAGTTGAGGACTACCTGTACTCTTTTTTTTTTAACCAGATAACTACCACTGGAGAAGAAGGAGATGGCCTGCAAAGTAGCAACCCTCTTACTCTGTACCAGCTATAGCATCCTGAAGTCAAAATGTTAACATTTTCCTGATGATGTTCGTCCATCGTGTTCGAAGAGGACTTTGACATCTAACAGGTTGTGGGCTGTCCACGATGTGTCCGCAGGTGGCTGGTAAGGCCTATACGGGCACGAAATGTTCTGCCACATGTTGGGCAGACATGTGTGGGCACCATTGTTGCAGCATTTGCAGCTCTGGTTTTGCGGAGTACTTGCTTCTCTTGTGCTATGGTTGTTCTTCTGTCCTCAGATGTCTGGCAGCCTTGGTGGATCAGCGTGCGCTATGTTGATCTATCTTGTGCCAGGGTTTCCCAGGAGGTGGTGTCGATATCCAGGGACTTGAGAGAGGCTTTCTTTGTATTGCTTCCTTTGTCCCCCATGCGATCACTTTCCTTGAGACAGCTCACCATAGAGGCGCTGTTTGGGGATGCTAACTAGATAATAAATTACCAAATTACATGCCATGGATATAATTGTTGATTAGTCTCAAAAGATGGCAACTTTCTTATCACCCAGACTACAAGGATGAAGATATCTTCAAATATTGCTGAAAAAAATAAAGGTTTCTCATTTAAACTGGCAAAAATAAACATGTAGGGAACCCCTTTAATTTGTATTTTGGAATAAATGATTCACTCTGAAGGAATAACTGAAGCTCCTAGTTGTGAATTACACAGAAAATAATTTATTTGCTAAGATTGATTTTGTCCTAACCAAAGATATGATTTTTTAAAATTTATTTTTTCTTCTCTAGAAAGAGGGAATTCATTGTCTTCAATGAATTTCTCAAATAAAAATTTGAGGAGACGATGGGGTTGTTTTCATAGTTTTATGTTGAAAAGGAGGCCGAAGTTGTCGCATGCTGCTGCAAATTTGTCCACACTGGCTTGCATTTCCTGCTCTGATCCAGCATTCAGGGCACAATCGTCAGCAAAGAGGAGGTCACGTAGCACAGTCTCCTTTATCTTGGTAACAGCCTGGAGTCTTTGCAGGTTGAACAGTTTCCCATTGGTCCTGTATCTCAGGCTAACTCCCAAGGAACTGTTCTGGAAGGAATCTGACAGCATGGCTGAAAACATTATGCTGAACAAGGTCGGTGCCAACATGCACCCTTGCTTGACGCCATTTGTAACAGGAAAGACCTCTGAAGCTTCTCCGTCATCCAGAACATGAGCCGTCATACCATCGTGGAACTGACGTACCATCAGGATGAATCTATCAGGGCACCCAAATTTTGACATCATGCGCCACAGATCTTCACGACTGACAGTGTCAAAAGCCTTAGTGAGATCCACAAAGGTGATGTACAATTCATTATTCTGCTCTTGACACTTCTCTTGGAGCTGTCGGGCTGCGAAGATCATGTCCACAGTGCTACGCTCTTTGCAGAAACCGCATTGTGCCTTGGGTAATAAACCCTGTTCCAGGTGGTCAGTCAGGCGGTTCAGCAACACTCGTGCAAGGATCTTGCCTGTGATGGAAAGCAGTGATATTCCTCTATGATTGTCACAGACTTGTCGATTCCCTTTCCTCTTGTAGAGGTGTACGATGGACGCATCTTTCAGTTCCTGAGGAATGGATCCTTGATTCCAGAAAGACTGGAACAACTGAGTGAGTTTGTCGACAAGCACTGCACCGCCATCCTTATAGACCTCCGCTGGGATCGCATCAGATCCTGGGGCCTTGCCACTGGACAGCTGGCTGATGGCCTGTAGAGTTTCAGTCTTTGATGGTGGGGAGTCCAGGCTGTGGTTGATATCCACCTGGGGCATTCTATCGATCACCTCGTTGTTGATAGAAGATGGGAGGTTCAATACGGATTGGAAGTGCTCAGCTCATCGCTGTAGAATCAGAGTCTTCTCAGTGATGAGAGTTACACCATCTGAGTCCAGTAGAGGGGAGCTCCCTGAGGGCTGAGGTCCATACAAGGATCTGAGGGCTTCGTAGAATCGTTTAACAGCATTTCTACAGTATCAGCAAACTTCTGAATTTCATCTGCTTTGGTACTCAACCAGGAGTCCTGCATCTTGCGAAGCTTGCTCTGTACAGTCCTGCAAGTGTTGTTGAAAGCATTTTTCTTAGCTGTTGACGATGGGTTGTTCTTATAAGCACGGTGAAGGCGGTGCTTTTCAGCAAGTAGGGCCTTGATCTCTTCATCATTTTCATCAAACCAGTCCTGCTGTTTCCTGTGTGAGGGTCCAAGAACCTTTAGTGCAGAACCTTTAGTTAACATTTAGGAAAGCTGTAAAAGCAATTTTCTTTCTTAGGGACTTCAGTATGAGAAAATCCAGTTATGGAAACAAGCACTGATGGCATTGTAATTATATGTTTAGCTGATTATAATTACAAAAACATAAGAATACTCTGCTTCCCGTGTTGCAATCAGGTAACATGCAAATGACTATACAAATAAATAAATAAAAAACTACACAATAGCACAAAAATCTAAAAGCTTCAGAAGAACTTTTTGATTTTCAATAAAGGTTTTAAAAATAGCATGCATCCTCCTCTGGGCAGAGGCCATAAAAACTAGAGCAGGGTAAAGTACAGTAGATTTATGGATGGCTTTAATAGACCTCAGCTTCCAACTGCTTAACAGCAGCAGTAATGCTCCTTTCCCCATTTTAATATTGTGCTTAAATTTTAAAAAGCTTGAAAGGAAAATCAATCTAGATTTTTGTGTGAAAACAAATTTAGTTCTTCCATTAAACAAATTATTGGTCTTAGTTATCTTAATAACTGATTCTACAAAGTATTTACTCTATTTGCTCTAAGCTACTCCTGCATTCCCCCTTAGTTGGTATTTTTAAAATGCCTGTAAAAAAAAACCTTTGCATAAGAGTAGAGGAAGAACATCCACATATATTTGAGCTGTGCCAGTAAAGGACTTTGCAGACTTGGGTGCTTCCTTTGCATGCTCAACACAAACATTTGGGATGACTTCTGAATGAAGTTGCAGAATGCTTATAGTTAGGAAATTGCTTTAACCAGTTTTCCCATTCTGGGAGTTCTGTAAATATTTTCAGCCAAATGCACTCACCAAACCTTTTGTAAATCTTGAAAATGAGGAGATCTAGAGAAGAGCCAAACATGTTACAATGCATAATTTTTATCTTTCTCATTTTAGCACAATTTTTTTCTCACTTTAGCACTAACGAGACAAGTTCATGCATAAAACTAAAGCAGCTTTTAAAAGTGCAGTGTCTTCTTACCTTCATTCTAGTGAGAAATACACATACATGCTGGTTGCTAACTTGTAATAGAGCCAGTTTTGTCTAGAGGTTAAGGCACCAGGCTAGAATCCAGGAAATGGTGAATTTTAGTCCTGTTTAGGCATGAAAGCCAGTTGGGGAAAATGCTAGGGAAAAAAAGAAAAAATTCTTACTAACGTGTAACAATTTATCTTTGTTGGAGCAAAGATAAAACCAAGGGCATCTTCTTCCCTCCATCTTTGGACTGCAACACTCTAAACAGGATTAATATTCTTCACAGGTTGATGCAGGCATGCCTCTCCATTCAGCTCATCTGCTGCCATCCTGCTACCGTCTACCTAAGGAAGTGTGCTGAGCCAAGGGTTCCTCAGAACTCTGTAATGGTGCTCAGCTACTTAGCTAGAAGCAGTCTGAATACTTTATGACTCTAATCTAACCAGTTCGGTGCAAGGCTGAAATAATGAAATAGTGAGATATTTATATAGATTTTAAAAACACCCGACACCCGACTACTCTGGGTGAGTGATGCCAACCTCCCATCCCATTGCTTCCCCAAAAGAGCATCATCCCTTGTAGAAGCTATTGTCGTAGCAGAATTCATATAAGAGAAGGGGCCAAGGAAGAAACTTAAGAGATGTCAGAGGGCTGCAGCCAGCTTAACCCAGTTCCTGCTGAGACAGCAAAACTAACAAGTGTTTTTCCAGCCAGAAAAGGGAGGGTAGCAAACCAGTCCCTTTGACTGTACACAATGGACAGACAAACTCAACTCAGCATCACCCGACCACAACTCAGAGCAAATGCAACAGAGAAGTCAACAATAGGGCAGTAATTTTCATGCTGGTATGGTTTTCAACCACTGACTCAAGATGGGGGTGGGTGGGGTGGATGGCATTTTTTTACCTCAGTAGTGGGGAAAACCTCGAAGTCCTACTGAATTCAGTAAAATTGCCTCTGTGTGAAATCAGATAACCTACAAGCTATGAGTGTTACATATGGCTGACTTTTCCATTATCCGCTGACCATCTCTACCTTGTAAAAGTAATTATAATTATGCACTAATCAATTGTTAGTTTTTATTCTGATTTTTAGCAACTGGACAAATGACCAATCTCACTGAAATAGATGTACATTTTGTAGACTAGATTGGTGGTATTATACAGGTAGTCCTCAATTTAATTATCACAATTGAGCCCAAAATTTCCATGGCTAAGAAAGGCAGGTGTTAAGTGTGTGGGGGGGGGCAGTTTAGCCCCATTTTACAAATGTGATGACGGTTTGTAAAATGGGGCCAAAACCCCCTTGCTTAGCAATGGAAATTTTGGGCTCAATTGTGACCGTAAGTCAAGGACTACCTGGGACAGTGCAACTTCATAAATACATGCTAGTTGCCGAGTGCCCAAATTTTGATCATGGGGATGCTGCAATGATCATAAGTGTGAAAAATGGTCATAAGTCAGCTTTTTCAATGCCATTGTAACTTTGAGCAGTCACTAAACAATGGTTATAAGGCGAGGATGACCTGTAGTTTTAAATTAAAAGGGAATGATGTAAGAGGGAAGAAACAGAAAGCTATAATTCATTTCCATGAGATGAATATTATAGAATGAGAAGATATGATAATAATTAATTAGGACAATGAATTAGCATGACTGATTTGCTACCTGAAGAGAGAGTTGCATATTAGTCTTAGGAGGCTCAAAGATCAATATCCTACTCTTTGGTGAATCAAGTAACATATATTTCTTTCGGACTCCAGCTCTACTTCATTCCTTATTTTAGTTAATGCTTTCAGAAAAGTAGCATTTAGCACGTACACCAGCTTACATTTTAATAAATGAATATTAAAAAATAGTTTTAGCCAGACTGCTTGGAGCAGCATACATGGGTTAAGTTGAGAACTAGTGGTGACCAGAGTACTGTAGTAACCTTCTTGGCTGGTCCGGAATGTTTCCAGCCACAAGGCAACACCATAAACACTATGTAACATAAACATCATATTTCTCAAATCACCATTGTATATAACTCTACAGAATTGATGTTACATTTGTAGTGAGAAAGAAGCTGCAAGAAAAAAAATGTTTCATGATGCTGTTAATGTTTGATTGGCAGTCTCACTTGTTTCACAGATGGATTGGCATGCTTATTGTTGGGCACCCACTTTCATTTGGGCACTCCTACACAGGAGCAGCAAGAGAAACTGGCTTCCATGATCGTTCTTGATAGCCACCATTTTTGACTGCACCTCATAATTTTGCAGCATTATGGGAAACACTCTCAGTAGCCAGGAGTCATGTTCTACCATGATTGGTGGCAATTGCAAAGAAAAAGCTAGCTTTGTACCCAAGTTATAATGTGGCTTCTTTGATTTGGCCTTAGTTTGCTGTGTAAATCAAGGCACTGTGGTTTATGAGTTGTAGTTAATGGTTTGTAGTATTGTGCAAACCCAGGTAACTGTGGTTTATTCAATGAACCATACGGAAATAGTGGCTTAGCACAATGTGTGAATTGCTACAATATTACAGGACTCAAAAGAAGCCAAAAGTGTTTCTTCCTCATTTATACAAACGGACATGAATAGGATTCCTAAATGCCATGCGACTCACACTGATTTATATCTGATTAATGAAAGCTGAGCTGAATAAGGTCCATTCAATATAGATTTCTATGCATTCTGAAAAGAATATAAAGTCTCCTGATATGTAGTCAAGATTACAGTCACAATGGAGGCACAAATGGTGGGAGGGAGGGAAGTGTAAGGATCATGTGATGTTTTGCATTTTCCAAAAAAGCAATTTTCAACCTAGGAGGCGTGTAGAATTTTCAAAGAGGGTGAAGCAATGTGAAATTTTTAGAAACACCAATGCAAAATTAAAATCTTATGTTGTAGTAGGGAAGATCAACAGAGGTAGACAGGCTGATGGGAGGGAAAGGTATTGCTGCAATATTTTGCCTAACACATTTAATAACCAGTGTCGTCTAAAAGAGCCGTGGTGGCACAGTGGTTAGAATGCAGTATTGCAGGCTCACTGTTCATTGCCAGCAGTTCGATTCCTACCGGCTCAAAGTTGACTCAGCCTTCCATCCTTCTGAAGTCGGTAAAATGAGGACCCAGATTGTTGGGGGCAATATGCTGACTCTGTAAACCGCTTAGAGAGGGCTCTTAAAGCATTGTGAAGCGGTATATAAGTCTAAGTGCTATTGCTATTTGCATGGTGATATAACAATGTGATATCAATAAGCCTAGTAATGGAACCCTGTGGGTTGGTGGGCACATTTTACACTTTGAAAATATGTTGTGGCAGCTATCAGAAGATAGATATTGGAAAGCTTGCCCATTCATAAAATGTACGCCATAAGAGAGTTATCACATAAAAGGCAAGGTTTATCAGAATGTCTCTGCTATCTCCTCTAGCCTCATATCCCCAACCCACTTTCTACAAGATGCTCTGTATTATGTATCCTTGCTATTGTTCTTTTTCTGGGCAGAGAGCTACACCTTCTGAAAAGCGCTAATTCTAGATACCTATCATTTAATGAGGCCTAGAGGTATTCTTGGAAATGGATTCTGGAAGCTGGTACATTATAGACTCCTACTTTTTACACACAGATTGCCTGGGTGCACCAAAGCATCCCATGGATATCTTTCAGAATCAGAATAGAGCTGGAAGGATCCTTGGAGGTCTTCTAGTCCAGCCCCCTGCTCAAACAGGAGATCCTATACCATTTCAGACAAGTGACTGTCCAGTCTCTTCTTAAAAACCTCCAGTGATGAAGCACCCACAATGTCTGAAGGCAAGCTGTTCCACGGGTTAATTGTTCTCACTGTTAGGAAGTTTCTCCTTAATTCCAGGTCGCTTCTCTCCTTGATTAGTTTCCATCCATTGTTTCTTGTCCTGCCCTCTGGTGCTTTGGAAAATAAATTGACCCCCTCATCTTTGTGGCAACCTCTCAAATACTGGAATACTGCTATCATGTCCCCCCCCCCTAGTCCTTTTCTCTATTTTCACCTTTGTGGCACACACATAAGACCCTGGCCTTAGCACATTGTGTCATAACTGGAGTTGGTGGTTCCAGATCAAATGCTATAGGTTCTCAGCTTACAGTGATGTGGTTTCTTTGGTTTCATCTGTGTGTGATATGTGAATCTATTTTGTGATTTGTAAACTAGTTTGAGTGAAGTAAGCCATAATACTTTATTCAACAGTGTGCAATCTGAAAACGTAACCTCGGTGTTTCAAATAGGTTTTCTTGGGGCCCTCCAAGTGTCTCAGGAACTACAGTTCCCAGTATATCTTCCAATTGGCCATCTTGGCTGAAATTCCTGGGAATATAGTTTCCTGTTGTGATGTAGGTGATAAAGACGTCATTTAAATAATGAGCAAAAGAGCTGAACAAGAAAGGGGCTGAGACTTGGTCAGTGCTACAGACCTTGCACAACACAACGGGATGTGCTGGGATTGCAAAAAGTAAAGCAAAGCTACCTCTTTGTTGCTGGCCTTTTTCACACTTGGCAATTTGATGCTGTTGGCTGAGTTTCTTGCCCAGAACAGTAATTCTAGTAAGAGAACAGTAAGCAGCTTTTTCCCCTGTTGCCTCCACCATCTATGTGCAGGCATTTTCCTCTACTGGCTAACATTCCTTCTTCCCCTCTCAAGCCTAACTTGTTCTTGGGTTTGGTGCAAGAAATTCTTTTGTAACTGGTCTTAAGGGAGAGTGAGGAAACTGTTGGATTCCCTTTAAGAATCAATTTGCCAGTTAGGTAAACCTTTCAGATAGTTATTGCAGGCCTGGGAGGAGGATCACTAGGAGGGAGAATTAGAGACAAAAAAGAGAATAGCAGCTAGGAATTTGATCCTCTAAGTCAGGGGTCTCCAATCTGCTAAATAGAAGACCGCGTGTCTTTTGGGGTTAAAAAAAAAGAGAGAGAGAGAAGGGTCTTTTTCCAGATTGAAAAGACCCCAATGCTTACCAAAACAGAGGGGTGTGGAGTGGAGAACCGAGGAGGAAGGTCCCTCCTCCTCCTCCTCCTCCTCCTCCTCAAGCTGAACTGCATCCAGCTGTCTGTGAGAAAACTCCCCATGTCTGCGGTTAGGACAACAGAGCCAAGAGGCAGCTGCAGACTTCCCCAGCACGCTTTTTTCCCCTCAGTCTGTAGCTCTCCTAAAGTTTTCTCAGGATCACGAAGGGGCAGAAACACATTCGATTTCTCTTTTGCCAAAAAGATCACCAATGCGCCTACCCATTTATTTAATTACCGGTATTAAATTTATATAGCCTCCCATTTCACGTATGACTCCAGATGGCACATACAATTAAAAAGAACAAAAACAAAACTATCAAAACAATTAAAAAGCCAAAAACACTAAAATATAATTTAAAAGTTAAACATCTATAAATAGAACAAAAAACACGGGAGAGTGCATTTCAAAACCTATGAATCTTGTAACTATTTTGCAGGCTCTACACTTCCATGGGATCTCCAGCAGGGGTGAAATCCAGCAGGTTCTGGAGAACCGGTAGCGGAAATTTTGAATAGTTCGGAGAACCGGCAAATACCGCCTCTGGTTGGCCCCAGAATGGGGTGGGAATGGAGATTTTGCAGTATCCTTCCCCTGGAGTAGGGTGGGAATGGAGATTTTGCAGTATCCTTCCCCTGGAGTGGGGTGGGAATGGAGATTTTGCAGTATCCTTCCCCTGGAGTGGGGTGGGAATGGAGATTTTGCAGTATCCTTCCCCTGGAGTCAGGGGTGGGTTCCACTTACCTTCCCCACCGGTTCGCATCGCGATGTTTTGCGCGCACGCGCTCCCTCCGCTCGGGCAATTTGGCTTCCGCACATGCTCAGTAGCTTCAATCAGCCCGAAACACAGCTGAGAAGCTGATCAGCTGTGCTTCGGGCGAAGGAATAAAGGTCAGTATAAACCCAGGGGCAGGCCGGTTCGGGCGATCCAGTCTGAACCGGGAGGAATAGCAATAGCAATAGCAATAGCACTTAGACTTATATACCGCTTTACAGTGCTTTACAGCACTCTCTAAGCGGTTCACAGAGTCAGCATATTGCCCCCAACAATCTGGGTCCTCATTTTACCCACCTCAGAAGGATGGAAGGCTGAGTCAACCTTGAGCCGGTGAGATTTGAACCGCTGAACTGCTGAACAGTCAGCTGAAGTAGCCTGCAGTACTGCACTCTAACCACTGCGCCACCTCGGCTCTCGGAACCCACCCCTGCCTGGAGTGGGGTGGGAATGGAGATTTTGCAGTATTCTTCCCCTGCCACGCCCACCAAGCCATGCCCACCAAGCCACGCCCACAGAATCGGTAGTAAAAAAAATTGGATTTCACCACTGATCCCCAGGCTCGATGATAAAACCAGTTTTAAGGACTTTCTGGAAGGCCAACAGGTTGGGGTCAATGTCATCTTGGGGTAAAATGTTCTAAGGATGGGTGCCACGGCAGAAAAGCTCTCCTCCTGGGTCCTGTCAAATGAAGCTCTTTAGTTTACAGTATCCATAACGTGCCCCTCCTGCCAGACCTGATGGGATGAGTGGAAGTCCCACAAATAACCTGGCACCCTGGTATGTAGGGCTTTAAATGTCATAACCAACACACTGAATTGAACCTTGAAAATTTACATCTGGCCTTTCACCATTTAGATCAATTTAAACGATCTAAAAAATCAGTGACTTTTTTTTTTAAAGATGACATACCACATGGCAAATTGTAATGTGGCTGTTGGATTTTGGTATAGCACGTTTTGTGAATGGAAACTTTATGGCTGGTAAGCCATGGCTTGCAATTCAATATGGAACATAAAGCCCCCAGCTATGATTTACTCAACAAACTATGTCTATGCCAATTATGGCCATTAATAGAATAGATTTTTTTTATTGGCCAAGTGTGATTGGACACACAAGGAATTTGTCTTGGTGCATATGCTCTCAGTGTACATAAAAGAAAAGATAAGTTCGTCAAGAATCATAAGGTACAACACTTAATGATAGTCCGGGTACAAATAAGCAATCAAATCATAGTAGGAACCAGTCAATATAAATTGTAGGTATACAAGCAACAAAGTTACAGTCATACAGTCATTTGTGGGAGGAGATGGGTGATGGGAACGATGAGAAGATTAATATAGTGCAGCCTTGGTTAAATAGTTTGACATTGTTTATGGAATTATTT
>QLTV01003481.1:352827-380170 GCA_003457575.1 Thermophis baileyi
CCCCCCTGGTCAAACAACCCTGATGCAGCCCTCAATGAAATCGAGTTTGACACCCCTGTTCTAGATGGTTTGACCACTATTTAGTAATGTAATAAAAATCATGCTTGGAGACGTATATCAAATCTCCCATAGACACTTCTGCTGAACAGCGCATACAGAATCACAGTATTGCAGTAAGTCAGAATTTCATTTACTTTCATCTTCACTTTTGCCAGAATTGGAAACATGCACAATTTAACTTAAGAAAATGCAGCACAGAAAATAAGTTAAATTTATTTTAGACATCTCCAATACCTCTTCCCTTTTCTTTCTAGTAATCATCACTTCTATTAAGTAAATTGTGCTTCTCCAGAAAAAAATATCGTATGGAAGCAGAAAATCACGAGAAGCTTGTGGGAAACTGGTTTTCAAATCATAAGCTATGTCTGACAAGTAAGCCAAAATCTGACAAACAGCTCAAGAACATTGCAGAAAATATTTTAATGATTACATATGCTGGTGGAGAAAGAAAAACAGCAATATATTGCTGCCTTGAGTTATTTATAAAAATAATAAAAGCAGAATATAAATAAATACATAAGTAAATAAAATATACCCTCACCTGTGAAAACAGTGAGCTCTCCTTTGCGGTGGCCTTTGAGAAGTTTGCTCAGTTCTGGGAAACGAGCCCATTTGACTCCGGCCACCTGATCTACATTGACCAGCTCCCCATACACCTCTTCCCGCAGTTGACAAAATGAAATTATAGATTTGTGGCCAGCTGGCAAAGCTGAGCGTAGAATCTTGGTAAGGTTCATACCACTGCTGAAAGCCTCTAAAGGTCGAAGCTGCTGGTCACTAGGTCGCACCAAATAACAACGCTTAGGATTCAGCTTACGTGCAAAATGTTTAGCAGATTCCCAGGACCGGAGATCCTCTCCTAACCATAAAGTGATCCTTTTAAACTGTTCTAAGTAGGGAAGTAAGGCTGGGGGAAGACAAGAAATCCCACGAGGCAGAGCCAAGGTGGGTAAACCAGTCGCTTGATGCAACACCAGAGCATCCAACTCTCGGCCAGTCAACACTACTTCTGTATCACGCCGACTGATCAGAGGCAAACCAAAGAGATTGTGATAGGCATTGGGACGAGGCAACATATTCTCCACATGGTGTACTCTGTCTCCTTGGTGCTCAACTCTGAGGAGCTTCAATCCCTTCAAGCTGGTGCCAGAAGGACTGAACCATGGGAAGACCAATGCTTGAGCTGTCCGAAGAAAACGCACCCCAAAGTGTTTGAGAGTGGTATTTGACACGCTGGAAATGCCAAACGTAGCCTTGACTTCTTTTGTCTCCTGTTCATCCAGCAATTGCCAGAGAGGCAAGGCTCGGTCCCATATGTGTCTAGCATCCTCTCCACTTTGGTCATTTTGCTCATTAATACTGTGTCTGTCGCTTAACGTTAGTCCTTTATCCTGCAGCTCGACGTTGGCCTGGAAGTCTTGCCAATTACCTTCGACCAGGGTGGCCGTGCAGATAAACTGGCCCGTAGTCTTATCAATAAAGAGGCTGTAACTATGGCGGTGCTGCTGTTTATCCCCCACAAAAATACTGGGCACATGAATGCAACTGTAACCATCGTGAAAGGGGATTTTCTGCGTTTTGAGGTACTGCCGGATCTCTGTGACCGAGGCAGGAGGAATCGGGTCCTGCACCGGTGGAAGCTTTTCCTGTTTGTAGTGCTTACAAGGAGAGCTCCCAACAAGCATCCATTTACCTGGAAGCCGCCGGTGACGTAAAAGGAGCCGTGACGTCACCGACAACATTTTCCCTACGTCTGGGACCCCCGTCCTCTGAGCAGCCTCATAGGTTGGGACCTCCTCGCTCTACGACCCTGCAATGCCGTCTCCTAAATGCCCGAACGGCCCCGCGGGAAGCCCCTGGTTTTCTCCTGAAGAAAAACTTTCCACCCTCCGAGAAGCAGGCGCCTGCCTTTCTTAAATTGCAAGACACCCCCCCCCCGCTATGCCGCTGCCCTCCTTCCAGCTGCACCCCTCATCCCGATTCCCGCCGCTCTCCGGCCAAGGCTGTCTACAAAACCTCCCCTCCGGCCGCAGCGTGACCGCACAGCTCGGCCTCCGCCTCTAGCTCATCGGCTCTCCACGTGCAGTTGCAGAAAGCATCACTTCCGACAGCGGCTGCGGGGGAGGGACAGGTACCAACCCGGAAACAAACACCGGCTTGGCGGAACATACGGACTTTCC
Organism: Thermophis baileyi; assembly: GCA_003457575.1. NCBI lineage: Eukaryota > Metazoa > Chordata > Lepidosauria > Squamata > Dipsadidae > Thermophis > Thermophis baileyi. The sequence continues at coordinate 355,068 of QLTV01003481.1, forward strand.
TCCATAGAGATAAAATAAATAAAATAAAACTAATGTGCACCCTTCCCTCTAGTCTCGTTCCACGAGTGTTTTCTGGCTTTCAGGCCCAAATTGCAAAAATTCGAGGGCGGCAACCAAGAGCGAGAGCTGTTGGTATCTGGCCATTTTTGCAGCCTTATGAAGACCGTCCTAACCTAACCTCAGCCCTACAGGCAAACCCTTCCTGGCGATTTCTGTTGGCGCATCACACAAACTTGGGTCTACATTGCAATTTTTAAATAGATGCCGACGCCCCAATGATTTCCCCCCTCCTCTCTCTGGCGAGGATAAACCGGAGGCAACATGCCAGGCAACTCCCGCGACGGAAAAGCCAGGAATTTCTCTACATTTCTTGCGAGTTCTTACCTCGCAGAAAAGGGGGAGGCGGCTTTAAAAGCAATTGCCATTCCACGGGCACAGAGAGACTGTACGCTAGAGCGGCGCCGATTCCGTGTCGCTTCCTGCTTCACTTCCTGTTCCGCTTCTGAGTTCCGGTACGCGTCGCGTTGCCAACGACGATGACCGGCCGGGGGACCTCGAGCCGTTTCTTGGCCAGCGTCCTGCGGAACGGCGTAGGCCGCTACGTGTGTCAGCTGCAGCGCATCACCCTGACGGTCAGCCAGCACATGTCCAACTCGCTGGGCGCCAGGTGGGGAGAGAGAGAGGCGTTGCAGCAGGCGGGTCCGCCGGGCCCGTGTCTCTGCAAGCTTCGGAACCGTCCGAATTCATTGTTAAGCAGCGCAGGTGTTAAGTGAGACGAGAAAGATGATTAGGGAACTGGGGGCTAAAACATATGAAGAACGGTTGCAGGACTTGGGTATGTCTAATCTAGTGAAAAGAAGGACTGGGGTAACATGATAGCAGAGTTCCAATATTTGAGCGGCTGCCACAAAGGAGAGGGGGTCAACCTATTTTCCAAAGCAGCAGAAGACAGAAAAAGAAGCAGTGAATGGAAACTAATCAAGGAGAAAAGCAACCAAGAACTAAGGAGAAATTTCCTGACAGTGAGAACAATTAATCAGTGGAACAACTTGCCTCCAGAACTTGTGGGTACTCCAACATTGGAGGTTTTTAAGAAGACAACCATTTGACTGGAATGGTATAGGGTTTCTTCCTTGAGCAGGGGGTTGGACTAGAAAACCTCCAAGGTCCCTTCCAACTCTGTTATTCTGTTATTTGCTTCCTCCTTCCCGATGTTTGACATTGACTCCTAGCTTCTTAGGAACGAGAAGGCCTCCCTGGCCTCCCTTTTGTGCCACAATGGCTGAGCCATGACTCCGGTTAATTGTATACGTATTTCACTTATATTGCGGCTCTTGCTTTTCTCCCTCCCTATTTTTTGATTTAATATTACCATCCAAAGTAATCCCAAGGATGTAATAGAACTGGGCAATATTGCTATATTCTGTTCTTCATTCGACCCAATCTAAACTATTTTCAGACAGCAATTAAAAGTACTTTATGTAAAGGCAGGATTGAACAATTGTGGTTAGAATTCAAAAATAAAGGCTAGACAGTCTAATATTCAGTAGATTATTTGCACTGTTAAGTCTGTACAGGTTTGTGGAATGCTTACTCCAAACAGGCACCCTGGTACATGTTTTTTTAACAAATGAAGGTATTTATATAATTTGGTTCATTTATACTGTGATACCATGAGATGCATAATATCACTTGAGTCTCCCTCCTTGGCATCATTGAATGCAAAACATTTTGAAATGCCTACTTCCACCTATTTTGGAAAAGAAGTGCTGGACTTGGTGGACTTTTGTTCTAAGGGGGTTCTCCAATCAAAATAATTTTATAGAAAAGTTCTATGTCCAAGTAGACTTCATTGCTTCAGCAGTGTAATCCCTCACTTGATTTAAGTGTATTTTTAAAAACACCTCAATGCAAATATTTTTTGTCTGGTTGTAGAGAATATGTTGAAGAAAAGATAGTGGATTTTGCAAGGCAGAACCCTGGGATTGTGGTTTATGTAAACCCAAAGAACTGCAGGACCCCCACATTGGTTGCTGAATACTGTGAGTATGGAATGTAATACTGAATAAAACCAAATAGAGAATAATTGTTTTTTACTGCCATTAACCAAGAAATCTGCTCCTAAGACTTAAAGTCTTTTAGGAGATGTGCTCAGCTCTCTCTTAAAACATAGTCAAAATTGTTTTCTATTTAGCCAAACCTTTTCAGTTGGTGTGATCTAATTGTTTCAGTGAAAATGTGAGAGTTATGTTAAGCCTGTGTGGACAGAAAGATTATAAATATGGAAAACAAAATGAATAAATCACATGGGTGTTCTTTTAATAAGATTATGTAAGCACAGAGACCTTCGTTTTCTTGCAAAACAGTCAGCAGTAAAAACTATCTATTCTATTTAAAACTATCCCCAATATGACAGTCCCCAGATGTATTGAGATTGGAACTCCTAGTATTCTAAGACAGCAGGCCTTTTGATCCTGCAAGGAAACAATATTGCGAGCTGCCATCTCAGAGCATCTTGGTAGAATAATTAAGTAGAAATTATTGTATCTTCATTGGAAATTCTGAACAAGCTAGTTTACATCATTAAAACGTAAAATTACAGAGATTGAAGAATTGGAAACCCAAGCTATCCAGACAAATGTGTCTTCTAAGATGGAACAAGTTTTTAAACAAATTTTCTTTCTAGTGAATGGAACTGTGAAGGAGGAGCCTTTAACCAGCAAGACTGCAGAAGAGATTGCAGATATTGTCCAAAAGATGGCCAACCAGTCTGGCCTAGAAATCATTCGTATCCGAAAACCTTTCCATACAGATAACCCCAGTATCCAAGGCCAGTGGCATCCTTTCACAAATAAGCCCAGCGTGCTCAATGTGCAAACCATAGGAGCCAGACTCCAGTCACTGGAAAAATGAAGCTATGCTGTATACCCTGTGACATTTATGAATGTGACATCTCCTGCACGCAGGAAATCTTTATTTGCTTGCTTCCTTACCTAAGAAAGTGAGTACTGAAGGGAAATGACTGACTTGTGGTTGCAAACTGAACTATTTCTAAGTAAATTCTACTATTGGGTGGTTCTAGGCCTGCATGGTTATGCTAGTAGCCTTCTTCCCATTGTACTTTGCAGTTTAATTCTTACTGAAAATAAAGGATGAAACCTAATTTTCTCTGGCTCGTCATTTCTTTAGACCAGATGTGGGAAGCTTGCAGTCTTTCCTCCCTACATAACAATTAGTTTTAAATTACAGAGAGGCTTATTGCGAGGGGTTCATGGTTCCAAAGATGGAAATCATCCTGTTTTGAACACTCTTTTCCAGGTTTCTCAGATTGAAGCATATTTTTTATTAACTCAGGTTAACAGACCAACTGTGTCCTTTCCTGAAAAAAGTGACTTGTAGTATATACACCAGTAACTCCTAGGCTTGATTTATGTAACACATTATACATGGGGCTGTCTTTTTGCATGATTTAGAAAATAGTACCCAAAGCCTGGAAAGTCTGAAAAGATTCAAAGAGTATTTGGGCTAAAAGTTTTGCACTGACTACCAATTTGTTTCCAGGTGTTGCACAGTGCTGCTTAGTATTTTTAAAACCAAGTATAATTTGGGCTAGGCTATGTGAAAGAAGGCTTGTGCAAAACATTTTGTACAGAAGCCTAAATAGACTTCACATGGGAAGAGGAGGGGTCATTGCTAGATAAATTTATATGTGTATATCCCTTATTTTTAGAAATAACTAAAGGTGATGAACATAACATTCCTCCTCCTATTTTCCCCACAACAACCCTGTGAAGTGGGTTGGACTGAGAGAGTGACTAGCCCAAAGTCACCCAGCTGGCTTTCAGGGCAAATGTGAAACAACTCACACATTTGTGAGGGTTTAATATACACTTGCTTCAATATACTGTAGACATTGTTGCAATTTATCTCCAATTTGAGCATAATATTCAGTTGGTGAAACAAATTTGCATTCTATATTGGCCTCAATTTATTCAGATTATATAGTGAATTTTCAATAGAAAATTTGCCCTTTACGAAATTCCTCATTTTCAATATATGTTTACTAAGGAAAATGTCAGAATGGGGTTTATGTCAGTCAATATTACTTGTTTTCCCCCCTTAAAGGCTACCATGTATTATCAAATCTAAATTAGCAGTTAAAACCTTTTTATTAAAAAGTTTAAAAAGTATCAGTGCGATTACAGAAACATGAAATGTACAGACTCATATTTGATACATCTTTTAGATGCCAGATAACCCAACATTTTTACCAGATCAAGTGATGGTCTGCTGTTGGCATAAGATTATTCACTAGTGAGCAGGACTGTGAATAATTCCAAAAGGATCTCTTGAAATGCTTAGTTGAGTATATGCAGATTCCCCCCCCCCCTTTTATAAGGGGACAAAAATTTCTCACTATCCACAGAGAATCTGAGTAGATTGTGGGGTGGAGATTGTGGGGTGGATGGAGGTTGGAAGGGGGTGAACTTGAAGGCTGCAGATAGAAGAATGGAAAAGCAATGGGGGGGATCAGTAGGGTATATTAAAGACATCAAAATACCAATATGCTTATATAAACCTATGACATAGTACTTTAGAATGCAATACAGAGTTTGGTGGGCTCATTTTGAAAGGATTATTGTCAATTTGAAAGAAGTACTTTTGAAGTTCTTGAAGAGAAGAATTCAGAGGTCCGCTCATACAAGAAAGGAAAAAAAGAGATGAAAGGAGGTATTTTTATTTTTTGTAAAAGAAAGGTAGCAATACTTCCTGGTTAAGTTGCAGGATGGTAACATATCATCCATTGTAGCTGCAACAGAAGTGAAAACATTTTGAAGCTTGCCATTTCTCCATCATGGAAACTACACTCAAAAGACAGCAACTTTTGCTGTCAGTGTTTTGGATATGCTAAGTTCTTTAGGCTGATTGTTAAGGTTTCATTCAGATGGCCTTTAACAAAGTTGCAGTACAAAAATATCTTTGTATGTCCTTTAGCTGTACACATTATCATTAACATAACAGAAAAGTTTAATATGGCCCACAAATACCTTAAGCAATTTTTGAGTGATCTAAACAAAATGAGCTATTAATGAGTTTCTTAGTGGTATCTTGAACATAGCTGGAGCAAGTAAATTACATCATATATTGAAGTATCTAAGTTTAAATCTTATGCAGAAAAAAATCAGATTTCCTAATGTTAGAAAAGACCATCAAAAACATGATTATCACAAAATAGTATTCTTCAATGCTCATATTGATGTTTTAGAAATCCTAACAATACCGTATATTAGCGGCCCATGCCTACATATCATTAATTTGAGTGATCTGGAGTGAGAAATTATTTCCGATTCAGATTAATTTGAACAAAATTGAAAACAAAATGTTCCTTTCTACCATTGAAGTCACTTTTTCATTAGCAAATTCTTTTCTCACTCCTTAATGTAGATCCTCACTCATTCATGTTAGAACAAAGGCAGCTCTAGATGACTTTTGGATAGTTTTGGGAAAGTCTTTCACATCCCTCCAGATGTCTTAGAATACAACCTCATGTTTATAGCAAGTACAGGGAATGGTTTCTTGAGGCTTACAGCCAACACATTTGGAGCGTACCATGTTGCGATGTCTTAGGAACTCAAGGTGGCTGGAATATTGTGAAGACCCTTTGCTGTAGCACTTGTTGATGTTTATTTCTTTGGTGAACATTTTATTGCAGTTCTAATTCATTGTCCTGTTGAGAATGAGATGGGTGGTACCTAAATATGATCAATAAATAAAAATGTTTCATCTTTTGTCAGTCTGGTGTAATTTTTTTTTTATCATTTTACTGATGAGGATTTTGTAAACCACTTTGAGTCTCCATCAAGCAGAGCAACATATTAACCCAAGGAGGTAAATAAAATAAACTTCAGTGTTCTCCTGCTCTATATTAGGCATAAGCAGCTTTGTCTCATGAAGTTTGGCAGATGTCAACTCTTTCTCTCACTATACTAAATCCAATCGAGAAAATATTCTCTGTAGATGATTTTAGAAAAGATATGGCCTAATACCAAGATCTAAGCATCTATTCTTGCACCTCACTAAATTCAAAATTTACACATTTTTCTATGCATGAGATCTATTGTCAGAGAAAAAGAAACACAACACTTTGAAGGAAACAGAAGAGAGTTCATATACCGTGTTTCCCCAAAAATAAGACCCTGTCTTATATTTTTTTGAACCCTGAAATAAGCGCTTGGCCTTATTGCCATGCACTCAAAAGCCCGATTGGGCTTATTATCAGGGGATGTCTTATTTGGGGGGAAACAGGGTAGATAAGTAAAAAAGTACTGTAACCCAAATTTATCCGGGTAGCTCTGAGACAAATGATTGTTCATTTTTGACCTTTTACTCTGTCCCAGCAAGGTGGCATTCAAAACTTGTAAGTTACCTTTAATGGGCACAAGGTTTGTTTTAATGTACTTCATGGCCATTAAAATTTAAATGCCAGGTTTGTAGCATAATTCACTAGTTGCTATTAGCTGGGAGCACCCGACAGCCCTCTAGACGTAGCTGAATTACCACACTCAGTACCTCTCTCCTGGCCTTGTTGGCTAGTCTACTGAGAGGAAGATCAGAGATGACCTATCCATTCACTATGCTGACTCCGGTCAACAACTATGAATATAAACTCTGTGTGTAAAATAGAGAACAACAATAATGCCTAAAGTTATTCACGGTAAATCACGTTTAAGGAGGATTCATCTATCACCATTCATGATCGCAATTCACCTTAAAAACAATTTAAATGCAATTTTCACATAAAAAAAAAGAAATACATAAAGGTAATTTGACTGTAAATTGTGGTTTAGAGGGTTTTATCAAAGTTTAGCTACCAACTTCTTAAAATCATAGTTAAGCCTTCGTTTCTTACTTAAGACCCCTGGCTGGCAGGATTAAGAGATGCCTCATGATGGAAGGAAGTAGGAGACAACCAGACAAACCTAACACATCTCTGTGGCCCCCGTTTATTGATCAGCCTTTTATATAAATATAATTCCCATTTAAACAGATTTCTTTGTTTACAGCAATTGAAAAACAAAACAATCAACAGCAGCAACAACAAAAAAGACAACAGTAAGATAAAAGAAATGAGTGCGGAGTCTGTGGCGGCTCCGGAGGCCCACTCCGGAGGTAGTTGCTGAGTCCTAACACTGGTTCTTTTGGCCTGAGGAGGCGGAATTGTGCAGTGGCAAGAGAGAATAGTTCAGCACATGGACTCTCTCTCCCCCTTACACAGAGCTCTCATCCAGTTTTTCTACCAACTGGGTGTGTTTCCGCTTCTCCAGAATTTTGCTCAGCTCCTCAGTGAAAGAGTTGTACAGCGGTGAAGTACATGGCTCCTCGTTCTGTCGCAGGAGCATGTAGCTGTTGCCATTCATTTTGCGCAGCATGTTGGGCAATGTTGAAATGCCATTGGTGAACTCAGCAGGGAGAGGGGGAGGGGGAGGGGGGAGGGCCAGAGGTGTCACTTTGGGTGACAGTGACAAAGTAGGGGCTTCTCCGGGGATGATCTGAAGGCAGCCATCCGGATAGGTGCTCAGCTCCTCTTCATCCTGCCTTCCTTTGCTCAGGCAATTTGAAGAAACAGTCTGCAGTTCTACACTTGATGGTTGGGGACCCCCCAGCTGATATTTGCCTCTACGCCTCTGCAAGCAGCAGACATAGAAAAGCACAACAATGAGCACGAAGCATAATCCACTCAGCACTGTGATGATCACAATGTAGATAAAGTTTATGTTCCCAGCATCATCTCTGGCCAAATGCCAAGATGGGAGGGTTGGAGTGCTGGGCGGCTGTGGCCCCAGTTCTTTGGGCAGCACAGTTAGAGCATAGGTGGCTACCAAGGTCTGCAGGCCATTCTCCTCAGCGTAGCATTGGTATTCCCCACTGTATTCAAGCTGTGTGTCTGTCACCAACAATCCATCTACACCTAAGCGGAAGTGTCCTTGCCCATCCTCAGCAAGCACTTTGATGCCGTTCACCATCCAAGTCGCCCGTGCCAAGTTGGATGTCTGTTCACAAGGCAAGAGCACATCACCACCATGCAGCACTGTCCGGTTCTTCTGCACGAGCACAGCTGTAAGAGACACAATAACAGACAAGAGCTCTCTCACTACCCAACTTCTGTTGTAATAATTCAGTGTCAGCACACAGTGTCACTTTAATAGTAGGGAAGAGGGGTTTGGGACTCTCAATCTGAAGGAGGTAAGATTCCAAGTGCTCAGGTAAGAATGAAAAATTAAAAACTCTGAAAATACGGTTAAAAAACAAATTAACCAAGTGCCTTGCCTTTTCAGGAAAGAAAAGACAATCTGGGAACATGCAGAGATCCAGATATTTAAGCTCAGGTCAGGAATTATCACAACTGCTTCATCCAAAAGCTCTTTCCATTGGCTGTGTCCTTCTATGCCCATGAGTCTAAGCTACTTGCCATTTCTATCTTCTCCTGTCCCATCACTGAACTTGCTTGCAGGATCCAGGAAATTATTTTTGAAAGCCGAAGAAACTCATAAAGCTAAGAATTATATGTAGATTGCCTTAATATGTACCGTAGCTACAATTTGTGCATGGATAATTGGGCTTTTGTGTTTATTTTATTATTGCACAAAAATTTATACTGGTTATATTTGGTTATCTAGGAACACTAAGTCTGCAAAAGGAGAAGAAAAGGAATCTGCCACTCTTTCTGTCCAAAAGAATTAGGAAGCAGTTGATCTCTTCCGCATAATCATTCTTTCAACTACTAAGAAGGAGAGGGGACCAAGGAGGGAAGGGACTGACAAACTTACCCTGCACAGAATCATTCCAGCAGCCCATGTTGCCATGCAGCACATCCTGAATCAGCAGAGATCTGGTGAAAACAAGCAGGACTCTGATCAGTTAGGAAACACAGCAGCTGGAAGATTCTTAATCTCTGCAATATTCAGCAAACTTCACATGAAATTTCTTTGGCATGTATGCAGATTCTTTAATACATACTTATATAAATACTCGTTTGCTCAGCACTTCAATATGCACAATAAGAGAAACTGTAGTTCTTACCAACATTTCTTATTTCATCTCACAGTGTAATGTGCAGTCACTCTACAGAGACCTAAATACTCAGACAGCACATAATAACAGCATAAAATAAAGAACTCTTCGGAGCTTAGATGAAGCTAAGCTTTTGTACATGAGATACTGATTCTCAGGAATGCATTATCTGGGGACACCTAAACTGATCATAAACTTTCACAGTATTTTTTAATGAAGTAATAGATAAGAGATATTTATTTAAAGAAATAAAGATATTTATATAAATCTGTTTAATTACATTTAATGAGCCTTGCATTTTTGAGCTGTTAATTTTTGGAAGCTTTTAATATGCTTGTATATAGTAATAGAAATACACTATAGCTGAGATTGGGTTGGTATGCTCCAGGTTCCACTGATTAAACAATGCCTCTTATCAGTGTCGAGAAGAGTACCTTTTCTGTATAATACCTGCCCTCTAGAATGAGGTTCCCCCCCCCATATACACACACTAAATTCAAACAACTCCCATCCTATTGGTATTTCAAAGCGGCTTTTGCCCAGATCTTTGGAGAAGACAACTAATGCTCCTTTCTGTTCCCCTCTGGGTTTGTTTTCTTTGCCATCATTGTTCTTTTGTCTTGTGCAGTTTTTGCAGTGTTTTGTATTGTTGTGTAAACTGCTCAGGTCACTGGTAGATGGGCAGCCTATAAATTTAATTAATACACCATCAAACAACAATATCTATCTATTTCAGGTCCTTGGAAAGCTTGATAGGTGGATAAAAATGCCAAATCCAGACAGACTATGTGACCAACCATAGTAATAAATATGCTTTTACTTTTTTTCAACTATGTCCTTTACTGTTGTTGCTTGAAAGTTACAACTGGCTTTCAATAGGAGCCAAATTTTAACAAACACCAAAGCAAGAGAATCCTACTGGATGTCCTCTTTTGAATGAAATGGACAGAGAAGGCATACTTCAGACCTAATGTGACTCTACTGATCTAATAAATAGGATGTCTACAGAAGCTGCAGCAGATCCTCAAAAAATAACCTGATCTCAGTTAGAGACAGGAAGCCTGAACCCACATTTTCTTCTTCACAATCATTATTTTTCATACCTGTCCAGAACATCAGCTACTTCTCGGCAGCTCTTGCCATCCCAGGCACAATATGGATCCCGGGCCAGGATGCAACTGAAGCAGGAGAAGTATTGTGAACAAGTGGACAGTGGTAACTGCAAGACACCACTCTGGGCCCCAACGTATAAGTTCCTCTGCAAAAGAAAGATGCTTAGCACCGATTCCGCATACTATTCTTGATGAATGTATCTGTCATGGTTTCCCCATCCCTACCCTAAGGCAGGGTATTGATTTTGCCAAATCACAGATGAATGGCAGCTTACGGTGCGGCATTCCAAGGCCTGGCTTAAGACGTGGAAGAGTGGAAATGTTAAAACATGGACAGGACTCTTTACCACTGAAACCTCCACTGACACTCACTAGGATAACACAGAGAGGGCTTCCTGATGGAGCTTCTGTCATGCCAGACTCATTCACAAAAATGTACAAGGGGTTAGGATAACACAACTAACTCTTTTCCCCCCAGTGCCCCAGCCTGTTTTTATTTCCACAAAACATTTTTTTAATGTTTAATGTTTAATTAGTTCAATTAAAGAACCAGCAGCTGTTTTTTTTTCCACTAGCTTGGTTAAGCTAACACTTGTTTAACTTTTTAATGAGCTAGTTCAATAACCAGATTAAGCATGTGAATGGAAATCCACAGCTGCCCAACCATTTTTTGTTCCTGTACTAGAACTACAATCTGGAAGCACCCTTAATGTCCTGACCACTTCTTCTTCCCATCTAGGTAGATAAAGGAATGGAGATAGATAGCCATTATTAGGTGATGGCAAGTAAACAAAGTGTGACCCTTTTTCCACAATACAAAGAGTCCAGTTAGTCACTGACTTAGTGCTTTCCTTACTGGTGCTTTTGGAAATAGTGATGCTATTTGAACTAAAAGTATCTATTTGGTGAATACAAAATACCTGCTAGGAAATAATCAGCTTTCCATCAGTCCTTGCACCTGGAGAATTCTAGCATAGCTTTACTATCTAACATGTCCTTCCCATCAGTCATGCAGAAGGGACTAGGTATAATTGGGTTGCTGCAATTTATCACTGTCTGAGATATATTATTATGTGCTGCCATGCCTTGGCAGTGGCACTATAATGGAGAGGCTTGCTTTTTCAGCCACTCTTTCCTCTTCAGATCATGTCCCTGGAGAACCAGGGAAGTAAAACCCAGCAACTAACTTTTTTTAATATTCCCATGGTACAGCTGGGTGGAATTAGTTTATGCAAGTTTTGGTTGGTTTGGTGGTATATTTACCTCCCCTCCCTTAGTTGAATCAGTCAACTGACCCTTCTTTGTTGTTTCCATAACAAACATCCATGAATCTAGTTAAACATGTGGAAGCAAAACCAATGACTGTTTATATTACACATAAGGCACAAACTAGCAAGCACTTTTTGTCTTAGTATATGATACAAAGTCAGCCTCTATGGACATTGTGTCATGTGAACCCATTCAATATGGGTTAATGAAATAAATCAAGGTAATTCTTGTGTAGGTGTGCTATATGAACAAATGTCATGAACATTATCTGCCAATAGTTGGTAAAACGGTTCTGCCTCGGATCTCTCTAACTAGTTTATCCTTCTCTTTCATCAACAGAATACTTCTCTCTCAGAATAATATTTTGTGTTTCTGCTAAGGAGGATTATGACCCCCCCCCCAACAAAAGATACTTTTTGTTGTTTTTGTTGTCTTGGCTGCAACATCAGAGTTTTCCAGCAGATGGAAGTAATGAAACAGAACACAATGCTGGCATTATCCATGCAGCCATTTATTTCACATTTATTTGTTATTTATTCAACATGAATCAAGAGTATTATTCTATCAACTCCCTATCCTAGTATGAAGAAGTGGGTCTCCAATAGCAACCTTCATATTAAAACATCCAGGAATAGACATTTTCTCTTTAATGGAAGACAGGGGTGTGTGTGTGTGTGTGTGTGTGTGTGTGTGGAACCAGTCTCCCTCCTTGCATCCTCCTTGCATTTTCCTTCTAGTAAGCAAAAGGATTGCTAATGAAATATTGTTTCTCAAAGCGATATCAGCAAAAGACAGATGACAAGTTCAGTTAAACTTAAAAATATTCTGTTGAAACAAAGTCCGTAGTAAGAGCACACCCTGGGTATATTATACTTGGGCTTAAAAACTCCAAATGAACACTAGATGATAGCATAGAGAAAATTCTGTTTCTTTGCTGCCATCTAAATTTCCCCTGGATTTTTGCAGCCCAGATATGTTATGCTTACAAAACTAATAACTTAAGTTTTAACACAGCTTATCCCATATCCTCCAGATGCGTTGTATGCCAACTCTTCATACCCATGCTGAATGAAAATGAAGAGTAATCCAGTTCATGGAGAGAGAACCAGAATGAAGAAGGCTATTATATAGATTAAACATTATTCCCTCCTGCAGCTTCTCGCATTTGGCTATAAATCAATTGTAGCATTTAGACCAGGAATGGGAAATCATGGCCCTTTTATGGCTAGCTCAGGAATTCTGGGAGTTGAAGTCCACAAGTCATAAAAGGGCCATAGTTTCCCTCCCCTGATCTAGAATAAACTTGGGGTAAAGCTGAAACAGAGTCAGCACTTTTTTGCCTGATAGGAACAGAGAAATTCAACAGGAGAAATGCTAATGTATTGACTTCCTAACTAATACCCATGTGTTGACCTCCTTTCCAACAGTTATTAAAGCATCTAATGAAAAATGTCAAGTAAAAAAAAACAACAGCCAGGCTTGAAAGATTTAGGGGACATTTGGGACCTTGGAAAGAAACCATGCAAAGTGGGAAGCAAATATCCTCACAAAGGAACTAGAATAGCAAGCTCCAAACAGTTGTCAACGGACAGCCATATGATTAGTCCTTGGACAAGTGGTAGTTACTACACTGGGTGGACTAAATAGCTAACAGAAAGGATAAATAAATAGCTTCAAGACAATTTTTTTAACCTAGGAGTGGTACCACCACTAATAAAACCTTCATCCACACCATGTTTCCACTGCTGTAGTTGTATTTTTATTGCTTTATTTTATGGAAGGCAAGGCTTGAGGACAGCCTACCTTTGTTTCAAGCTGCAACATTATGTTTTAATCCTAGTGGCAGACAGAAAATAAATCTGAATGCTGGGTGGTTGGTTTTTATTTCTCAGTTGTATAATGATAACAACAAAACTGATTTTTTTTTCCACGCCTGAATTACATGACAGAAATAAAGGAAGTTCAAGGTTACCATGAGTGGACTACTGCTGGAAGAAATTCAGTTAAGAAGCTGAAAATAAACTATAAAAGTCTAAAATATTCATCCTTTTTAAAATTCAGTACATTTTGCTCTAGGGTCTAATTAGTGGGTCTTGGAAATCAATTAATAATGAAAAGCAAGCTAAAATCACTTTTAAAAATAAATTAAAAGTGAAATAAAATAAAGCAAGTTAGAAAACCATTCTTAAAAATAAAAAGGTAAAATATATCAGTTATTTTATCTTCCAGCCTGTTGTGGACATGGAGACCAGCTAAAGAGAAACTAGGCAAAAGTTGGTGATAAATTCAGATTGTCTTGGTTTGATTCTTACATTTGGATACAAACTATTCAAATTAGTTTGTTATTTTTGTAATGCATGTCTTTTCACTGGGAGAAGTGTAATTTAAAGAGCTGTATTTAACGGTATTGGGGACAGGTCTACAATTGTTTATACCTGTTGCTTGGAAATGACGATGTTCTCTACAGGTTGGGGGTCCTTGAAGGCCTGCATCTCCTCTGTGATATGGACCGTGGAGCCAATGACGACAACCTTGTGAATCCATCCATTACCTATTCACAGGTAGTTAATTATTTAAAGGAGCAACAAGAAGAATTAACTTTACAATCTCATTATTAAGACCATTTTGTAGGATGTGGTTTCATCCTGATCCTGATTAGGAAATGAGGTATCTACCCAGTTCTATATTGAAACGGAGCAAATGTACACTTTAATAATGTAGATCTAGTCTGTGTTGCAGGGTGGAATTCCTAAATCTGCATCATCAGAATATCTTAGCACTGAAATTCTAAGAATTGAAGACTTCTGGAGGAAATCAGATTTCAAGTGGTCATTTATAGCAACCACGACAAATCAAAGATTTTCCTGGTCCACCCATTCCGACTACTGAGAATTATATTTCTGAATTAAGAGCATTCTAAATACTACCCAGAACTGTCTGTCCATGATGTCACCTACCCCTTTCTAGAGCAAAATTCCCATTCCTCTTTATGGATTAAATCTGTGTCTCTTTTTAATCAAGAACCATTAAGTTTAAGACATGGGGAAAGCTTATCTGAGCAGGGGAAGTTGAAAACAACAAAAAAAAAGGATGAATTCTTTGTTTGCAAGGAAGGGGTGGATGTGCTCCCTCCAGAAGCAACGCAGAGGGAGGTAGACTATAAAGTGCTATAAGGAAAAATACAGCACTTGTATGTCAACCATAACTGAATGACACTGAGATAGCTTAGTTTTAGGGAAGTTCTGTGTTATAAAGAATATAGAGGTTTGGAAAATTTATAAGAAAAAAAGCAAATTATGATTAGTCTTCCTTGCATATAGTTAAGAAAGGAGCTAACAATTTAAAGTCTCTTGAGTTGTTAGAGTGCACACAAACATACATGCATGATGAATCTAACTGCAATTACCTGTTCCCAAAAAGAGGATGTCATACATACGCCCATCCAGGGCTTGGACTCTGTCTACTGCAACTTGGGTGTAGACCACATTTTTCTTTATTAGCAGAGGGACTCTATCTGTAGGTTTCACCTCGTCGTACATCAGTGGATGAAGCTTGATAAAATCCAGCACACCATTGGGCAGATCCTGGGAGGAGTTGTAGCCTCTTTTGCGAGCACGATTGGTAATGCACTGCAGAGAGGAAACTGCTATAATTGGCCCCACCAGATCCAAAGCTTAATGTTCCTTTCTTTAACTTGGTTCCTTCCAGATATGTTTTAGTCCAGTTCCCATCATTATAAATTAGAAATGTTGGAAGCATAATCCAAAACAACCGGAGGAATTAAGTTTTCAAAAGGTTACATAAAGAGCTAATGCATACAAATTAAAGCCTTCTGATGGACTTGCACGCCTTCAAACTGCAGCAAAGATTTAAATGTATTCCCATATAATTTCCCCATATACTCAGCCTACCCCTTTTGATCATTTACCTACAGTTCAGGGGTGGGTTCCAACTTACCTCGCTGCCGGTTCGCTCCCTCCCGTGCCGCGTGGGTGCGCCTCATGGGCGTGTGCATGCTAACGCGCATGCACAGTAACAAAAAATCCAAAAAATAAAATAAAATAAAGCCGAAAAAAAGATGGCGACCTCATGCACAGTCAGCTTCTGTGCATGCTCAGAAGGAAAAAAAATCAAAAAATAAATTAAAAAAATAAATTTAAAAAAATAAAAAAATAAATTAAAAAAAAGATGGCGGCCCCCACAGACCGGCACTGACCAATCCGGTTCGGTGACGTCATTGTGACATCACCAGAGGGCTGCTACCGGTTCGGGAGAACCGGTCCGAACCGGGAGGAACCCACCCCTGCTACAGTTTCAAAAAAAGGCATAACTCCTCTGTAAAATATCACAGGGAGTTCCCATATCTACAGTATTTCACCCTGGATCTTTGGATCTCTTATGACAAGGGAGTACATGTAACTCCTGTATAGTTCATCTGAATAAAGATGAAGATGAGATACAGATGAATATAACTCACTGATCCTGGCCGTGGCTCTGGTACATCCCCAATGTACTGGGACCACTTGCGAGAGGAGTCTTGGTATTCCATGTATGCCCCTTCAAAAGCTGCTCGCACCTCTGAGATGTTGTATCGGCAAACAGCAGACACCTCTATGCTCCTCCTGGAAAATATAGGAAAATGGTGGGAAAGGCTAAATTTCAAGGATCTAAGCATTGGTCACAAACCAGGAGAAGGTAAATTTTAATTTCTGTGAAGGATTACATTCCCTTAGGACTGACATGCAACCTTTTTGCAGTCAAACAATTGGTCTTCTTCATTTTTATGTTTGTTCGGCTTCCAAGAAATTGTCATCAGCATGGCAGCAAGATACAAAGATTCACTGGGGTTGTGAGGCAACTTGTCTGGCAGAGGATGTCAGTAATCTGAAAATTTATCAATAGCACCAAACACAATCAGGCAACTGCCAGGGTCTTAAAATATCAACAAGATTTTGTTACTATACTATTGATGCCACTAAAACTCCCAGAGTATTTTTGATATAGGTTGCCTTTTCACAATAGGCCAAATCACGCCGTACTTAACAATATTTAATAACCCAGTGGGCTTTCATACAACATGCTGAACTATATAAATAGTGGTTTACAAACCACAGAGCATGTTTAATCTATCATTAGTTGTTGCTTTGATCACACCCAGCTACAATGTTGCCATTTTAACATGTTATAACTTATAGCAACATTGTCAGATACTTTATGCTGTATCCCATCATTGTTGCTAACCTGCCAGGAAGTACTTCATCACAGGGTCTCTGAAGCTTGCCATTGGTCTTGGTATGCTACCTTGATCTTATGAATGTCTGGTTTTAGAACATAGATTGTACACCAAATTCTTTAAGTATAGCATTCTTTGGAGCTGGCTCAGTCTCTTTCATGTACTAATTTAATAACTGAATCTGATGACTTCCTGTCATAATCTAGGACACAGGTCACCAACTGGTGGTCCGTGGAGAAATCTTGGCCCCCGGGCCAGATATGACCGAGACCAATTACTGCGCGGGAACACAAGGCTGCACCGCCCAACATCACCCCGCCCACACTCTTAAGGCCGAGCGCAAACCTCACTTTAGCGGTGCGAGCCACACAAGCTGCAACAGGAAGGTAAGACCAAGAACTCACCACGCCCAGCCGAACGGCTGCCGGGGGAGGGGGAAGGTTCAGCCGCCTACATCTCTCCTTCTGCTAGGCCTCCGGGTGAGACACCCAAGCCTGCTAGATCGGCCCCCTGCAAATTCTCATCTCTAGGAGCCCGGCTGAAGTTTTCCACGCCGCTTCGGCGAGTGCTCCATGAGAGAGGAGTTTGCAGGGGCCGAGCTAGCGTTTGCAATGGACAGCAAACTCTGGCTGCTTCTCTCAGCTGTAGTGCGGCACCAGCGTTTGAAGCGGTGGGGGAAACTTTGTCCGGGCTGGAGAATTTGGTTTGGAGCGGGGGGGGAAACTTTTTTCGGGCTGGAGAATTTGCGTTTGAAGCGGTGGGGGAAACTCTGTCCGGGCTGGAGAATTTGCGTTTGAAGCGGTGGGGGAGGGGAGGGAAGGGACTACAGCTACAGCTCTGGAATATGGGACTGACTTTCCCAACAACATCAGCAAGCCACCGTAAAATAAGCTTCAATTATTTTGTAATAATTACACTAACTTTAATAATTTTGTTACAATTAAAACCACCTTTAAAGATTTTGTTATGATTAAATAAGCATTTACGATTTTGTTATAATTAAATAAGCATTTATAATTTTGTTTTATTAAATAGGTGCATTTATTTTGTTATAATTAAGCATTTATAATTTTGTTATATTAAATAGGTGCATTTCATATTAATAAAATGGAAGTTCTCTGATCATTATTTTACAAATGTATTTATCTTTTTTAAAAAATTCATATTAGTGGTCTGCGGGACTTAAAATTATGAATTAGGGTCTGTGGGATTTAAAATTATGAATTTGGTGGTCCGCGGGATTTAAAATTATGACCTTGGTGGTCCCTGAGGTCCAAAAGGTTGGGGACCCCTGATCTAGGACATTATAAAGAATCTGAAGTTTCAACATTCCTTATCATGCTCTGAAGAACAAAGCCACCATTTCTTCATATTTGTGTTTATCAATTATTTCCTGCCACTTCTTGGGTCAAAAGAATGAAACACATAGAGAAGTGGCAGTGAATCTACTAGGCTAGGGGTCTCCAACCTTGGCAACTTTAAGACTTGTGGACTTCAACTCCCAGAATTCCTCAGCCAGCTTTGCTGGCTGAGGAATTCTGGGAGTTGAAGTCCACAAGTCTTAAAGTTGCCAAGGTTGGAAACCCCTGTACTAGGCCGTGGGTTGAATACAGCCCATTAGTCTTCCCCAAGGCCTAACTCTCACGAAAGACAAGGGAACAGGGAAGGTGCAGTAGCAGAGGATGGTGAAACCTTGGAATCTTAACACGGAAGTATTAAGCTAAGGACTCACCCAGCTATCTGTATCACACAATTATGGAAGTAGCAAGCAATCACTAAGATTGATTGCCACTGATAACCCCCCCCCCCAATTTTCTAGTCCCCTTTAAAATTTTCTAAATTCCTTGGGCCATCCTGATTTTTAACAGCAAATTCCACAATTCAACTATACTGATTCATGAGGGGGGAAAACAACTGAAGATGCACAAGATTGATATGATTTATTTTTGAAGATAAAAGGAAGTCTTATACATTTGAAAGGATTACACAAAAAACATCTTGTACATTCCAAATGCTTCTTTGAGATCAATGGCATGGGCTGATTATTAATAAATACGTTTGATATGCAGTCCTTTCACAATGGGGATGTAGCTTCCTGGGTGGCATTTGCTATAAATGCAGACTTCAAAGCTGACAAATATTACAAAAGCACAAAGGTGCTAATTAACTGAGGAGAACTTGTAAAAATTCACAGTATCATTAAGAGAAACATGCAAAAAGCTGGCCTTGGCTTAGTTCAAAAATAAGAGGGGGGAAAAACACGCAGCTGTGGTTGTAGTTACAGTCCATATGGTAAACTGCAATCTTTGTCCCCCAGTTGCACCAAAGGGATCTTGCCAAAATATTGGTGTGATTTTCCTTCCAATCACTACTGCCCTCTGCATATGCAGCTAGTATTAATCTATACCACAACTAGTCACCCAGAAGAATTTCTTTCATAAAACGCCCACAGCAATTCTGCCTGGTTGTTGTACCAATTACAAACCAAAACATTTATAAGGAAAAGATGACTGTACTGGTAATCACAACCAAGAAGTCTTTTGTGTTTCTCTATCCATTCACAGCTGTTCATGGAATGAGAATTGTGCATAGTTAAAGAATCTGCCTGTCTTGGCCAATATAAAATGCCTAGGCTAGGGTGACCAGTGCTAGAAGAAGAAGGATCCTGCTGCATCAGTGTTTAAGAAAAAAAAGGTTCAAGAAGTATCTGAAGGCAAAAAGAGTTAGCTCAAGAGCTCCTGAAAAGATTAAGAATTCAATTGCCAAATTTTCCCTATCAACATCAGATGATTTTCTCAGTGGTTTAATGAGTTTGTGAATAGTAGAACATATACAGCATACACTCTAGAATTCTTTCAAAAGTGGGTTGAGTCTATATCTGTTGGCTTGGAACTTAGACTGAACTAATTTATACCAGTTTGTGAAAATATTTCCTAGAACATTCAGATATATATGATCAACTTCTCTTGCTTGAGGACTTCTCTACATTATTTGCTATATGGTAAAGGATGCAAGTTCTCCAGCACAACAGGTAGATTAAACAGGTAGATTAAAATTGACCCAATACTCAGTGTCTCATGGCATTTCCTGTCTAGTTTCTGTCCTGTTCCCTAAACATTCCTAAGCATTTTGCTTGCCTTTTGGTAAAGCTGATGGATCACATCATTCGAAGTGTCATTTATGACACATTCCAACACCTCTTTCTTGTACAATTATCTCAGAGGTAACCAATATAGCACATGTGAACACCACTGTGCCTTCACATACCTCCTTTCCTCTTCCACTGACTTTAAGACAGAATGATTTAATTAAAAATAAATATGTCAAAAACTGACATGGTGCAGAGCGAAGCATATTTTTTTTTCAGCATAAAAGTACACTGGATGGTTAAAAACCAGAAGTCTGAACAACTGATCCTTTCAACAGATATATGGAGTGGCTGTAGGGGTGTAGGGTTAAAACTGAAATGAGACTGAGGGGGAAGAAAGAAGAAAGGAAGGCAAGGAGGTTACGCAGATATGCAGAGAAATTACATGTAAGACAGATTACAAGGGCCTTACCAATTAACAACTGTAAAGATGGTTTTAGGAGATTCTCTTCAGATAAAATGCCATGAACCATAACAATAAGTTCATTGTTCTGCATCTCCCATGTTCTCAACATTCCAAATTTCCCCCAACCTTATAAACTATCTGGTCCCAAAATTATACAGAATTCAACAGTATAAAAATGCTTGGCTCACCATTGGGCTGATAAGATGAATGTTGCATAGAAGACAGTGCTTGTCCAGTTACCACCATCCAGACTGGCAACATCTTTCAGTACTTCATAGTAAGGGATGTAGCAGACCAGCCTTGCTTTCATAAAGGATGTCCATTTTCTCTGGAGAATCTTCTTGCCGCCCAGATCATTCTGGAACAAAAGAAGAGAGCCAGGTAAAACAAATCCTTTCCTCAGTTTAATGTTTTTGTTCAAATTATGGGGATGACCAGAGATGTCCATAGCCTCTATTTCATTTGCATAGTAGCCTGAACCAACCCTCCAAATGCCTTCATTAGTGCAAGTGTATATTCACAACAGACCATTTATTTTACCTTACACACTCGAGCTACTCGAGCTACTCTGGGCACCTGGGTCTTCTCAAATACTGATGTGCTCTCCTCTCCAGCACGTTCAGTGAAGAAATAGTAGATTTTGTCATCATCTCCCAGAGAGCTCCTTGTGCTCTCCCTGACCAACACAGAAGCTACAAACTCTGCATCTGCAAGAGAAGAAGAAAGGTTAGCATGGTCTTTCAAAGAAAAGTGTCTAAGGCTGCTGCTGCTTACACAGGGCAGGTCAACAGTCATGAGCCTTGAGACTTTCAAGAAAGTGAGGCAGGGTCTGTCTGTTCATACCTTGAATTTTCCAGAAGACAGCTCAAATGGCGGCTGTCATTTTCGGGGGAATGGAAGTAGGCTACGATTCAGACATACAAAGGCTAACCCATGTAAATGCAAGATTGTTTTTACTATCTAGGAGGGTGAGGAATGAAAGACCTGAGCTATGGCTGTAGGACCAACCTACCATTCAGCCAATGCAAGGGGGATTCTTCAGTCCTCAGAACCCGCTGGTGCCGGTTGCGTCGGATGTCTGGTAGGCTGCGGAATTCATAGCGTGTTGCTGTATATAAACTGCCATCTGGGAAACAAATGCAGCAAAAGCAATAAGGACATGCTGATCCCAATAGATTTGTTCATTACAGTATATGATCGACCTTTTTTTTTTTTTTTTAATAAACTCTCCTCTACTTCTTCCAGATCTGTTAGAACCACTGGGGTGTGCCAAGGACATGGCAGTTTTAATATGGTTAGACATAGAAATATTTTTCAAGAAATAACCCAAGCTTTTCTCACCCATGACATTTCTATAATAAACAAATAACCAAGAAAAGATATGTATACATTGCCTCCCTCCAAGCAAGTTTGATTGGTTTACAAATTATTAAGAACATTTAAAAACAGAGGAACGACAACCAATCCCCCTCCTCCCCAAGAATAAAGTCAGTATAAATGACAAAACTGGGAACACTCTTTAAAAAGGGGATTCAATCACCCTCGCCAAAGGGGGGAGGTGTTTATATGACTCTCTGCCTGAGATGGGCACTGCATGGACGGCTGGGCTTTGTTTTCTGATACCAGAAGAGACTGCAGCTGCATCAAACCACATCAGTGGAGGTTTTCAAGAAGAGACTGGACAGCCATTTGTCCGGAAAGGTATAGGACCTCCTGCTTGAGGAGGGATCGGACTAGAAGACTTCCAAGATTCCTTCCAACACTATTATTCTGTTTATGCTTTGCATCACAAAACTAAGTGCAGGGGACAGACACATTAGACCCTCAAGCAATGATCACTGGTGATGCATTCCTTTGAAGCTCCATGCAAACACTCCACAGACATTTCAGAGAGGAATTTCTCACTCTGCCCATTCTGAATTCAAGTTGCAGCATGGGAAAGGGTTGGTGAGAATGGAACTACATACCCACAATGAGGCCTGTATAGCCATGGGAAGGATCATAAGGACATTTTTCTTTCCCTTCCTCAAAGTGAGAGGGCAACACGAATTTGTTGGTGTCCTGCAGAAGATGAACAGAAGACACAAATCATTCTTAAGACACAGAACTCTGCCTTGGAGCTTCATTATCCCACTGCTTCATATAGCACTTCATGTTCTGGGAGCAAGATAGAAGACAGGAAGGGATTCTTTCTAATCAATTGTATGCTCGCTCTCCCAAAAAGCTGCAAGGTGCCTTTTGGAACAAAGACTCCCATTCTTCCACATACTCACTGCCCTTTTACAATACCCATACTTCCAGTTAATCAGAATCAATATGGGTAGCTCACTATCTTTCTGGTAGGCTACAAAGATCAGCATTTCCCAGAACTGAGATTACTTCTCTCTCTGCAGAACATGTGCTGTTTGGTGGCAGTGCATATAATTGTGGTTTAGCACAGAACTGCAGTACCTGAGGTCCCTGGCCTGCATGTGCTCCTCCCCCAAAAGCTTGGATACTTCACCCAAGTAAATGACCTTCAACGGTTTGGATTCTGGTGGTATATCAAGGTGAGAAATCAACAAATAATAAATATTGCTTCAAATGTTTATTTGTTGGATTTTTATCCTACCAATTCAATGTGGCAAACATACATAATACTCCTTCTTCCTACTATTTCCCCCCAATAACAACCTTGTGCAGTAGGTTAGGCTGAGAGAGCCAGTTAATGTGACACAACAGAGAAATCATGTTATATACGATCAGAATATAATTAGAATATAATTAGAATAGAATAGAATAGAATAGAATAGAATAGAATAGAATAGAATAGAATAGAATAGAATAGAATAGAATAGAATAGAATAGAATAGAATAGAATAGAATAGAATAACAGAGTTGGAAGTGACCTTGGAGGTCTTCTACTCCAACCCCCTGCTTAGGCAAGAAACCCTACACCACTTCAGACAAATGGTTATCCAATCTCTTCTTAAAAGCTTCCAGAGTTGGAAAATTCACAACACTGATTAATTGTTCTGTCAGGAAATTTCTCCTTAGCTCTAGGTTGCTTCTCTCCTTGATTAGTTTCCACCCATTGCTTCTTGTCCTGCCTTCAGGTGCTTTGGAGAATAGCTTGACTCCCTCTTCTTTGTGGCAACCCCTGAGATATCGGAACACTGCTATCATGTCACCCCTAGTCCTTCTTTTCATCGAACTAGACATACCCAATTCCAGCAACCGTTCTTTATATGTTTTAGCCTCCAGTCCTCCTATTGATTACATTTAATTTTGATTAAATGTTAATGAAACAAAAGCTTACTTTAGATCTGGTTCTACCTTTTGGAGTATGCCCTCCCTCCACCCCAGGCTCACACAAGGATGCCCCACAAAGGTTCTTGGCTGTGAAATGGTTGCATGATTTTGGTTTACCATAATAGGTGAATCCAGTGTAATTTCTACTGGTCAATAAATATTTTTCCTGCTTCCATTAATATTTTTCACAAGAGGCAAATACTTTCACCCCCAGTTTTTCCACACATTTATTTGTCAAATGTATATCCTGCCACAGTCACAAAAAAGACACTCAGTAGTTCACAATAACAAAAGTATAATATCAGAAACAAATAAATTGCAATGACTTAAATTTTCCAGGATAATGTAGCAGATCAGACTCCAAAAGCCCTCTGGAAAAACTTGTTTTTAGCTTTTTCCAGAAGGCAGGTAACTTTGGAAAGTGAATCTCCAATGGGAAGATATTCTAGGGGGGCAGCCCCCAATGCTCCCAAGGTTTGGTCTGACGCTAGTGAGGAGACGCAGTCCTACAAGTAGCCAAGCTGTGAAGAGCTTTATTAGTTAAAAACTGCATTTTAAATTGCAACCAGAAAAAAAAAATAGAGAGCCAGTCCAGAATTTGCAGAACAAGTTCAATATGCACTTAGTGGCAAGTACCGATGAGCATTTTGCACTAAGCATGGATTCAGGATTTTTTTTAAAAGGGCGGCCCCATGTAGTAGTCTTGCAGTAGTCTAATCAGATGGTAAGCTTCCTGTCTTAAGTAAGACTCCACCCACTTATCCAGCAGGAGCCGTGAACCCAGGAGGATCCTCAAGTTATGGACCTGCTCCTTTATTCCTCTCTCCTGCCCAAACCCAATATCAAAATTGTTTTTAAAAGTAATGGCAGTTGAATCAATTACAAAAATATAATTGGAAATCGAATGATTTCCTATTTCCTACTCCAGGGGTTTAGAATCATCGTGCTGATTTTGAGTAAAAGCACTAATGTCCTTTCTATGAACCAGATGGTTGGCCTCAATTAGCATTAAGCATTAACTAATCAGCATTAGCTACTTGGCCTGAGGACTAGCCACACTCAGTATATGTGGATTGAAAGTGACCTAGCTCTGATGCAGAGCACCAAATGCCTATACCAGTCTCAATATATCCAAATCTTATGTTGTGGCAGATTCAGAGGTGGTATTCAGCTGGTTCGGACCGGTTTGGGAGAACCGGTAATAGCGACCTGGGCGCTATGCCGTCCTATTTAGCCACGTTTTCAAGCTGTGCGCATGCATGCAAGCCGCACACGCAAAGCGCATGTGCGGGAGGCCCAGCACGCGTGTGCGCGTGCTGGGCGAACCGGTAGGGAAATTATGAGAATCCCACCTCTGGGCAGATTTACTATTTTATCTTGACCTACTGACTTAACATACTTTATACCAAACTACTGAATGACATTCTTTTATCATGACTGATAACAGCATGGAATAATCAACCACTATTTTAAAATAAAACACTGTAAAGCAGAAAAACACAGTCCAAAGACCCAGGTCACATATGCTCTGTGTGTGTGTGTGAGTGTGTGTGTGTGTGTGTGTGTGTGTGT
>QLTV01003481.1:380228-480090 GCA_003457575.1 Thermophis baileyi
ACCGGTATTGGCTCTTCTAGGAGAGGGAGAGAGAGAGAGAGAGAAGGAGAGAGAGAGAGAGAGGGAGAGAGAGAGAATAATGAAATATGGGGGAGGATTCATAATTCTTAATTTATGAGGCCATCTCTTAATACTGTCCTGTCATTTTGAGGGATTGTGCCTTTCAACTGCAACTTAGAAATATAAGGAAAGCTCTCAGGTCCAAAAAACGACTGTCCCTTTAGTTCTAAAGTAACAATTTAGAGTATAATAGTTACTAATATAAACATTTCTAGAAATTTCTTGAAAATAAAAACAGAAAATAAATGAAAACACAAAAATTAAAAGATCTGGGGGGAAAAATAACCATTTTCTTTTATTTGTGCTTCTCTCATTCTTGATCCAACAGGTATACAGGAGAAAATATTTACTCTGAAACATAAGCACTAATGGAAAACAATCTTAGCTTTAAGATTATCTTCCTTTCCCTTCTCTCCCCATTCCACTTCAACCCCACTGCACTCCACCCTACCTTACCCTACCACAGATAAGTCAACTAAGCAATTGGAGGTGCTTGTCAATCATACCAGGCATTAGGATACTTTATAAAACAATGGCTGGTCTGCAATTTTTCCCCCCCAGTGCCACATAAGACAGTGAGATTTGAATGTACTGAGATTGATTTCTTGAAAGAGGTGTAGAAGAATGATGTGAATTATTCCAAGATTGCCTATGAAGACAGTGTAATGGTCTAAAACAGGGGTCTCCAACCTTGGCAACTTTAAGCCTGGCAGACTTCAGCTCCCAGAATTCTTTGCTGGCTGGGGAATTCTGGGAGTTGAAGTCCTCCAGGCTTAAAGTTGCCAAGGTTGTAGACCCCTGGTCTAAAATAATAAAAATGCTAGCAAAGCTGGCTGGGGAATTCTTGGAGTTGAAGTCCTCCAGGCTTAAAGTTGCCAAGGTTGGAGATCCCTGGTCTAAAAGAATAAAAATGCTAATGGTATGGAAGCAGAGGTGGGTTTCAGCAGGTTCTGACCAGTTCTGGAGAACCAATAGAGGAAATTTTGAGCAGTTCGGAGAACCGGTAAATACCACCTCTGACTGGCCCCACCCCCATCTATTCTCTGCCTCCCGAGTCCCAGCTGATCGGGAGGAAATGGGGATTTTGCAGTAACCTTTCCCTGGAGTGGGGTGGGAATGGAGATTTTACAGTATATTTCCCCTGCCACGCCCACCAAGCCACGCCCACCAAGCCACGCCCACAGAACCGGTAGTAAAAAAATTTGAATCCCACCACTGTATGGAAGTTCCCTTTATTTATAGGGAGCTTTTTAAAAGATAAATGTATGGAACTGACACAATGCATGGAATTAAACATAACAAGAAAGAAGCATCATTGTTAGTATAGCAAGAGACAAGAAAGTAAAAATAGATGCAAATGGTAATAAAAATAGAAGTTGCAGTTGTTCTGATCCCCCAAGGATAACATGTAATCCAACCAAACGATTTATAAAAGCATCATATTTCACATGAATGGAGGAATAAAAGGAACAAAAAAATATATACAATAGATCTCTGTTCAGCAAATTTGGAAGTATGTGCTTCAAACTTAAATGTAATATTCAAACAACAGGAAGAACTTTCATCCTAAATGTAATTACTTAGAGACTGAAGCAGTTATTCTCTCATTTTTGTTTCTCAAACTCTAACTAACAAGAGCTTTTATTTTTCAAAAATAATCTTCTGACATCTTTTGACAATTGTGTCAACTACTGAATATCTTGTAGGTTATGGGGTCTAAATTTATGTTACTTTTATACTAAGATAATATAATTTATTTTCTTTCTTCTGTTCTCTTTACATTTTAGTTTATTTTAATCAGTATTATGTATCACATTTTTGGCTTACTATATTTCACTAATAAAAATGAAATACAAACATGTACACCATCCTATCTTGCAGCACTCAAATCTGCCACTTATTGTAGAGGTTTCATAAGGGTTATTGTGGAGGGATGATGTTACAAAGACTAGATCATCCCTCATCCTTGTTGTATTATACTTTAAAACAGATTTTATAGATCAATATGAAAACAAAAGATGGAAAAGGATAAAACTCATCTCAGTTTTAAGGGATTATGATTTTTCTCTCTTTTCTTTTTGTGAGACCTACCAAGATCAATTTGACAGTATCTATTAAATCCGCTTCTGAAACTGGTAGTTAAAAATAGAGGCAGAGGGAGGTGTAACAAAGCTTTATCAATTCTTATCAGTAACCTTTCTTGTTTTTTGAAATGCAGTAACCAAGGAGATTTGTCTAAGCCTGACCCTATCTTTGGGGTCTCATAAAACTTTGGATTTAGAAATGCGTTCAATTTATTTTCTACATTTGAGAAGTCAAGAGCCATTCCTTTTTAATTTCATAATAAATCAATCTGTTGTATTGTTTTTAATGAAACTGTAATTATTCAGTACATTCTTGGAGTCCTTTGAATGCAATATTATAGATATTTTGAATCCATATATTGAATACAGAGATCGGTATCAATAACATAGACATTAAAGCTAAATGAGCATTATATCTGGCATTAAATAATCCTTTAAAAAGCAAAGGTTGATTTTTTTCCTTCACATGATGAAATGTGAAATTATATACAATCAACCAATAGTAGAAATTGGTTGTTTCTATTGTTCCAACAATAGAAACAAGAAATCCTATCACTAGTGACATCTTATTACATGACCTACTTCAATTGGTACAGTAGTTAGAGAGAAAATATAGAGTATTTTTCCAACTATAGCCAATTGTAATTTGAATGTAGAGAAAGTACCATTTATCTGCAACAGATGCACCAGTTTGAAGAACAATGGATCCAACATAACAAGAAGCAGCTGAACAGGCCTTCATCCCCACTTTGCTCTCCATTGCATAAAAGAGCTATTGAACCATTATTTTTACCAACAAAATCTCCTTTATTTGAGTACTAGCAAGTATATATTTAAAATTACATATGTTGATCCCTGTTGTTCCTCGAAAAATCCAAGAATATATATGATACAGTTAATAACATTTTGAGATAAGTTAGGCTGGAATATTATGATATGTCCAAGGTAAGCTTCAGGGAGATCTGAACCAAACTCTCCCAGATCCTAACTCAATATTTTTTTCTGGTCTCCAAATAACAGGAGGCATTCCAATATTAAAGAAATTAATGTAAACATGAATTTACAGAGACTTTATAAAGGCATATTTATCTTTATTTTCCTGTATTCTTTAGGGAAAATAACTAGTCTTCACCATTCTTGGTGACTTTCATGGACAACTGGATGAGAATTATTGTAATTATAATTTAACACACAGAAAGCTTGAGTTTGGCAAAAGTTGGTTTTATATGAACAAAATTAAAAGAATGCTCCTCAAAATATTAGTCTAAAGTCAACTGGTTCCTGAAAATCAACAAAAAAGAGTGCAGGGAAAAACTGGCATGTTCTGCCTTCATCATGGCAAGCCAAAGAAATAGATTCTCATCCTCCAGATCTTTTCATTCCTTGGCAGGAATTAGCAATAGAAGAGCCAGGACTGTAGACTGAATTATTACCCCCGATACCTGTCTGTAAATAGAATATACCTACATCCAATTAGGAATCAAAAAGCTGTTGATGGGAATAATGACTGGGAACGTCAGAAACCAGTTAATAATAATTTCTTCAAATTTGTCGGAGTTAATTATTTAATTATGATCTTAATATCACTCTCACTTGACCACCAATAAGTAAAATGAAAGCCCAGAGCAGTGGTGAAAACCACCCTCACCCCCACTTTTACTTACAATGTAAGCACAGAGTGGGTGGAAGGCATATGTACCACAGGCATATAGATGGGTTGAATTTAGCCTCTGCAAAAGCTTGACGTGATTGTAACACTCTGTCTGCAAAAAGGAAGCAAGAGCATAATTTTCATAAGATTTCTCATACATTTTCTCATTCATTAAAGGTTCAAACAAGCTAGTAGCTCACCCAGAAAGAGGCAAAGGCAATGCACCCACCTTGTTGTTTTTGCCTTTTTTCAAGCATTCTGCTTGCTTCTCGGGAGATGCTTCCCAATTTAACTGCAAAGTAACAGAAAATGAGTTCATTATTCTTTCAGCCAACCCAGCACAGGGAACGGGTTAATTATGACATTAAAAAGCAAATTCCATGAAGCTCACAAAACCCGTTTAGAGTTCATATTTGGTCTTATTCAAAGTAAGTGGATGTAACTAAATATAAAGCAGGAGAGTACTAGAGAGTTTTGTAGCCCATTTATTTTTAAAGGTCCTTGACTGAAATTAGAGTTTTAGCTTTTGCTACATAAAGGGAACAGTCAAGGGAAGGAATGGAAAAAATAGCTTATTATCATTATTAGAGGGAGTGCCTTCAGGAGCTACTTTCTCATATTGAATAAATAGAGAGCAGGGAGGTAAGTATAAAGGCCCCAAATAAGAGTACAAATATATTATTTCTAGACTAATGCCTTCCATTTTGACCCTGGCCTGGTCATACATCATGCTAAGCCACAATGTACAGTCTGGCTTTCTAAGTGATTGCACTGTTTACAATGCTTTGCCCTGAAATTCATGATGTACTTCAACCATATGATTTGAGTGGCTCTTGACAGCCTTTTGAGCATAAACGTTTCATTCTTGCCTTCCTTTTTTCCTGTATTTTAAATTGTCCACAAAACTTTTTCTACTGTTTCAATCTATGTTTGTAATATATATATATTGCCTGCTATAGACGGTTTGAAATTTCTAATAACAGTTAAATAGTTTAAAAATTAAAAAAAAACCATATTCAGTAAAGAACCTAGCTCTTCCTCTACTTTGGTGAATAAACAAGATAAATGAAATCTCAAGTTCATGTGTGTTGCAGAATCCAGATTACCCCCCAATATCTATTTCCTTGTGAAGACAGCCTTTGTGTGACAATATTCTGACATAATAGAGGCCATGTGTCATACATAACATTGCATCTTAGTTATCTATTTATTGCCATGTTACTATAATAAAAAAGAAATAATCTATTCTAAAAAGGCCAATGAAAAGAATTCTCTGCATCTGTTTCCCACATATATCTTTCTCCTATAACCTAAATTTAGAGAGAAAGGAGGGGAATCTGTTCCTAGTTAAAGCAGAAAGTCAATTGCACAGGTTTGATTGGCCAACTCTCAATCAGTCATGGATACCTCCCTTCTCAATGCAGATTTCAAATTTAAATTGAAAGAAAAAATATTTCAGGCAATAAAGAGCTGAAGAAAATCTAAAAAATAAAGTACTCAACCTTTCTGAAGTATGAATTGTGATGTGTATGCATTGCTCTTGAGTCCGTTTGAAGAATAGCTGACAAACCAAATAGAGCTTGGTCTACAGCTGTATCCCTTTCTCCTTGAAATTATTTGTATAGATTCCTTAACAATATGCATTTATTAAAGATACCAAACAGCTAAACAGATGCAAATATAGCATTAATTCCCACAGAAGGTCCATACTTGATTTTACTGAAAAATATTGACCAAAATCTTTATTGAATAATGGTTATATTTACATCTTTCTAGCTTAAATACTCAAATACTTTGGCCACCAAATGAGGAGAGGATTCATTGGAAAAGATCCTGATGAAGGAAAAGGAGATGGGGATGGCAGAGGATGAGATGGTTAGATAGTGTTATTGACATGCTGAACATGGGTTTGGGCAGAATCCAGACCTCAGTGGAGACCCGGAGGGGGTGGGCTGGTGTGTGTGGGGGGGTGTCGTGAAGAGTCAGACAAAACTTAGTTACTGAGCAGCAAAGCTGAAAGGATAGAAAATGACTTGCAAGATTTTATTCATGAAGATCAATGTGGCTTTCTACCTAAAAGACAATTAAGGGGCAATATCAGAGGTGTTTTTGGCAGATTAGAATACTTGGAGCAGCATAATGAAAAACAAGCTGTGTTGATTTTCCTTGATGTGGAAAAAGCATTTGACAATTTGAACTGGACATTTTTGTTTAAAATCCTAGAAGAGAAGAGCTTTGGAGAAAATGTTATTAAATTGGTGAAATTGATATATATGTTACAAAGAGCACAAATAGTTAATGGGGAACAGACAAAACCCTGTGAGATACTGAAAGTGACAAGGCAAGGACACATGTTTTCTCCATTGGGATCATTCTAGTTCTTGAAGTTCTTGAGACATAACACATGATGAGAGAATCACTGAAGTGAAGGTTTAAAAGAAGTATACAAAGTAAGAGCACTTCAAGATGCTTTAGTTTTAATTTTGAAAAATCCTACAGAAGGAGTACAGATATTAATGGAAAAATTAAAGGAATTTGATATATTAGCTGGATTTAAAATTAACAATCAAAAATGATGTTAACAAAAATATAAAGATGGAAGATCAAAAACAATTGATGGCAAAACTTCTTTTTAGATTGAGAAAAATATAAAGTATTTGTTATTACTATCTCTAATATGAATTGTATGTTATTTCAAAAAAGTATGTTAAAGTATGGAATGAAATTAAAAAAGATTTGTTAAGATCGGAAAAGCTGCAGCTATCACTGTTTGCGAGAATTTCTGTGATAAAAATGAATGTACCAACCAGAATGATGTTTTTTCAAACAACACCTGTTTTGACTAATGATGCACCTTTTAAACAATTGCAAAAAATACATCTAGATTCATATGATGGGGAAGAAATCAACGTTTAAATATAAAATATTTTATATTTTTCCTAATCCTTTTTCCTTTAAATAAAGTATTTTGTTTAAATATAAAATATTTTATATTTAAACAAAATACTTTATTTAAAGGAAAAAGGATTAGGGCTGCATGGTTTTAAATTGTAGTTTTTAGCCTGCTATCTGGCTTGGATGAAGAGTGGGTGCTGTTTAGAAATAAGAAAATATTAGAATTCGAAGAACACAACCTGAGACTTCGGGGGCATGGCTTTCTATGGTATGATAGTTAAAATTAATGTAGGTTTCAATATTAAGAGTATGGAATCCCTGGCTGTGCTGAAAATACCTTTACAGAATTGGCTTTGGCATAAGAAGCGTTTTATAGGGAAAAAAACAGGCAAAGATGAATGGTTAACTTATGAAGATTTGTTAGTACTGAAAAATGCAGAACTTCAGATGAAATAAAGAAAATCTGACCTACAGGGATTTAGTTTCCAATGGTTTCCATGCTCACAATTCGGAGACAGATTTAATATGGATAACAGGCTAATTGATACTGAACTACATAATAATCTGAAATTGAATTATGTATAAATGTTGAATATGTTATTGCTAAAATGTATAAACCTTTGCTAAGATTTGAAATAGAAAATGACCAAGTTAAAGAGTGCATGGTAAAATGGGCTAAGAACTTTGGTTATAACATACAGATAGGCCAATGGGAGGAAATGTGGAATAAAAAGGACTGAAATTCAAATTGTGTTGCAACTTAAAAGAGAACTTTTATAAAATGATCTGTCATTGGTATATGACTCCAAAGACAATATCAAAGATGTCTAAAGGTACTTTTAATCGATGCTGGAAATGTGAAAAATATGAAATGACATTTTATCATGCATGACAAACTTAATTGGTGATTTATGGATTTGCTGATTAAAAAGAGTTGAAAATGGGAAGAGGAGAACTTTAAAGAGGGAGGAGATATAATGAAGTTATTTGCAAATGCTGTAAAGATGATCGGAAATCTTTTCTTTTTCCTACCTATATTGCCTTTTCTACTTATTTATCTTTCATTCTGTTTTAATTTCTATATAAAATCATGTTTATCTTTTACGTACATGAAAATCTTTAACTGTTTTTAATTGTTTTTATTATGGTTTTTTTTTAACGGTTTTTTATATTGTTGTGAGCCGCCCAGAGTCCCTTGGGAGTTGGGCGGCATACAAATTTAATAAATAAATAAATAAATAAATAAATAAATCTTTAATAATTATTATTTTAAAAAACTACACACACACACACACACACACACACACACACACACACACACTGTGCATTTACCAAAGGAAAAGGCAGCAGGCATGGCAACTGGATAAGATAAAGACTTACTTTCTGATAGGAGCCATCAGCGATATCAGAGATGTTGCTGGAACTTAAGGAGAAGATTGCCCCCCTGGCTCCCACATACAGAATTCCCTTCTCCTCTTCCAGCAAGAGGGTGGTGTAATTCTGGGCACTGCTGCTAAAACGCCTTGCATATTTCAAAGCTAGGGAGAAAAAGAAAGAACTTCTATAAACAAGAACACAGAGACATTTGAGACCTTAAAGTGTTATTAATATCCTGGCAAATTATATTGCTGGACTGAAGTAAACCAATGAGGCATGAATTACTATGGAGCAAGCAAATTAATTCTTACATTGCTGTTCAAAATATGCATAACATCTTTCAAACAGATTTTTAGATATGATGTTAACAAATCTAGATTAGTTGCCAGTTTACTTCCAGGCGTGATTCAAGGTGCTGGTTATGAATATGACCTAACCTAAAGGTCAACCTAGCACAGAGCCGGTGATTTGAGTGACCACTTATCTCCCATAGGATCTACCTGTCAGTTTCAAGTTGTTGCACCACGGGTTTATTCAATAAAAAAAATATCAGGTTCCAGGAAGCAGAATTTCTCTGTGTTCTGGACAGCCATAATGACCCGATATTTTTCCTGATGCAATTCTGAACAATTATCTTAAGCATCGAATAAAGCTACAAGACATCACAAGCAATTACTGATTTTTTTTAAGTACAGGTACTATTGGAGCCATTCCTCCAAATAAGCTTTTCCAAGAACCTCAGATCATTCAGCAAGTATCCAACATCTTAACACAATCAAAAAAGGTTTTGATGACTCATCTCATATAGATGCTCACCAAACTCAAGAATTATCGCTCACAAACATTTCGATTTATGTGTTTTTTAAACAATTTTACTGATTTTGTACTTTTTTTCTCTCAACAATGGTTCCTCTCCACTTTATGTCTGTGTCACTGAAAGGAAAAAGCTTATAAACCTTCAAGTGAATAAATGCTTTACAACAAAGCTTCAAAGAGATATTGACTGGTTAATCTATCAAGTTTTTGCGGTAAAAAAAGCTTGTGGTACCACAGCAATTAATACATTTATTACTCCTTAAGGTTTTGCAGATCAATGCACTGAGTCCTAAGAAAGCAGCATTATAGACACAGACAGGCAAACAAGACACAAATTTACTTAAACAAGAGCTGCTGGGGGTGGGGTAGAATGAAAGGAAGGGGAATAGTGGAAAGAGAGGTGAGAGACAAGGTAGACAATGGCTGTTAACAATGTGATACTGTAGTTAGGTGTGACACAAACATTCTTGCATTAATGAGCTGGTTAACTGTGTGATTAAAGGCTGCTGTTTAATCTGTAAGAAATGGTGCTAAATTTTCTAATAAATTGTAAATCAACCGTTTTGTAATCTAAATTGATCTTTTTCATTCCTCTGCTCTATTAGTGATAGCATGTTCAAGGGAATTTTCTTTTTGGTCTTTGAATGTGGCCATTTCTGCATATATCATCCTGAAGGAAGAGTAAGTGCATGTTCCCTAATGTGGGAATGTTCTTGGGTTTGATGATAAAACCGCCAGAAGATATGAAGGAGCTGGCATCTAGGTCTGAAACAGAATTTGAATCCCATGTCTCGGGTGTGATCTGTTGTGGATTAATAGTTGTTCCAGGCTGGGTGAATGTCTGTAAACAAGTACAAGCTTACCACCTAAAGTCTTTTAAAGGAAAACATCATCATCCAGGATGGGCTGTTGATCACAGTTATTTGAGTTATTTCATAAATACGTTGTTTCCTAGCTAGATCATCTCAATCACTAAAAGTGCAATCTTATACACGTCTATTACACAGTACTGTGCCTGCTGCTAAGAAATTGGTTACACGGTTGCAGCATAAAGAAACCATGCAGGTTTTCATATGCTTCACTCTTTTCTAAAGAAACACTTTACAATGATTAAAAAAAATCTGAATATGTGATTATACATAACAAAGGAATGGAGGTCACTTATTATTTTGCAGCATAACTTACTTCACAGGACTGCTGCGAGGATGATAATAGAGGAGGCTAATATGTGTGCTGCCTTGAACTCCAAGTAGAAAGACAGGATATATGAAATAATACATGTAAATTCTAAGCTCTAAATTAAGAGAAATTGTGATTTAAAAAATCAGATCCATAGACTTTAAAATGATTTGTTTTTACACAAAATCAAAGCCCGTAAGTTTGATATTGATGTGTTGCAGAAGTGTTGCAGTTTGGCTGCCTTTAATAGTTACTCTATATATCCTTAATCGGGAGTCAATTCTGTTAAAACTTATAGAATTCAATTTTAAGCAGGTTCACCCATTATTAACCATGATTTGTTGACTAATCCATGATGGTTAGCTTGAAAATAATACAGGTAGTTCTGAACTTACAACAATTCATTTAGTTACTGCTGGAAGTTACAACGGCACTGAAAAAAGTGAGTTATGAGCATTTTTCACACTTACGACTATTGTGGCATCCCCATGGTCATGTGGTCAAAATTCAGATGCTTGGCAACTGATATTTATGATGGTTGCAGTGTCCTGGGGTCATGTGATCATCTTTTGATGCCTTCTGACAAGCAAAGTCCCTGGGCAAGCCAGATTCACTTAACAACCATGTTACTAACTTAACAACTGCAGTGATTCACTTAACAACTGTGGCACAAAAGGTCGTAAAATGGGGCAAAATTCACAACTGTTTCACTTAGCAACAGAAATTTTGCGCTCAATTGTGGTCATAAGTCAAGGACTACCTGTACAAAACTTCAAACCATCTATATTATTGGCTTAGCAAGAGACCAATTTTAAAAGTGACATGACTTGGATTATAACATCAATTTAAATAAACACCTCATTTATTTATTCATTAAAAAAAGAGTGGGTCTTGCAGTAGGATTCATAAAAATCGATAAAAAATCAAACTTCACCTGCTGACAGCCTCACAATCCAATAGGAAAAAGGAATATAATACAAAAAAACCGCAAGTAAAACCAGTAATTGCTGTAAAGTTACTAGTATTTAGACGGTTGCAATTTGTCTGCAAAACTACCACTAGATGACCACTAGATAGAAGCAAAGAGTTTTCTCTTTGCTGCTGTACAGTAATAATCTGGATGTTTGTAGCCTAAATATGGTACTTCTAATAATACTGTTTTCTTTTACTAGATGGAACAGAAATTGTTAAAAATGAGAAGGAGCTGATAACTAATGACAGGCAAAAGCCATGGTTGTTTACCATTTTCTGGAGGGAGAATATGACAAAGCTGGTCTCTTAACCAAAGCTTTATTTAACATTAAGCTATCAAAGCTTGCATTGATATTGATGTTCCCAGTGCAATGATCCCAATTTTACTCATGGCTAAAAATTAACTGATTGGTCATTTTTAATCTTTCCCACCAAATAGTGTTGAGGAGAGATTATGTGAAAAGGCTGATCTCTCCGCCTGCCAGTCAGTTATCGGTACCATAATGAATATTTAAACTGAACTGAACAGGATGAGATTTATTGTAGAGGGGAGAAGTCAATAAAAAATAGATTAAATATAGAAAAAAGCAAAAATCTTGAAAAATTCCTCTACTAGGCAATATGCCAGAAAATTGTTGACTGCTCATTTCAAACTCCTCCCAGTCACTGACCTGAAATTAGTTGCTATTAAGAAAGAAGTCCAGAAGTCATGCTTGATTTGGCCTTTTTTGGTTATCTAATTTTAATAGTTAAAATTTTAACCCTCAATATTTGTAGTTGATTCTTAAATTTCCCCAATTGATCTCAATCAGTTCTGTGGATTTTGTTCTGCCACCAGTTGTATCATGTAACCATAGCAACCTTTGCCCAAGACAGAGATTAACATTTTTTCCTAGTAGAATGATGTCAATCTTTAGTAGATTTTGATTCTTTTAACATTTCTTTTTTTCCTACTACACTGCTTTATTTTTTTCTAATATGCTCTGTGAATTCACCTAATAATGGCATGCAAACTATGGTTTATGGCTTAGCACACACATGTGAAATCACTCAACTATGGTTTACTAATTAGTGTAAATTGTGAAGCCAGCTATTATGAAGCAGCTTCACTTGATCCAATGAGGTGTTTCTGACTTCTGAAGATAAGCTATGAATTCTAAATCAATGCTAACCCTGCTGCAGCATCTGTTCATCTTGAGATACCTCTCTCTCCTTTCTTCAGAAAAAAAAAATCCATAAGATAGAAATCTAAGACCCAGTACTAATGTAGGGACAATACTTAGATTAGGTACCAATAAGAACGTGATTTAGATTGGTATATACAGAAGAATACAGCCTGGTATTCTTCTGCAGGTACTCTTAAAATAGGTGAAGTTTCAGAGGAACAAATAAAAATGAGAGAGAAACAGGAGTTTAGTTAATATGTAAAGTTAAACTCTAGAACAAAAAACACTCAGATCAATATTCAAGACAATAGGTAGAAAAGAGAAACAAGGACTAAGCAACTTTCTAGAATATGTTCTATAAATAATTTTAGAAATAAGCTCCCTCAAGTGGAAGTCATTTTGAAACTTCATCTTAAAAGGTGTTAGGAGTAGCCCTTGAAGTCAACCACCTTGATGTCTATCAAAGTCACAATATGAACAGAACACCAGAAGTATACTAGGATGGCTCCTGAATTTTTCTGTACACACATATGCTCATGACCTTCTGCATTTCAGCTTTCCCAATTGAACTCTTCCTGATGGCTTAGACCAGGGGTCCCCAAACTTGGCAACTTTAAGACTTGTGGACTTCAACTCCCAGAATTCTCCAGCCAGCTATGCTGGCTGGAGAATTCTGGGAGTTGAAGTCCACAAGTCTTAAAGTTGCCAAGTTTGAAGACCTCTGGCTTAGACTATAATTCCATTATCTCCAGAGAAAAAAAAATCTTCCGTCACTTTCTTCCTACAGTGAATTGAATATCGGCCATGCCTGCGGGTCGCCGGACAGCCGGTAGCAACGGAAGAGGGAGACTTCGCCCACCCGCTCGGATGCCGCCATTTGAGTTCTTTTACCCTCTGCGCATGCGCAGAGGGTAAAAGAACCCAAATGGCGACGTCCGGGCGGGTGGGCGAAGTCTCCCGCTTCCGTGGCTACCGGCTGTCCGGCGACCCGCAGGCATGGCCAAACTGGGAGCATTTCCAAGATGGTGGGCTAGCACGCGGGGCGACCCCTGTGAAAAGGTCGTTTGACCCCCAAAGGGGTCGCGACCCACAGGTTGAGAACCGCTGGCTTAGATCCTCAAAGGGTTATGTTTTATGGCAGCCTTTCAAAACTTGGAACTTTTCAGGTGGAGCTACAATTCCCATGCCATATTCAATCAGCATGTTACCATGCTGGCTGCAGTGATGGGGTTATCATTCTATGCATCTTCAGGATGTTAGGTTAAGAACGTTGTTGTCTACAATATGAATTAAAACTAATCAAGAGATGGTTCTTTCTTCTTATCAAGATTGTATTTTTCAATTGGAAATGTGAGTTTCAGAAACTTTCAGGGGGGAGGGGGTAAATGAAAGGTAGAAGACAATCAGTGTATGACTGCCTTAGAAAATAAATCTCCGTTTCCTAGGACAGCATCAGAAGAAACATTAAACAATATAAAATATACTAAGGTAAAACCCAAAGGATTTTATCTCTAACTTGCAAAGCAAAATAGATTTAACTTCTTCTAGTGATATTATATTGCTTTTAACAAAAGCACCTCTTTTTGACAGAAAACAGTAAAGTATCTGCATACCATCTGCTTTTATAGAAGAACTGAAAACATATGTGAGAACTACAGGCACAAATTTTGCTTGTCTTATAACTGAACTATTTTGTTCAATTCTAGATGTGTAAAGCTATATTCAGTAATACCTTTCAACAATCATCTTGGCCTCCTCTTCTAAGAAAGGAAAGAAAACCCCCTTGAGAGAAATGAGAAAGAAACAATCATCTTGATTGGGACACAAAGACCTTTGGGAGCCAGCTACCTGCATAATGTTCTATTTATATCACCTAATGTAATCTCCTTCTCAGGCTCTTGTCAGAAAGCAGCTCATACCAGCACTGGCAGTCTGGGAAATAGTTTGAAATCAGGGGGGTTAAAAAAAACAATTCTCCAGACTAGCTTCCATCTGTGAGCTTTCCAAGTATTTCCAAAAATTCATTTCATAATCACCTTTCATAAATGTAAACAGTATTTATTGGAAAGGGAGAACTTTTCCAATCTCCCACCAATACGTAACTTCTGACACTTATACTGTAATGAGGAACATAAGAAATTATTTGGGCAAGCAAGATAACCTTGCACAAAATATTGGAAGTTAGTTATTGGATGGCATGTATTAGTTCACCAGTATTAATGATACAGTGTTGATAGAAATTTTCTAATATCTAGAATATGGAATTCAGACCACTTTGTAATAGTTTCTCAGATATATAAAAACTAGATACATCTAATTCAGAAATGAGGAATTTGTGGCTTCCAGATTCTATTATCTTACAACTCTCAGCAGCTGAAGCCAAAGTATCCAGTGCTAGCAGTAGTAGTGGCTAGAGTTCAGAAACGTCTGCAAGGTCATAGTTTCCCATCACTAATCTACAGAACAGAACAGGACAGAACAGGACAGGACAGGACAGGACAGGACAGGACAGGACAGGACAACAGAGTTGGAAGGGACCCTGGAGGTCTTCTAGTCCAACTCCCTGCCCAGGCAGGAAACCCTATACCATCTAGATGCAGCCTTTATAGAAAATCATGTTCTAAGATTCTGCACTCTTTCCAGTCTGATGGCTTTCAGATATATTCAATCACATGTTAACAATTCCAAGTTGACATGGCCTTTGATCATTTTGCATAGGAATTCTAAAAACTGGTCTAACATATGAGGAGGATACTAATTTAAGAAAGTGCCCCAAATGACATATTGCTTATGATAACACCAATTCTGCTTATGTGCATGTACTATTATGGCAAATGCAAATGACACATAAATAGAAAAGGCAGTCTTAATGCACCAAATTGCTATATAATACATCTCTGTACCTTGATGATGTCACCTGCCTTCCTAGAGAAAATACGTTTTCTGAACAAAGCTCAAACACTGGAGAGAGACACCTTGTTGTGCTGCAGCCCTAACAAAGAGGGATCAGATCAGTAACAGATGGCAGATACCTGCCTTTGAAATGTCATTGCTGAACAACAATGCAGAGCTTCAGGATGAGTCTCAGCAGAGAGAATTGTAGCACTAACATTCCTTTCACCCAAGAGAATGTTAGTTCTAATTGTGAAAGAGAACATGATTCAAGGCCAGCAATTAACCTCATTGGTCTCTTGAGATGCCATGAAGAAAGGTGACATTCACATTGGATGACTTTCTGCTAGATGCCCTTTCCTGGCTGCTTTCTCACTCGTTTCATACCATTCTTCTCAAGGTTTCCAAGCTTACTAAATCTGTTGATCAGGTTCATCATTCCATTACCAAATGTTCTGCAACACGTTTCATTTTAAAAAAAAAAACCTTGGAGAAATTTGCATGTGTGCATAAAACTGTGTTTCTTAGAACTCAGGGCCATTTAATGACTACTGGATATTAATTATAAAATACGCCAATATGAATGTCAGTAACCACAACACAGACAATGATGGGGAATCAAGATTGAAATTAAGGCTAATATTTTTGCCATTTGCAGGTGTCCCCTCATGACATCTTTATTCTGCCACATCCCCAAAGGACTGCCTTCATCTCATCTTCAGCCATGCTGAATATATCGTTAGGTTGTGGTTGGCCATGATAGTAGTGTTTTCCACTTAAACAAATAGCAACCACCACCAATACTTTCAGGATACATTTAGAATGTATTGCATTTTCATTACCTATGCTGACAGCCCCAATTCTTTGCCTTAAGCTGGAAGAGGGGGGCAGGGGGAGAGAGCAGAGCTAGCTGACAGCTGCTAGCAATTCCCTGCAGCTGCTGAATAGCTTGATTGAGGAACTGTGGGGTGAAGTGGGTTTGAGCTTAGCTGGGCAGCTCCCCTACTTCCCAAACTGGTAGAGACAGAAAGTTAACTTCCTCAAAACCAGCAAGAAAGTCAGCTGTCTCACTTTACCACACAGCTCCTCGATCCATTCATCACTTACAAAGTTATATCTTTCACTGAACCATCACTTTTCCAGAAATCTATTTACCTGCTTCCCTGCCTGCATCAATTAAATTCAGAGGGAAGATACAGGTGCTGTTCTTTTAACATACCTAACCAGTCAAGTCAGTGGTGAAATCTACTTACCTTCCCTACCGGTTCGGAAGCACGCGCGTGCCCGTCACATGCACTTTTTCACCCTGTGTATGCGCAGAATGCTTTGCGCATGCGCAGAGGGTTAGAAACAAGAAAATGGCAACGTCCGGGCGGGTGGGTGGAACCTTGCGCTGCCGCCGCTACCAGTTCTCCAAACCACCGGCGGCTGCCGCTACCGGTACGCCCGGACCGGGCTGAACCGGTAGCATTTTACCCCTGAGTCAAGCACATATTCCTGCCAGCAGTTTTGACAACCCAGAATCAAACTGGGTCAAAAACCATAATTTTGGGCAAACAGAACTCCCATGTTTTATTGCGGAAGTACCTGGCGTCCCAAGATTTCTTGGAGAAGGAGAATATTAGCAAGGTTTCATGACATCACTAGACCCTTTCCTATTGAGCAGGTAGGGAGCAGTAGATGCAGAGTGGCTATTGCATTCAATCAGTGCTTGGGAGGTTGTTACATAGTGCCAGGCCTTGGCAGTGAGTTCTGTAATGGAAACGCTTGTTTTTTCAACTATTACTTTTCTCCAACAATTTTTCTTGGAAGACTATATATACAAAATATGACTAACTTGATTCGACATTCTCCCAACACAGCTGACTCGAAGGAATTTAATCCTGGGCAATAGCAAATCTATTTTGGGGCTACTTTTAACTCCCTTGTGGTTAGTTGATTGGATCAATTGACTCATTTTCATTGCTCCTGACCCAAATATGCACATTTTTGGAACAAGGTCAATATAAGAGAACACTTCCCATGAGGTTATTTCAGCAAAGCTAACCAGGAAGCCTCCAAAGTTAGAAAAACCTGCAGTAGATGTATTATCATTTGTCACCTCACTACAATGGCTGAAAAGAATTAACAAGAATTTTACAGTACCTTGAGAATGAGGATTGGTTGGTTTCCAACATTCTTAGAACTGGTAGCACATTTGCAATTTTGAAAACCTGTTGGCCCTCTCAAAAAAGAAAAAGAAAAAAGAAAAAACCAGCTTCTGCAGTCTTCCCAATCACAAAATGACTGCCCATAGGGGGCATAACCACCTACAACGTACCTATTGATCAGTAAGCAACCTGTCATCCCCTTCATCTGTTGTCAATGGGATAGTTCCTACTAGGGTGGTGGAAATCTTTCAAAAGGAGGGTGTTTCATTATGAAGGGGGACACCCCTAGCATTTTTTTCTTTATATTTGAGCAGTGGTGCAAAGCTTTTCCATTGGCTTCTTAAGTGCTCTTGGCTATCTTCACCTACAGTATGTCTGCATGCACCGCCAGCTTGCTTTCTTTTATATATTTCAGACACAGATGCAGCCAGGTGTCCTAAAAAGCTGCTTTAATAATTCAAAAAATATATTTGGTATTTGTTCCTATGTATCATAAATATATCTTTCGACAGATGTGTACTTCCCTATCTCTTGTGTTTGCAAGTTTAATACTTGCATACTGTATATAAGAGACCAGCAAGAGGTGCTACTCTCCTTCTTCCTAAGTAGGCCATACTCTGCTCTAACCCTTGGGCAAAGCCATGAAGTATTATGGGTTCCAATAATCTGACTGATATTTTCTTGGTGTGCTGGAAGGCCGATACTACAAGGTATTTGTCCATTTCTACAGCTGGTAATATGCAACTGATAATATGCAGCAAAGGGCCACAAGGATTCTCCCTTGCAAATAAAACCTCAAGATGCAGCTGCTCTCTATGAAAAATACGTCTTGATATACAATAAATAGTTCAGTTGGAAGCCGGGTAAAATCCTAGTTCAGCCATGAACTAAAGTAGCTTTTCTTCTATTTGTATAAAGCAGAAATTATATGCTTTCTTGTAAGAGAGTTTTGCAGACATAAGGGATAAAGACAGTTATTTATATTTTTATAAGCTATCCTAGTGCGCACAAAACCCTGACATGGAAAAAAGCTGACCAATCTAAACTGAATTAACTTCCAGTGAAAGTGTATAGGACCAAAGTACAAATTATACACACTGTTTGATTACCATATTTTATTTCACTTTCAGAAACAGCAAGCGGCTTAGCCTCAGGTGACATTAGCTGTATACAGTCTCATGCAAAAATTAAACCCAGATGGCATTTCAGCAAGATGAAAAAATAGATAGCAATTAAGCAATGTTGCTAATCAACTTGTATCTCTATAAATGCCTCACTGCTCTGAACTTCCCTCTATCAACTGTGTGATCTGATGTAAAGTGAAATATCTTTAAATATTTTTTTACTGTTAGTAGAGCTTCCCCAAAGCTTAATCAACCTTACTGATAGTACCCAATTAGAAAAGGCAGTTTTGCAGAAGAGAAGTCAAAATATGTTAATTCAGAGTGTGAGGTGAGAGGGAAGGATATAGAGCAATAGCAATAGCACTTAGACTTATATACCGCTTTACAGTGCTTTACAGCACTCTCTAAGCGGTTCACAGAGTCAGCATATTGCCCCCAACAATCTGGGTCCTCATTTTTACCCACCTCGGAAGGATGGAAGGCTGAGTCAACCTTGAGCCGGTGAGATTTGAACCGCTGAACTGCTGAACAGTCAGCTGAAGTAGCCTGCAGTACTGCACTCTAACCACTGCGCCACCTCGGCTCAGCAGAGGTCTTCAAACTTGGCAACTTTAAGACTTGTGGACTTCAACTCCCAGAATTCTCCAGCCAGCTATTCTGGGAGTTGAAGTCCACAAGTCTTAAAGTTGCCAAGTTTGGGGACCCCTGATATAGAGGGCTATATGCCTGTATATCTGTTAAGTTCTGGGACAGAAGAGGCTTCAGACTTGCTCGGTACAACAGTTCTTTATTCACAACTATGTACAGACTCCAGCAGCAGTCCAATCTGACAGCCGGCTTTATATACAGAGCTGTCAGTGAAACCAACCAATCAGGTCTCTCCATTTTCCCGCCTGAATGGAGGACCTGACTGTAAACTTATGCAGTCTTAATACACAACAATATCCATCACCATTTAAAAGGGGTTTTCTTTTATCATTAATAATAGCAAGGATAACAAAGGAAAATGGAAAAAAATAATTCTCTATTTTCTGAGTATGTCTGCTTCCACATGCAGGTAGTCCTCATTTAGCAAACCACAATTAGGACTGGAAAATTGGTCAATAAGCAGAGCAGTGACTAAGTCAAACCATGACAGTGCTTATGAGTTTATTTCAGCTTTTCTTCCCTTTACAGACCTGCAAAGGTCACAAATGCAAGGATTGGTCAATAACGTTACTTTTCCATCACTGTTGCAACTTCTAAGCATCACTAAACAAGGCAGTCTACCCTGCACTGCCTGTATTTACTGTATATATCCCGTTTAGAAATTATCCTTTTCTATAGATTAGATTTAGAACACCCACAAAAATAACTATTTCTTAACCTATTGCTAACAAACTATTCAACACACTGATGAACATTTTCCTAGGAAA
The DNA here is from genome assembly GCA_003457575.1 of Thermophis baileyi. Taxonomy (NCBI): domain Eukaryota; kingdom Metazoa; phylum Chordata; class Lepidosauria; order Squamata; family Dipsadidae; genus Thermophis; species Thermophis baileyi. The sequence goes on from QLTV01003481.1 coordinate 400,010, forward strand.
TATTTTACTGCCATCTTTCTTATGAGTATCTTATGAGTATCTGAAGAAGAGCTCTGTGCAGTTCCTAAGCATGCACACTCTCGGCACAAGCAAGTGGAACAGAAGGAATATATTGTTTTCTTGTATTTTTTCAAGAATGGCACTGAGCTGCAGCAGGCATGAGTCAATGTCATTCTGCTAATCTTTTCACTCAGCCTTTTGAAAAAGCAGCATAGGCACACATCCTTTTGAGCCTCAGGGGAACTGGATGGTTTCCTTAATGTAAAGGCAAGTATGCCTCCTATGAAAAGACAAATACAGTATCTCTGCCCTCTGCCTACAGCGAAGGAGGAACATGGCTACAGGGCAAGTTAAAAGCTTCTAGTGTATCGGTTAGCCAGAACAAAGGGATTCATAAATCACCCAGGGCATGCAATGCAGCTGGCAGTGTTAATTTTTTAGAGAACAATCCCACAACATGAAAGGAATTGAAAAAAGGTTGCTTACTTCTCTAAAAGAGAGCAGAGGTGGGGGCCTTCACTGAGCAGAACTACCTTCTTGAGAAAATGTTATAGCAAATGCATTGCTTTATATAATATTTTGCATCTACAAATTGCCTCAGAAAATATCACGGAATGGGGCACAAATTTACCCTATCAAAAAAACAACAACAAGGGCCTTTTCTTACCTGTACTTAACCATGGTAACCTCTTTTTTCTACCATGTTCCCATGATGCTGCCTTCCCTTCATTCTAAGCTCATGAGAAACAAGCCTAAGTCATCCACAGATGCACCAGAAATACAATAAAATACAATAAAATTGTATTTCTCCCCCTTATTCTCAAAGCACCCAAGAATAGCCTCATGGTGAGTAAACTCAGTCTTAATTTATCATCTGCTACTATATTGGAAGGAATTAAGGTGAATTAAAACACAGGCAGCAAAGGCAGGATAAGGATCAGCCACGAGGAGAGCAGATTTCATGGCAGAATAGTTTTTCTGCCAACTTGAGGGCAGATGGAGAACATGTCAACTCAGCCATGGGGAAAGGCCACATTTTTTTTAAATTAGAATTCCTCACCAATCCAAACTTAAGTGAGGAGTAATCGCTTTCCTGTTTTAACAGAATTTCTGGAGGTGGCACATATTTTTTATCTCTACATGCTAGGAGTACCATTGACTATCCACAACTACCTAGTACATTCCCTCTACAGCACAACAGCCCAGAGGTTACTCAACTGCCTATTCTGGGTTTTTCTTTCTTTCTGATTTTTATCTTGGGACCTGAAAACTTGCAAGCTTATTTTTTATCAGTTGGATTGATCTTGATAGAAACTTTACTGTAGATTTCAGGGTTTTTTTATCTTGAACCAGCTTCAGCTTATTGTAGGGTTGGTTTTTTTTTCCAGAAGCAAAGGGTGTGTGTTCCATTTGGAAAGAATAATTAATACATGGCAGATTTATTTCTGGAGATCCTTAGATCTATCCTCATAAATGTGATGTAATTTCTGCCATCACTTCAATTACCCTTAGGAAAATAATCTCTGACAGGTGCCAAAGAAGTGGGAGAATTTTTAATGGAATCTTGATTATAACAAGAACAGTTAAAAAATATCTCTAGAGTTAAACTTTGTTTTTTTTAAAAAAAAACACTGACATACCTGACATAGCAATATCTTAGTATAACACATTGAATCATACGAACTGTGGCTACTAACTGAGCTACAAAAATCCAGACAATTATTAGATACTGAAAATTCTATATCTTTGTTGCCCTTTAATGATCATCTAGTGATTGGCAAGTCATATGGTATCCCCAAATTAATCACCAAAGATAGGTTCATACAGCATCCTAGCCTAAATTGTGGTTGCAATTTAGGGTGTCATATGAATAAAGCACCAATGATTAAAAGTTTCTCTATCTGGTCCAATAGGGCAGGAGTTTATTATCACCTTTTATCACAATCCATCAACTCTCTTTTTCCTCTTCTGTTAAACATAATTTCCACATAATGCTTTTCACTATGGAACTATGTTGAACACTTACAGTGTTCAGGCAAACTTTTCCCAGGACTTCCTCATATTTGTATAGTGCGAGGTAGGGGTGATTAACGTTCAGAGGAATCTCTTGTCAGACTGGTTTTACAGTCTCTCAGTTTGCTCTGAATCACAGCATGGAAAAGAAAATTTCCCTCTGTGGAAGTTTTCACTCTGATCACCTTTACTATGTATCCTTTCCCTTTGTACTGGTTGAAAATCTAACTTCTTTTGCATAACTCAGAGCACTCAAGGGTTCATCAATTTGTTCTGTCTAGCCTCTTTCATCATGACATCTGAATAGCCTTATGTTGGGGAAGGTCAGAAGATTATGGCACCCTGGTCAGTATAAACACTGCTGGGTTGAAGAAATATATTACCCAGAAGACACCTGAGTCATATTAGAGTGTTATTCTTCACAGGAGAAGCTCCTTCTAGCCGTGGCTTGGTTCTGGTCTCTACTTCGATTTAGCAAATCTGCCTTTCTGTTCTAAGAAGGATTAAGAGTATTGTTTTCATTTTATTTCAGGTGCGTTGAATATTTGTGCTGCCTTTCACCCATTACTAAAAGCAGGAAATAGGCACTACTGAACACCAAAGTAATGACACATAGTCCACATTTCAGACAACTCTGAAGGAAAAGAAAAGGGTTCCTCACAGAGATCATGTTGCTATATTCAATGTACACACATTCCATTATTTCTATAACCTCCTGAGCTCCTTTTGCTGACAGAAGGGTTGCAGGAGGCCGTCGCAGCCGAAAACAGAGTTCGGGAGCCTGTTTTCGCTGGCAGAGTGCTCGGGCCCCCACAGGCGCCCCCTACACAAGTGATGTCGAGCTGGCCATGCCCACCCTGGCCATGCCCACCCCAGCCCCCCAAGGTCAAACACAACCCTCAATGAAATCGAGTTTGACACCCCTGGACTAGGTAATGCCATAAGCATCCCATGATAACTAGCACACTACAAAGAATTAAGCAACTTGAATGTGGGCAATAAGCTACAAGAATAGGTTCTTACAAGTCAAGCATTTATTTGAAAGAAATTCAGAACAGTTTTATTTGCACAACTGTCAGTGTTCCAGGTCAGGGGGAAAATATTTCAATCTTAAAGTTGAAAGTTGTTTTGGGAATCAGTTGTTTATTGCTATTGCTAATAGCACTTAGACTTATACATCACTTCACAGCAGTGGTGAAATCCAATTTTTTTTTACTACCGGTTCTGTGGGCGTGGCTTGGTGGGCGTGGTGTGGCTTGGTGGGCGTGGCAGGGGAAGGATACTGCAAAATCTCCATTCCCACCCCACTCCAGGGGAAAGATACTGCAAAATCTCCATTCCCACCCCACTCCAGGGGAAGGATACTGCAAAATCCCCATTCCCTCCCCACTCCTGGGGGAAGGACATTGCAAAATCTCCATTCCCACCCCACTCTGGGGCCAGCCAGAGGTGGTATTTGCCGGAACTACTCAAAATTTCCGCTACCGGTTCTCCAAACTACTCAAAATTTCCGCTACCGGTTCTCCAGAACCTGTCAGAACCTGCTGGATTTCACCCCTGCTTTACAGCCCTCTCTAAGTGGTTTACAGAGTCAACATATAGCCCCCAATCTGGGTCCTCATTTTACTGACTTCGGAAAAATGGAAGGCTGAGTCAACCTTGAGCTGTAATCCCAAAAGTTAAACTATTACTTTATTCAATTTCTATTGTGTATGAATTCCCTTACCAATTCTCCTGCCGCAATTTTATTTTTTAACCATATATCACAACAGGTTCTCACAACAATTCATGTCAGCAGTTATATATACTTAGTAAGTCAGTTTATTACAATATAGTGAGAACTGTTCATAGCACAAGTTAAATGCTGTACATTATTTGCCAGTCTGTCAGAAAAGCTTATTTAGTAAACCTACAAACTTAAGCATTCTTCAGATCAAATGTTTTGCTGCCTTGTGTTGATTTGACAATTGTCAATCCCAAATGTATTCCTTTCTTCCAGCTATTTCACTTTTTCCATGTTCTGTAACTATGGATTGTTTTCAACAGGTCAATTATAATTGTTCCAGTAATTTATTCCTAACTATGACCTGAAACTTATTTCATACCAATTCCTTGTTAGTTGTAACCAATTTATTATACTGAGGACCGCCAAGATTTCTTTCCCAAAGAGCAACCACAAGAACCACATTTGAATTTGCAATTCAAAATGGAGGTTACCTTCAGAAATTTGCCCCCATAAGCTCCCACTATCAGCAAAGAGCACTGATAGATGAGTTTTCCCTCCTCTGCTACTACAACAGCAATAGTTTGGGAAGACTAGCAATTGATGATATAGATGATGCATAAATAAGGATTAAATGAGTCATCTGCATGTCCCTGCAGGATATATCCCTGAGTGAAACTAGGGCTTGCTGTATCATTTTTGTTTTACCCATACCCTACTTCATTTGAATGTCATTGAAAGTTAAAACATACCGAATCTTTCTTTATATAAGCTGAGAGATGGAAGTTAAAACAAAACCTATAGTCTTCAACTGAATACAGGCAACATTAGTCCAAACTCAGCTAGCAATTATCAGGGGTAAATTTAGCTATTATAGGGAGCTTATGGAGAACAAATCTGCCTATCCCAAAATAAAGCATAAGAAGTTCATCTAGGTTAATTGATTATTTCTTTCCTGTGGATTTGTCCTAGAGTCCTAGACCATATATGCAGTGTTAAAATATTTCCTGGATTTGTACTATCTTTAGCCAAAGTTATTGTCCCATAATTAATCAAGTATTACAGACTTTTGGGATGTTCTTTCCGTGACTTTAATGGAAAATTGGAGAGGAACTTTCACTGAAAATGTTTGGGAAATTTGGACTAGAAACAATAACGCAAGATGATAGATAAGACTTCTATAAAGAAAATGGGCTGTAAGTGGCTAACACGTTATTTCAACAACAAAGTTGGTTCTACATCTAGTCACTTCCAATAAGCAACATTTCAATCAAGAAAAAAGTTAGAATGATCAACTCAATGCTATTCCCTTTTATAATGTATGCATGCAAAGGATGGATTTTATGTAAGAGCAAGAGGAAAATCAACTCCTTTTAGCTATAGAAGGTTGTTTCAGATTCCTTGGACAACTATTCCTTGTTTGATACTAGAGGACTCAAAACAAAGTGCTCATTGGCAACAAGGATCATGAAATAAAAGCTGTAATATTTTGGATATATCACAGGGGATGATGCATCTATGGAAAAGATAATAATGCTGGGCAAGATCACCAGAAGGTGAAGAGGCCAACGAGCCATAAAGTAGGTAAATGAGGGGGAAAGAACACCTGGATGCTACAGAAATACTTTGGCAAGTGACAGGGCAATTTGGATAACTTTTATCTACAGAGTCACCAGGCTATGACCCAAAAGAAGATAACAACAAAAGTTTGCAGTCTTCTGGATTACATTTACTGATAATCAGGGGTTGGTTCCAATTTTTTTTTTACTAGCGGTTCTGTGGGCGTGGCTTATTTTGTGGGTGTGGCTTGGAGGTCAGGTGGGCGTGGCTTCAGGTGGGTGTGGCTTGATGGTCAGGTGACCAGGTGGATGTGGCCAACTTGTAAAATGTGGTGAAACTCACTTAACAACGCTCTTGCTTAGCAACCAAAATTTTGGGCTCAATTGTGGTCATAAGTTTTTCTTCTTTCTTTCTTTCTTTCTTTCTTTCTTTCTTTCTTTCTTTCTTTCTTTCTTTCTTTCTTTCTTTCTTTCCTTCCTTCCTTCTCTTTCTTTCTTTCTTCTTTCTTCCTTCCTTCCTTCTTTCCTTCCTTCCTTCCTTTCCTTCTTTCTTTCTTTCCTTCTTTTTTCTTTCTTCCTTCCTTCCTTTCCTTCTTTCCTTTCCTTCTTTCCTTTCCTTTCCTTTTTTCCTCCTTTCCTTTCCTTCTTTCCTTTCCTTTTTTCCTCCTTTCCTTTCCTTTCCTTTTTTCCTCCTTTCCTTTCCTTTCCTTTCCTTTCCTTTCCTTTCCTTTCCTTTCCTTTCCTTCTTTCCTTTCCTTTTTTTCTCCTTTTCTCCTTTCCTTTCCTTTTTCCCTTTCCTTTCCTTTCCTTTCCTTTCCTCCTTCTTTCCTTTCCTTTCCTTTCCTTTCCTTTCCTTTCCTTTCCTTTCCTTTCTCTCTCTCTCTCTTTCTGTCTGTCTCTCTGTCTTTCTTTCTTGTCTCTCTCTCTCCCTTCCTCTTTCTCTCTTTCTTTCTCTTTCTCGGCGATGGGAGAAGGAAGAAAGTTCTCTGGGACTGGGAGGGCGGGCGGCCCGGCCTGGCAGCGGCGTGTCCCCGGTCATGTGCCGTCCTGGAGCACCATTGCCACCACCGCTGCCCCTGTCGCCTTCCTGGCTTCGGCTCCAGGACCAGCAAAGAAGCGCGGTTGAGAGGGGCCGGGGCGTTAGTGCAGGAGCGGTGAGGAGTTCAGGGCAGGCATCAGTTCGTCTTCGTGAGTGGAGGGCAGGCGAGGGGAGGGCAGGGGGTCCCCCTCCCCCTGGCACCCCTCCTCAACGCAATATGCTGCTGCCGAGCGGTCTCCTTCACACCGCCCGCTTCGCTCGTGGGGCAGATGGGCTGGAACTTCCGCGCTTCTTTGTTGGCGCGGTTGAGCTGGGCCAGGGCCATTCCCCTCCTCGCCCTGCCTGAACATACAGCCGCTGCACCCGCCTCTCGCCTGTCGCGGCTCCAATGATGGCGGCTTCGGGAGACGCGGGCTCGTCTGGAGCTGCTCCCCTGCAGCTGAGCCCACAGCTTGTCCCTGCTGCCCCCGGGTGCAAGGGAGCGGGGCAGGTGAGTGCGGCGGCTGTATGTTCAGGCAGGGCGAGGTGGGGAATGGCCCCGGCCCAGCTCAACCATGCCAGCAAAGAAGCGCGGAGGTTCCGGCCCATCCGGCCCACAAGCAAAGCGGGCGGCATGAAGGAGACCGCTCGGCAGCAGCAGGTTGCACGGAGGAGGGGCGCCGGGGGACCCCCTGCCCTCCCCTTGCCTGCCCTCCACACACGAAGACGAACCGCCGCCTGCCCTGAACTCCTCACCGCTCCCGCACTAACGCCCCGGCCCCTCTCAACCGCGCTTCTTTGCTGGTCCCAGAGCCGAAGCCAGGAAGGCGACACGGGAGGCGGTGGCAACAACGGTGCTCCAGGACGGCACATGACCGGGGACGCACCACTGCCTGGCCGGGACGCCCGCCCTCCCAGTCCCAGAGCACTTTCTTCCTTCTCCCGCTGCCGAGAAGAGAGAAAGAGAAAGAAAGAAAGAAAGAAAGAAAGAAAGAAAGAAAGAAAGAAAGAAAGAAAGAAAGAAAGAAAGAAAGAAAGAAAGAAAGAAAGAAAGAAAGAGGAAGGGAGTGAGAGACAAGAAAGAAACCTGCCCCGCTCCCTCGCACCTGGGGGCAGCAGGGACAAGCCGCGGGCTCAGCTTCAGGGGAGCAGCTCCAGACGAGCCCGCGTCTCCCAAAGCTGCCGCTGTTGGAGCCACGACAGGTGAGAGGCGGGTGCGGCGGCTGTATGTTCAGGCAGGGCAGGGGGGAACGGAGCAGTTCCCTCTCACCCGCGCCCGCAGCAATCAAAAATTAGCAAAAAAAAAATCCAAGATGGCGGCGCCCACAGAGACACCGACAGAACCGGCTCCATGACGTCATCACCGAGTTACTAACGGTTCTAAAGAACCGGTTAGAACCGGTAGGAACCCACCTCTGCTATAATTCTAAAAAGTGAATAGCAAGAGTTGTACGCAACAATACATTTTTAAAGTCTAGGACAGGGGTATCAAACTGGATTTCTTCGAGGATCGGATCAGCATTGTAGTTTTTTGTAATGCTTGGGTGGTGGACCTTAAGATCTGTTCCCAGACTCCAGTACACTGTACAGCAACTAGTGAGGCATATGGCAGTCATCCACCTATCCTTCTCATCTTGGCTCTGATAATTAGGGACTCAATGCTGGTGGACTCTCTGCAACTCAAGACCTCCAGGCTGGAGACATGGTCTTGCCAATGAATGCCGAGCACGGAGTGGGAGAGCGCACATGTGAAATTTCTCCAGCTGTTTCATTTGCCAGAGTCCATTTGTACAGAGTCCAGGACTCAGATCCATATAGGAAAGAAGGAATAACCACAGCTCTATAGACTTTCAGCTTTGTGGCATTACAGATGTGTTGAATGAACACTCTAGTAGTATGCAGCTGCCCCAAAATATAAGGAACAGCCAAAGGCTCAGCAGCTGTTTCTTACTTGATTGCCAGCAAGGATGCAAATTTTTACATTCCAATAACCACACTGAAGAGATTTAAAACAGCTCACTAATCATATGAATAGGCCGAATGCAGAGAAAGTACCACTAGTCAAATCATTATGTCAGGAATCAATATTGTGTTAACAACTATTTTCCTGTTTCAAGAAGCACCAACTAGGCCTTTTACTACAAAGAAAAAAAACTGTTATTAATTTCAGTCATTCTAAGATAATACAGTGAATTGCTTTCCCAACCTTTATAAATTTGTGGGCTGCACTGCATCAATGAATTTTCCTAATATTCGAGAGAACAATGATTCTTTAATTTATCCTGCCTAACAAATTCCTTCCGGTATAGTAATGATTGTGACCATCCTAAATCCAGTGGTAATTAGCCAAGCCTTGAAACAACGTGATCTTAAGAAATCCCAAGCTGCTGTGCATTTAGTGGCCTTCCTAGGATTCTCCATTATCAAGATATTATCACAGGAGTCAACAGCTGTTTACCCAGCTAAGCTACAAAATAGTTTTTAACCTTATCATTTCATACATTTTCTTGCAATCTTCTCATCACTTTATCTCTGCTACAATTTGACAGAAATTTCATATGTGTTGTCTCTGCATGTTGAATGCCTCCTATTTGAATTTAACATAAAAAATAAGCTTATTTGGATCTTAAGAAAATATTGGAATTTTTTTTTTTAAATGTGAAGGTGTTTGAAATATAGAACTGAGAAATAAAACCCCATAAATCCCAGCTTCCACACTGGCTGAGGGATTGTAACAGTTTTACTCCAACTAATATGCAGGTATATGAGGTGGAGAAAGCTGCCATCTCCCAATGCAATGTTCGCCACTGCAGTCTTATCTGCACATATTCAGCACACATTTTGAATGCTATAGTATTACTCCAGTATGAACAGCCATTCCAAAATCTAGGCAGGCAACATAATTTAATGACCTGGACTTAGACCATCCATTGTCACTTGTTATTGAGGATTATGGCTGAGTGAATGTCTTATTTCTTCACACTTTAAAAGAATTTCAGTGTTGTAGGATGAAAAAACCCTGGGGTAAGAAACTGACTCTGAAACTGAAGAACAGGTTATTTTTGATGTTCAAGATCTTAAAAATTTCATCCAAAAGAGAAGCTGCTAGCACAAACTGCTTGCCAGGAAGAATTTTATGTTAGCCTTGTATACTTGAACAAGAGCAGCTATAAACATGTTGACATGTTTTATTGCTATCATTTCAGTCTCTTCTTTCAGGTCACCTACATTAAACTTCGAAGGACACGACATTTCAAAACTTCCTTCTTCTTATAATAAACACTAAACAGAGGTACCAATATTACAAATGAAATTCTGATATTTGGGCAATGTATGGCATTAAGTAAATTCAGTGGTAAATCACAACAATACATTTAATAATATATTCTCCATGCACACAATACTTTTAGCCAAAATGTGTTTTGCTTGTTACTGGCTTAAAGTGAGAGTAAATCTATAGTGAACTATGGTTTGTAGTTCAGTATGTTGCATGAACCTAGCAGCAGAGTTTATGAACGAAAACATAATCGAATAAACCATGCGTAAATCCTAAAATAGACAACATGTGGACCAGTGGTGGGATTCAAAAATTTTTACTACCGGTTCTGTGGGCGTGGCTTGGTGGGCGTGGTGTGGCTTGGTGGCCATGGCTTGGTGGGCGTGGCAGGGGAAGGATACTGTAAAATCTCCATTTCCTCCCGATCAGCTGGGACTCGGGAGGCAGAGAATAGATGGGGGCGGGGCCAGTCAGAGGTGGTATTTACCGGTTCTCCGAACTACTCAAAATTTCCGCTACCGGTTCTCCAGAACTGGTCAGAACTGCTGAAACCCACCTCTGATGTGGACTCTATAAGCTGTCACCAGAATTCTGAGACCACCATGGCAAAATTTAGCAACAAAATAGCACCATTTTTGGTCTGTTTTTCAGATTTCGGGCAGGAGTGGTTTGTTCCCAGGAAGCTTATTGCTCCCATCCCTATTCTTAAACCCACTCCAAAAAGACATAAAATTTGATCTACACCTCTTGTGCTAAAATCACAGCCTCATCATATGGCCCTTGTTGGCCTCCAGAACAGTTTCTCAATCTTAGCAACTTTAAGATGTATGGACTCCAACTTCTAAAATTCCCCAGTCAGTTTTTTTTGCCAGTTTGGGTATTTCATTAAAAGCAATTAATCTGATTATAGCATTCTACCCAAACTACTCTTTTATCATAAACCCTACTGGAAGACAGTCCTTCTATTTGAGTGTGCTTCTGAAACCAAGGACGACACCAAGTCTACTATTGGAGTGCACGATATTGATGAAATGCTACATTGCAATAATTTGCTTCTGTCTTGATGGATACCCGTGCCAAAAACTCCTCCAAAACGTGTTTCAAAATCTGCAACTTATTACAACAAGCCTTTGCTACCTTGAGGAGCAATGATACAATTTTTGTTTGTCCCAAGCATACAGTTATGATGTAAAGGAAAAGACTGGGAAGTAATATGCCAGATGACTTTAACAGAGCGAGAAGCAGCAGCAATCTACATGAGTTACCAATGGGTGCTTCAAGGAGCTAGATTCCATAAACAACACGGTCCCAACTCCTATTGCTCTTATCAGTATTATTACTATTTATAATGCCTTATTGCAATTTTGAACTCGGACTGTGTCCCTGCATGGTCTCTCCTGTAATAGGCATTCCTATGCCTGGGCAGTTGCTTTGCACTTCCTTACTTTCATCTTGCCTAATTCTTTTGCTTTCTCTATTGTTCTTTCAAGGTAGTACTACAAAGAATGACCATCTTGTATTTACCACAAAAAAAGTTCAAAACCTGTTAAGCATTGCCATAGGTAAATATACTGTATTAGAGGAACATTGCCTCTACAAGAATGAATTCTATGCCACTGCAGCATGATTGAAGCATGTGGAACACCAGTGAGTCAGAAGCATCTTTCATACCAATCTGGAAATACATAATTTGGATCCTGACAGCTTAATATTTACAGGATTATTACATGGAGATTATGCCAAACGTTCTGTTGAATCCCAAGCCAACTGATATATTTGCAGTAACTTCTGAATCTAGTGGAACACCTTGATGCAAAAACTGTCAAACATCACGAATATGAGCCATCATTTCCTTATGAGCAATATCCACTGAGAAGGTTGAGAACAGCAAGAATTCAGAGGAAGAAAAGGGACAGAACTTCTGCCCTATTCAGTATAGCAATTATAGATGAATGAGATGCTGTTTTAGGAAATAGTCTGTTATTTATTCAGAGCAGCTCCTTAGAGAGCAATTCAATTCTAACTAAAACACCATTAGAAAATCTAAGATTCCACTAGCAAAACTGGCCAATGATCACTACTTTTCTCAATCTTCAGTTATCCTCTAGTTTCAGCAGCAGACCACTTGGCCCTTGTCATATACAGTATTTATTTATGTTGTCACTGTGGAACTAGGTTTCAAAACCATTTCAGATGTGTATAACCATATAAGCTGTAACATTTATTTTACAGTACTTGAGTGCTATAGTGAGAGACTCTATATGGCTCATAAAATAAAAATATGTTGTAAGCATAAAAAAACCTGAAATCATAAAAGAGATAAAATGTGTAATAAAACGTAACTACTAGAGACAGCGGAGTCATAATCATGAGTAGCCTATCATGAAAAGGAATAGTTTCACCAACTCTCAGAGGTAGTACGGAAGGATTCCATGGTTAAAAGCACTCAATCTCACTCAGTAGTATAGTAGAACATGAAGGGATACACTCTTTCTATGCAACTCCTGATATATATCATTTGAAAAAGCAGCCACAGCCATTTCAATCTCCTATTCAAGGCCAGGCACTGGACTGAAAGGGATCCATATAATCCAGTTCTAACTTCCATAGATAACCCTTTTACCATTTTCTCAATAATTTTTCCTACAAAGGGAAGACTGGAGACTGGATCCTAAGTTGTGTAGATTTCAGTGGAATGACTTGCCTCCAGAAGTTGTGGGTACTCCAACACTGGAGGTTTTTAAGAAGTTGGACAACCATTTGTCTGAAATGGTATAGGGTTTCCTGCTTGAGCAAGGGGTTGGACTAGAAGACCTCCAAGATCCCTTCCAATTCTGTTATTCTGTTGTTATTCTATTAAGAGGAGCTTTCATTTTCTTTTTCAAGATGGTGGGCACAATTGTTTAAAGAACAATTCACACACACACATATCAAATTTACCACTGCTTTATCTCCACAATTCTGCTTTATCTTCCAAAATTCACTGGAATCTGCTGAATATGATCTGATATACAGATATACTTATATGAATGATAAAAAAAATAATCTGCAGGCTAGAACTAGCATTAACTACTAAATCACATTTCTTACTTAACACTGTAAACCCAATCACATGCTATCGACATAGAGATTTAGGATTTTATGCAAAAGTCTATATTGCAGTGCCAGGGGCTTTCCATAGTTAGAATGTCTCTTCAGACTGAAATTTTTAATGTGACAAAAGGTAAATACTATTCTGTACTTATTTAGTATAATAATTATACATATTCATTGTATTTAATTAAATAAGCTTCAGCTAAATGTAAATGTAAGTTAAATTAAATCAAAGGTATGTTTGGCCCTGGCCTTCTCTATTTCTTCGTATATTTCTGTTTGCTTTTAATATTGAAGCTTCTGGCAAAACATTAAGGCCCAGAGAAAGTTCTGAGACTAAAACACTACTGTATTTCATTCATTGTTTTTCATTAACCATATAGACCTCACAAAAACAGAGGAATACATGAAAGCATTCAGATAACTGTTGAAAGCTGAGGAATAAAAGATCTGTGGCCAGAGAGGCAGGAAATGTTTGGGGTTTGCATTTTTCCTCATCCTTTTCCCATGGATGATTTCCTCACCTCCAGTGCTTCCATCTTCACAACCTTTTTCACTACCTTAGCATATGTCAAAAAAAATTCAAAAAGCCCACATTTTTCCTATCTTCTCAGCAAATTCATTGTTCCCCACTTGCTGTTTCTTTAACGCTAGAATGAAAAATGTTTCCCTGGTACCTCTATTTGATAATATAAGTCTGCATGCCAGTTCCATCTTGGAAGTTGAATGCACAGACAAAAACAATTGCAATTAATTGCCCATACTGAAAATCCTGCATTCAGCAGCTTCAGCAAAACCAGCACCAAATGATAGTAGCGTTTTCACTGGTGTCATACATTCCTTGAAGGAATTAACTATAATGAGACAGAGTTCAAAGCCCAGGACCTGCACATGAGGTTGTGCCTGGCCCACCCTCTGCGATGCTTTACCCAGGGTAGCAGATCCTTCTGAACCTTCGAGAATGCAGGCAGTTCAGGATTGAAGGTTATAGACAGAGAACTGCATGATATTTTGGCTGCAAGGAAGGGCTCCCCCAAAGCAAGTCCTTGATCCTGCACACCCCTTCTGGCTGGATAGCCTTGATGGCAATGGATGAAACCTTGTGGGGCACAGTCTTCATTTCAAAGCAAACCTTGGATGAAATTATGGTTGTGTTCACACATGACATACAACCTAGATTAACATAAATCCATGAATCCATTGTTCCTATAGCAAATGGTTGTGGCTTAATTTTATTGCCTGAATTTTACAATACAATGAGACTGTAACTACAACATCACCAACTACTTAAACCCATGTTAGCCTAGCTGAACAATAACAATAGACTTATATACAGCTTCGTAGTGCTTTACAGCCCTCTCTAAGTGGGTTACAGAATCAGCATATTGCCTCCAACAATCTGGGTCCTCATTTTACTGACCTCAAAAGGATGGACGGCTGAGTCAACCATGAGCCGGTAAGAATCGAACTCTTGGCAGTGAGAATGCAGATTTAGCCTGCAATATTGCATTCTAACCACTGTGCCATCATGGCTCTTGGCAAATCCAGCCAGTATATTAGTATATGTTGTAACAGAAATGGTGCAACAAAGCAATCTCATGTGGTGGAAGCATGCACTTAACATTTTGGGGCTATAGTGGGATATGGCAATAATGCAAAATGAATCCATGCCCACCATTTTTTTCTGAATATTTTTTTAAGGGAGAGATTGGCTGCTTGGTTTTAAAACTGTTAAGTTTTTTTTCTAATGCTAGTACCTTGCCTAAAACCCTTGGAAGCTCTTTCTAATCTATCACTAGTTACCCAAAAGTGTTCCAGCGGATGTAAAACTCATTTGCAGGTTCATGAAGCTCTGAGGCTACTTATTCTGTATTGCAGCACTCTTGATTTTCCAGTGCTTGAACCTAGTCTTCTTTGTGATTGAATTCACAGCATTTTTGAACAATGCCGGTAGCTTATACTGCTGTTAAACTTGTGTCCTGGCTTGGTTGCTGACCTCTGGAGTAGCAATAGCAATAGCACTTAGACTTATATACCGCTTTACAGTGCTTTACAGCACTCTCTAAGCGGTTCACAGAGTCAGCATATTGCCCCCAACAATCTGGGTCCTCATTTTACCCACCTCGGAAGGATGGAAGGCTGAGTCAACCTTGAGCCGGTGAGATTTGAACCGCTGAACTGCTGAACAGTCAGCTGAAGTAGCCTGCAGTACTGCACTCTAACCACTGCGCCACCTCGGCTCTTACTGCTCAGTAGCTCAGTAATGGGTTGCAAATCTCGTCGCTACCGGTTCACGCTCCCACACGACACTTCTGCGCATGTGCAGAAGCGTCCGGGGTGGGTGGGCGGAGCCTCCCGGCACCGCCACTACTGGTTCGTAGATCCGGGCTGTACTGGTAGCAACCCACCGCTGGAGTAGCTACTGTTTTAGTCTGTGCTCTTGTCCTTTGGACTCATTGCTTTTTGCTTCTGTGACCTGATCTATGGACTGTTGATTGGCCTCATTTTGCTATTTGTTCTCTTAAACAGGAAAGGACAGAGATTATTAAAAGTTTTAGCATTACTAAATAATTCTGTGGTTGGAATTGACAAATTAAGTCTTCTAAGCCAGGTAACTACCCAGAGGCAGCCAATGTGAAACAGAGCTGTGGGCAAGGCAGCTCATGCAAACCAAATAGAATTATTCCCCCTTTCCCTTGCTATCATGAAGGAACTTCTGATCATGCGTTTCTAATACATGCAGATTCCCAGGAAAGTGGAGCCAGGGGATTTGCACGAAGATGCTGATATAATCAGACATGCATGTTGAGGCGAAAGATAGCAGTGCTGACAGCTTCAACCTGGCATGTAATCATCAGTGGCAGCTCTCACACAGCTCTTAAAGCAGGATTTCCTCTCCCTTTCTGTTCCATAGTAAAATAAGGAACAATTCTAAGGGAAACAAACCTAACTGGGGCCTCTCAAAAGGCTGCCTTTCTTTTGCTATAAACTCTCTCTAAGATAATCCATGAATGGTTAAACAAGCCAGTATCCATGGTTTATTTAGGGAAGAGTTTCCCAATCTGGTATCCTTTGGTTGGGCAGAAGTGAGGTCCTTGACAATAAATCACTTGCTTTGGACTGCGTAGTCCAAAGTATGACTAATTATTTCAAGATGGAACAATACATTTCACTGAAGGTAATAAAACTGATAGTTTTAATACTTTGGGTTTTCCTACAGTCCAGTTTACAGCACCATTAAGTATAACAGATGAAAGGAATCAGCACACTGCCATTATTATATCATTCATTCACATCATAGTGTACTCTCTCCATATTAATATTAATGGCTTATCTAACTCATGCAAATCACCAGGGTACAACAGTCCCTCATTGTTTCCAGCCTCACAAAACCAACAATGGTATCTCTTTGGTATTATCTCAGAAATCCATTAAGTTACAGTATCACAGAATTGTGAACGTTCCGGAATCCACAGTAGCAAATCACAATTCTACCACCAAAAAATCAAGTGAGGACTCCATAATTGGAATCAAAAATCAGAAACTACACAGCTAGTGCAATACTGGATGCAACTATCATCACTTAAAATCATAAACAAAGCAAATACCTGTAAATAGCTCTATTAGCTCTATCCTATCAGCAAAATTCAAGAAACTATGGAATAAATGCTTAATAATTCATTTATTGCATTCACTCTATACATGGATCTCTGATTGGTATATAGAGATAAGAGTTGACTTGGTTAACTTCCTATAATCAAAACTGACTAACCAATATCCCATTTTAGAGGAGGCCAGATTTGGATCTTGGAAGAAGTAAATTTTTGCCAACAATTCTTTCAAAAGATTTGTAAATTTTAAAACAGTAATACTGCATATTTCAAGATATTAGAATGTCTGCCACAAAAATGTTTGGAACACAGTTTACAGAGATTGCCCTGAAAGATTTGCTTCACATTAGAATGTGTTCACTGTAGAATAATCTGAAGTAAAGGGGCTCCAGACTATCAATCCTCCTGCCCAACTTCAAGAAAACAGGCTATGGAAAAGAACATAGAGGTCAATCATTCAAGTACACTGAATTCCATGAACTTCATAATTTATAGCAAGCAATCTTATTTTTTTCTTGTTTTAAATACACTCACCAAACAGGCTGTTACAACGTGTCTACAAAATTAAATGTGTTAGCCTTGAAAATGTCACACAAAATGTATAAGAGAGAAGGGGCGTTGGTCTTACCTGATACGCCTCTTCTCTGAAAGATGGATATAGCATCCAGGCATGGGTTAAATCCGTCTGCTCTCTGATAGCAATAGCACTTAGACTTATATACCACTTTACAGTGCTTTACAGCCCTCTCTAAGTGGTTCACAGAGTCAGCATATTGCCCCCAACAATCTGGGTCCTCATTTTACCCACCTTGGAAGGATGGAAGGCTGAATCAACCTTGAGCCGGTGAGATTTGAACTGCTGAACTGCAGCTTGCAGTCAGCTGAAGTAGCCTGCAGTACTGCACTCTAACCACTGCGCCACCTCGGCTCTTCAGATTGGACTGAGTCTGTCAAAGCTGTTCAGGTCCCGCCCTTGTTACTATGCTTGACAGCTTGAAATGAAGACGTGAAGCGACAGACTCTGTTGTGCCATAGTCAATTAAATACTTTCCTCCTGATTATGTTGTGCCATAGTCAATCAAATACATCCCTCCTGCAGCACTGAAGCCAACAGTTGGCATTGACAATACTGGGCGGGGCTGGATGCTATATCCACCTTCCAGAGAAGAGGCGTATCAGGTAAGACCAACGCTCCTTCTCCCTCATGGTGGATATAGCATCCAGGCATGGGACATACCAAAGCTGGTTGTCCAAACGGGCGGGTGATCACGGTAGCCCTACTGTTGCTGAGGATCTAGTCCTTAATGTCCTGCTGCAGCACTCTCCGCCCAAATGAAGCCTCTGCCGAAGCATAAACATCGACCTTATAGTGCCGCACAAATGGAGATGGAGTTGACCAAGTTGCTGCGGGACAAACTTCTTCGAGCGACGCTTGAGTCGCCCATGTGGCAGAGTAGCCGCGCGTCTCGTGGAGTGGGCAGTGTTGTGGCCCACCAGCATCCCGTACCAGTGCTCATGGATCCCGAGGACGATGAGGTGGTTGTGGCACGGTACCATCGCCCGTGTACCTGGCACCCGAGTCAGACAGCGAAGAGGCTGAGAGTCAACCAGGGCCTTCTGTACCTCCTGAGGAGGCCATCAGGGCCGAAGAAGAAGAGGAGGAGCCTCTTCTTCTCAATGCTCGGGCACGCAGGGCTGCTAGAAGGCAAGAGTGGCTACTCAGGAGGAGGTCTCCTCGAGAGTAGAGCTGAAGGCTAAGTGGCCACACCCTTAGACTATTTAAGCCCTGACCACGCTGAGCCGGGTTGCAGGAAACAACCGTTTGATATCCCTCTTGAACTTTGTGACTCCAGTCTGCTCGTGTATCTGTTCCAGTACGAGTCTTGTTTCTTGCATTCCAAGTTCTAGGAGTTTTGCCAGAGACCGTAAGAGCTGTTCCTTTATCTATTGGACTCCGGCCAGCTGTTAAGATTACATATTAACAAGCTGGAGCTTTGAAACAAAAACTATTCTGCCTTTATTTTGTGTTCCCCGACTCCTAAGAAATTATTAGGAGATCTTTCTTCTGAGTAAAAGAAGAGTGTTTGGAAGTTTGTGTGTGTGTATTATTGGTGGCTCATCGCTGGGGGCAGAACAGGCAGTTATATGTGCCGGCGCTGGCCGCGATTAAACGTCGTACGCCCGAGCGATAGTTGATCGTATCCAGCATCCGATCGTGGATGATGTCACCTTACGGCCCATCGAAGAAGGTTGGAAAGACAGAAAAAGTGATTCAGACTTGCGAAAAACCTTCAGTCCTATAGATGTAAATTCACAGCGCTCAACGTATATCAAGCATACGCCACATCTTTTCCGAACGGTGAACCGGCTTCGGACAAAAGCTAGGAAGAATAATCTCCTGTGCGCGATGGAACCATGTATTCACCTTTGGCAAAAAGGCTGGATCTAGTCTAAGAACAACCTTGTCCGAATGGAATATACACAGGTCAGAGCAGACCAACAAAGCTGCTAGCTCGGAGATCCTTCTGGCCGATGTAATAGCTACTAAAAATGCCACCTTACATGTAAGGTGACGTAGGTTGGCCTCCCGGAGCGGTTCATATGGCGGATCGAGCAGTGACCTCAACACCTTCGGTAGGTCCCAAGTAGGGTAACGATGTATGACCGGCGGCGCTATGTTACGTGCTCCTCGCAGGAAACGGCGTATATTTAGATGCAGCATTAAAGAATCCGTGTGGCCACAAGACAAAACGGATAAGGCCGCCACCTGTCGCCATAACGTGTTCGGGCTAAGACCCCTCTCCAATCTGTCCTGAAGAAATTCAAGAATGTTGGTCACTGAAGCCTTTGATGGAATAACAGCCGCCATCCCACACCACCCACAAAATGCTCACCATGTAGCGTCGTAGATGCCGGTAGTCGATGGTCTTCGAGACGCCTGCATTGTCTCGATGACCCTGGAGGAGATATTGTCCTTCCTCAGAGCGAGCCGCTCAAGTGCCAGGTGGTCAGTTTGAACCACTGAGGGTCGGGGTGTATCAATGACCCCTGAGAGACTTCTTGCTCTTGGCTGAGAGACTTCTTGCTCTGAGGAAACCTCCAGGGCGGAGAGACTGAGAGGCTCAGTAGATCCGCAAACCACGGCCTGCGAAGCCAGTAAGGGCCGACGAACACGACTTCCGCTTTCTCCTCCAAGATCTTCCTTATTACCTGAGGAATGAGAGGAAGAGGTGGAAATGCATACAGACCACCTTTGGGCCACGGACTCTGGAGAGCGTTGGTTCCCACCGCTCCCGGTGTCACAAATCTGGTGACGTATTTGCTTAGCTGGGCGTTGTTCGGGGTAGCAAAGAGGTCCACTTCCGGGATACCAAAGATGTCTGTCATCTCCCGGAACAAGGCCGGGTGCAGGCGCCACTCGGCATGGTCCACAGAGGCTCTGCTGAGCCAGTCCGCCTTTACGTTGGCTACACCCGAAATACGATCCGCCCGAAGGGATAGGATGTGGCGTTCCCCCCATAGAGAAATTTGACACGCTACCTCCATCAGAGACTTGGACCAGGTACCGCCCTGGCGGTTCACGTGAGCTTTGGCCGCAATGTTGTCCATCATGATTAAGACGTGGTGTCCGGTGACCGCATGGGTGAAATGGCGCAGGGCGAGGTGAATGGCCTGAAGCTCCAGCCAGTTTATACTGCGTTCACAGTCCCTAGTGTTCCACTGGCCTTGGACCATCTTGGAGGACATGTGGGCACCCCAGCCTGTTAAGCTTGTGTCCGTTGTAAGGACTAATCGCTTGAGCTCCCGGAACAAGCTGCCCGTGGATAAAGCTGGGGAACTCCACCATGCTAGCGATGAAATGACATTCGGTGGTAGATGAACCCTGACCAGAGAAGTGCCCTTGCCGGACCTCTGAAACGGCAAGAGAAACCATTGGAGGTCACGGGAATGGACACGGGACCATGGAACAATGGCAAATGTGGACACCATTTTGCCTAGAAGCCTGGCTAAAACTGCTACAGGTGCAGACCGGTCCCTCCTGATGGTGACTACCATTTCCTTAATACTAGCCTGTCGGTCCGGGGATAAATACACCATACCCTGAACCGAATCAATAATGGCCCCCAAATGGAGAAGTCTTGTGGATGGAGTCAAGTGGCTCTTCTCCCGATTAATGGAGAACCCATGGTGCTCCAGGACCTGGATGGTGGTCTCTAAGTCCCTCTGAGCTTGACGATGGGCCGATGATTGAATTAATATATCATCCAGGTAGCATTGGACACGCACGGGGAAAGCCCTCAGGGTGGCTGCAAGAGCTGCCATTAATTTTGTAAATACTCTAGGGGCCGATGAGAGCCAAAGGGCATTGCCCTATATTGATAATGAGCTCCATTGAACTGGAATCTCAAGTACTGCCTACGATGCGGAATAATTGGCACATGTAAATATGCCTCTGTGAGGTCAATAGAAGTGAGGAAGTCGCCCACCCTAACGCCCTCCAAGATTGTGGACAGTGAGTGCATTTTAAACCATTTATAGATGACATAACGGTTAAGCCGTTTTAAATTTAGAACCGCTCTCCATCCCCCCGAGGACTTTGGAACCACGAACAATATGGAGTAGAAGCCTTGTCCGCGTTGATCCTCAGGGACGGCCTCGATGGCATGGATATCCAGCAAATGCTGAATAGCTGTCTCCATGAGGATCCTCTTGGCCGGTACCCGAGAAACCGGACACCGGAGACAAAATCTAGGGGGAATGGAGCGGAATTCTAGGGACAGACCGGATCTTATGGTCTGTCTCACCCAAGTGAAGATCCTCTTGGCCGGTAACCTAGAAACTGGACACCTTAGACAAAACCTCGGGGGAATGGAGTGGAATTCTAGAGAGAGACCCGATCGAATTGTCTCTTGAACCCAAGCGTCCGAAGTGGACTCTCCCCATCAGTCCGCAAAATAGGCCAGCCGGCCCCCGATGGGGTGCTCGGGAATGCACTCACTGAGGACAGCGGGACAAACAACTTCCTCCCCCTCGAAAGGGCCGCCTAGCTCTGAAGGAATGTCCCCTTTCCGCTCGTTTGTTACGTTGCCTCTGTCTTTGGCTGGCAAACCCAAATGATCTCTGGTGAAAGTTACTTGTACCAGAGGAACGATACGTAGAGTGTCTAAAGTATGGCGACTGCCTGAAATCACCCCATCTGGAGACCGAAGGGAGAATCTTTCTACGGTCCTTTGATTCCATCAACAACGGTTCCAGGCATTCGCCGAACAGGCGATCCCCGGTGAAGGAAGCTGTCGCCAGCCGCCACTTGTGGCGTGCATCCGCCTGCCAAGATTTGAGCCACAGCATTCGCCGAGCAGCCACCGCTGCTCTGATTGATTTGGAAGCAAACCGGGCTGCGTTTAATGTCGCATCCGCAGTCAATTGCGCCGCCGCGATCAACTTGTTGATGTCCTGTTTCAAACGAACATCAGTGGTAGATGTACTCTCCTGCAGCTGGCGAAGCCAAATTAGAGAAGTGTGAGAGAAAAAAGATGCCGTGGTGGAGGCACGAATCGCCTACGCCGCTGCTTGATGTGCATGTTGTAGTGACTGCTCTGATCTGCGATCCTCCGGTCGCAATGCTTCTGCTGGGTCACCCAGCATATTGGAAGAGGTGTGTAATGCGGCTACCGGGTCGTCGATGGATGGGACCTGAAGAGTTTTATCCAGGTCGGGAGCCACATTGTATAGTTTTCTCTCCGAAGCCGATGGGTTAGGCCCCGTTCCAGGAGCTGACCACTGTCGAGTAATAATATCGACAAAGAGTTTCGGAGATGGGACCACATCCTCTTCAGAGGTGTGCTCCAAAAACAGGGGATCAGTAAGATCCTGGGCCGACTGCTGTTCCGGTTCAGGTGACACAGGAGCTAATCCTGCCGTTATTTTCGCCTTGTGCAGTAGAGATCAGAACAAGTGAATCGGAAAAAGCCCCATGAAGGCCAGCTGCTCCAACGGCCTACTGTCATCCTCAGATAACTCTAAGTCTAGATCCCCTTCTCCCTCTGAAATGTGGGACTGATCGTCCCTAGAAGAATGGTCAGAACCCTGCTCATAATCAGTAGTAGGTAGACTTGCGGAATCGATTCCGAATAATGTCTATGGCTCTGGTGACTACCCCTGTCGCAATGGCAGTCATGCCGTGACTGCTGAAGACCCGCTGCAATGCCTTGGCGTATAGCTTCGGCTACAATGTCCTGCATATTGTCAGGCCATGTCTCCTCTGTAGGCCTAAGGCCAGCAGCCGTAGGAGTGAGAGTAGCCTCTGGCACGGGTCTATCACGGCTGATGGGAACAGATGGATGCTCTGAGAGAGGAAGGAAAGCCGATCCGGCCCCCCAAAGATCAGCATTGGAACTTGGAACTACAGAGTCTAAGTGAGAGGAGCCGTCCTCTGGAGTCGTGGTCCCCCGGTCAGTCGATGTGGAAGGCCCTGTGCGCGCGCGCTCGCGCTGTGCTGCCTTTCCACAAATCTTATCCAGTGCCTTATGGCGGCGCTGTTCTGCCTTACTGACCACCTTGGAAGACCTGGAGGAAGATGCCTCTCTCCTTGTCTGACTGGAGGATCGGTTAGAGTCTCCTGACTGATGACGGTCCTTGCGGTCCTTGCTAGGGCCCGCAGTGGAAGAACTCGATGCCTTTGATGGCATGATGTGTGTCAATAATGTAGGTTGATGCTTGTGCCTAAATTAGTTATTGGCTAGCTGACCGGGCCTGCACAAATGGATGGCTGTTTAGCCTCAATGAGACTATGAGAGACCTCTGCCGTGCTCTGGTGGAACGTGGCCACGTGACAGTTCTGCCTGCTCTGGTGGAGCATGGCACGTTAATTTGCCTAGGTTGATATGGCCCTTTCAGTCGTGCCCTGGTGAGGCATGGCAATATATCCAGAAGCCGTGCCCTTTTGGGGCATGGCACAGCCTGGATCCCCTCTTTGCCGTGCCTTTGTGGGGCATGGCAAGCTGCTAACTGTGGGAGCGTAAAAACTCCACCGAGTCTCTTTGTAATTAGGAAGGCTGTCACCCCTTCCCTTTAGCCAGAGTTACTGTCCGTATTTGAAAGGGAGGCAGGCACACTCCCTGCAGCTCTGGGACAGCTAATCAAGGGGTTTAGTCACTGTTCTAACCGGACAGTCTTTACTGTTAAAGCTCCAAGGGAGGATTCACACTCCCTGGGCAGTCAGCAAGAAGCAGGGCAGTTCCAAGTCCAGCAATGTCCTTTTATTGCACAGCTTCGTATTTGTCAGGAAAAAACGGAGCTTAAAATGGCCGGCGGCACTTTAAAATGGCCGCCGCAACCGCCAATTTTCATCACGATGTTATCAGTCCTATCGGACAGCCCAGACGGCTGTCAAACGGGCCGGGGCCCTCCGGCCACTCAGAAGCGCTAACGAGACGATCTGATGGCAAGGAAATAGGCAGCTTCAATAACGAGCCAAATTAAAACCGCTATCGTCTCCTAATGCAGGCAGCGATGACAGGCTGCCTGAGGCACCTAGAGCCGACGCTCAAGCCCTTAATTTAAACTGCAACTTACAGTTCGCAGATCTCAGTAACGAATCCAACAAATACCAGCCTCCGATAAAACTCACAGCTAAGCTGGTCTAATTCAACTCGGTCAAATAGATGGAATAGCAACCAATAATAGGTTAATTGGCACAGGAAGAAAGAGTGGCACAACCGTCCTCGCTGAGCAACTGAGTGAAAAAGCTGTCAAGCATAGTAACAAGGGCGGGACCTGAACAGCTTTGACAGACTCAGTCCAATCAGAGAGCAGACGGATTTAACCCATGCCTGGATGCTATATCCACCATGAGGGAGAATCCAGAAATTTGCTTATACAAAACATGGAGTAGGCATGCATTTTAAATATTCACAAACACAAACACCCCACACACAAACCCTACACATTATTCTTCACATGCATTCAAGATGCATCTAAATTAGCATGTCATATTAATTCCAGAAAACCGGAGATTTCCTTTACCGTTATAGACAATTGTTATACGGGGGGTGGCATCCAAATCTGCGGAAGACAACTTGGAAGGATATCCCATTACTGTGGCCACAGAGAGACCCATCAGATAAAACAGCACATTCTCTTTCATTTTCCTGGTCAACCAAGGCTGCTGCTCACAGGGCAAGATAGCCCTTTTCTACAAGTTTGCCTTTGATTGTTGGAAAAGTTTCCTGTTGATTCTACATGTGGCATCACAGGTTGCAAAGAAAATCCTGAAATAAAAAATAAAAGCTTTTAAAAAAATAATAATAATGCAATATTCCAGCACTAATATAATTATCTAACTCCCAAGAGTCCCTAGGGAGTTGGGCGGCATACAAATTTAATAAATAATAATAATTTAATAAATAATAATAACCTACACCATCTTTCAAGTCAGACATTTGCTATGAATTTAACCTGTACCTTTTAAAAGGTGAACTTCATTCAGCCTAGATCTGTGGATCTGCATGGCAAATTGAATGTGTCCTTCAAGTTTTCCCCAAAATGGAAAGATACAAAATACAGTCTGAGTACTTTGCATGATTTACCCTTGGCTTCCATATGACTGTAAACCAGTGGTTCTCAACCTTCCTAATGCCGCGACCGCCACCCCGCCCCCACGACCCCCTCCCTGCACGCAATGAGGTGAAAAGGGGGCGTGGTGGGCTAGCGCGCGCTTAGGCGACCCCTGTGAAAGGGTCGTTCGACCCCCAAAGGGGTCGTGACCCACAGGTTGAGAACCGCTGCTGTAAACAGTGACCATATTTTCATGGAAGAAATAAAGAACAAACCTGAAAAGGGGGCAAATCTGAAATGTTTCATAAGGATAAGAAAATTGTTTAGGTTTATAACTTTCCTTTACAAATGAAAATTGAAAGGGCAAAACCCAAAAATAGATAGACAGACAGACAGACCTAAAGGAAATGAAGGACTGTCCTTTATAATTAAGGACATATGGTCACTGTTCCTGTAGCTCAAGCAACTTCTACATCCCTGTTGAACTGTTCCTCATCCCTGCCTCACCTTATATCCTGTATTAAGCCTTAGTTTTGTCCTATATTTCCCCCCATCATTTTAGGCAATCATTCTTCTGTTGTCAACCAATCTGTCACGTGTGGAGAACTGGCTTGCTGTTCTGAAAAGCCACTGACATCATAGCCCTAGCAAAGACATTTTAAAAACTATTTTACTTTCCTAGATCTGAAAATTGCCCTCATTAAATCCCAATGCCACAAACAAATAGATGAAATGCATTGGATCCTCTGGGTGTAAGCTTTTGAATGTTACAGAAATTGCTGTTCTATTGCAGTGAGATCATAATAGTTTCAGTTAGAAAATATAGCTGAATTATTAAATAACTGATATTATATAAATTAAAACATTTGGAGGAAAAACAAGCTAGTTGTAAACAACTCTTTTAAGCATCTTATATATGACAAAAATGCCTAAACACAAACATGGAAATTGCTTAGGTGAAAATACTGAGAAGATACATTTGAATTTTTGCATTTTTACGCTTTATATCATTTGTGCTTTAATACAAACCCACAAAAATAGTAATTGTTTATTTAATTTCTTCTTAGAAAAGGAATAAAATTCTGATGTAGCTCTGCATTTCGTTGCTATTAATACTTGGTATTTTTAGTATCAAAATTGATTTAAGAAATACATTTTTAATGACCTTCTAAGACAAGTTGACATTATTGCTTCCATATTGCATTTTGGAAGTAATTATCAGGTATTAAAAAAACACTGGACAACCACCAATGAACTCTGAAGTCTTTGCTTTAGATATTCATTCATTTTTTAATTAATAAGAGGTTAAAATAATCTCTAGCAAAAGCTTTACTTGTATCTCAAACCATTCTTAAATTGGTGCCTTTACCTAAAGTATATGTTAACAAAAATATTCTAATATTTTTTTGCAAATCCTCCATTACTTCTTTCTGTAACAACATTTCATGTAGACTCCATGTGAAAGAATTTTCTTTTATAAACCAATATATTTTCTTTTTTAAATCAAACTCACAGGATTATAATCTTAAAAAATCTGACAGTATTTCTAATTTAGAAACCTTAGTATCCAAGTTCTTTGAAATCCAGATAATTTCTATTCTTGACAAGGAGCTACGTCTTTCTGAAAAATAGATACATTCTCTGGAGTTGTCATTTTGCTCTTTCCATATATCAACCAGTCCTATATTGTCAATCAAAACAAAAACAAAAAACCAAAACCTTTTGGTAAACTACCTTGAGTGATTTTAATGCTTTTCTCAGAAGTTCTATCCAATTATGCGGAGATTGTGCAATTCCAATTATGCGGAGATTGTGCAATATCAAACACCAGTTTTTATAAGAAACCTATTAATCTTTCCATACATCATTTACAGAACAATACATCATTCTCATTTGGGGCATGAATTCCAATGTCTTCCGAAGTCTTAGCCCGATGCAAATTAACTTCCACTCTAGCACATCTACCATGCTCATCAGTCAATACAAGTTCTATTTTTAATTGGGGATTAATATACAAAATAACTCTATTTCTTTTCTTTTGTTCCTGCCAAAAAAAAATTCTTCACCCAAATTTTCCTAAACCAAATATTTTATGTCCTAATAAATCCTGTAAGCAAATTGTTTTGTGTTTTAATGTTTTTCAAATAATCTTTTTTTCTCTTTTGAGGAGCATTTTCTCAATTTATATTCCATGTTAAGCATTTGTAATCCATAATCAAGCCAAACATTTAGAAAAAATCAATACCTGTAGAAGTGTAGATCTAATTCAGTACCATGGTGGATCTGTTGAAGTTTTTATGTAGTCTCCTCTGACACCTCCATTTGAATTTTCTTTTCTCTTCCTTGAATTTTTCTAGAAATTCTCTTCTCTTCTGAACAGAATTTAGTCAAAATCTCTGCTGTAGAAAAATAAAAATTACATTTTTTAATTTGTCCTCTCAAAATGGATTCTATCTTTCAGTCAAAAAAATACAAATTTTATTATTTGTGATCAGTAAAATTTTGATAGAAATTTCTTTAAACACATTTCTTTATATTGAGTTATCTTCAGTCTTGCATTAAAATCCTTCTGCAAAACTTAATCCCTTTTTCCTCTTATTGATAAAGTGCACATTAGAACATTTCTTATTCTTGGAAATCTTGGATTTTTTCTATAAACTTTATCAATTTCTGCTTCGGTATTTTCCACTTCTGAATCCCACCCCCCAAATGCCAAGACTTTAATATTTTCTCTAATATCCTCATCAGAAGCCTCAAACGAAATTCCTTCTCTCTCAATTTCAACAGAGACAGGTTATCTAATTCTCTTTCCAATTTTTTGTTATAACTTCTGTCTTACTCTCCAAAATCTCCACTTTGTCGTTAATTTTACATCTCTAGACACTCATTTTACAGGGTTTCCCCTCTTCTTTCATCTCCTCTTTCATCATTAAAAGTCTTTCAGCCATTCTTTTTTCAATGGCTACTGGCATCAATTTAGTTATCAATGGTTCAGCTAATTTACTGGCAAGTTGTTAAAAAATTTTCTGAAGAAAATATGATGTAATTCCTCTCGCTGCAGATTGCTCTAATAATCCTCTTCCCCCCGCATTTTGCCACTTTTTGAGTTCTTGCCATTATATTATAATCCAAATGAAAAATTGTTGCAAACAAGGGAAAGGGAAAAGGAAAAGGCAAGCTTTCCCCACTTTTTTCCTCTTTTGTCTCCCTGTACTTTAAATACTTTAGTCTCTAATGCCACTCTGTAATTAGTCAGCATATAATCCACATCTCTATAGTTACAGTCAACAATACAGTTGGTTCATATTATACTTATCTTTATTTTTATTTCCACCAATTGCCTGCACTTTTTAATAATAACCAGAACACACTCCCATGAAGGCCCAGGTTATTTATCTAATTTAATTCCAATTTATTCAAAAGCAATATTTCAGAATAACTGTCCCCTTTATCTGTTTTAAACTTTCTTACATCATCTCCTTGCTAAGCTTAAGAAATTCTTAAGTCTTTAAAACAGGTATGTCAAACTCGCGTCGTCATGGCAGCATCACGTGACGTATCGCAACTTTTTCCCCCCTTCGCTAAACCAGGCGTGGCCGTGGCCAGCACATGATGCATCCGGCCCACAGGCCGCGAGTTTGACAGCCCTGCTTTAAAACCTTTTTTTCTGTTGCTTTGTGATACAGAAAAAAAACCCTACTTATCCTGCCACAAAGAAAATATATCTTTAACTGTAGGTTAATTAGATCCAAAATGAGTAATAAAAGAGGTTCAGCTTTACAACTATATAGGCTATATTATGGCTATGAGCTTAGATGGAATCCTTTGACTCCCAGCTGCTCAACTCATGAGTCAATTACAAAAACTTCCATTTCAAGGAGCAGCTGTCTAGAGTGCAAATAGACAAGCTCACAATCAGAAAGATTTTGCCAGCCAACATTAATCCTCTGGTCACCATTCTCCACTGCAATATCATCCCCTTCAAAAATATTTACAGTAATTCACCATGAATCTCAATGGAAGCAGATCAAAAACACTTCCTGAAATGGAATGTGTGGATGACCTTGGGGAACAAAGGGAAGAGATGCTGCCTAAGAAACAATCAGACAACAATCAGACAAGAGAGGCAGAAGCTCCCAGTGGCTTAAGAGTCAGAGAAAGAAACTTAGGAAGCACCTGCCCTAATGGATTATGCAATTAAAAGTAGCAGCAGGAAGTTAGTACTTTTAGACTTGCAAGATTTTGTAAATGTAGCCTTACAATAAAGTAGAATTAGCTCATCAAATTGTGTTTCTGGTCTGGTTTACCTGGGAGGGCTGACACTTCCCTTCTAATCCCCCAACTATCTTCTGATTCTACTAATTTTCTCCACATAATTGTTAGGAGCAAAGTCAAAGGAAATTTAACTGAGGATTCACTTGCAATACCCAAGAAAAGAGAATTTAGACACTACGATTTTTCTCCTTAAATTATGGCAATTCTTTGATTCATAGATTATTGGAGAAGTTCTACACAAATGTTTCTCAACCTTAGCTATTTCAAGATGTGTGGACTTCATAGCATACTGGCTGGGGAATTCTGGGATATGAAGCCCACACATTTTAAAGTAGTCAAGGTTGAGAAACACTACTATACTATAAAAGGATTCTAGATGGAAAGCAGATGTATCAGAATCTTGCCAAATGAACAAAAATATTATGGAAGCACCTGATTTGAACAATATAATCATATTCACAAGAAAAATACTGACTGCCCAAAAGAAGAGTGTATTTGTTATCCAGGAAGGTATACTATAAGTAGTTTCTTAGCAGACTGCCTCAGGGTACTATCTTAATAAAAGAACTATAATGAAGCAGGATACAGAGAGAAGTGTGATATATTGTTACCAGTGTTACCATGTTATTATCATATGCATTAGTTGTAGATGTTTGTTTCTTGTAGATACACATCCACACCTTATGTCATGTACTGTATTTGTGTGATGCTGTGAATTAAAAAAATAGAATATACAATATAAGTCTCCCTCAAACAAGCTATAGAAGAAAACTTTGTTCTGAAAGAATACAGTATACGCAATGTGGAAAACCACAAAATGAAGGTTTGTAAGAAGCAACCAGATATGGTTCTCAAAACATGAAGAAATTCCTCAAAGAGGTAATTTCCCAAACAATGATACAATGTATATAAAGTAACATCTACTCACATCTCAGGAATTTCAAAAAGGACAAAAACAGTCACACAATGCCTCCTACTGGTCAATGTAACTGAAACATCAGACCATATGCACATTGTGTTAAAAAAAGGGGGGGGGGAAATGCCGTCCTTTTCCAAGATGGTGGTGGTGGAAGTAATCTAAAGCTCTATACCAGTGTTTCCCAACCTTTTTTTGGCCATGCCCCAAATAAGCATCTCTAAAATCCTGATGCCCCCCCCCCCGTGACATATAATTCTATTCAAAAAGTGAACTCCTACTGACGGGGAGGAAACCTAAAAGGTCATTAACTTGGTTTAAACAAGGTTCCAATTGCCCCCATTAAAAATCAAATTGCCCCCCTGTGGGACGTGGGCCCCACATTGGGAACCACTGCTCTATACTATGGAGCATGACATAATGAAACATCGGTATCTCTCTGCTCTGAGTGCTTAAAGGAAAGTGGACTGTATATACCACTCTGATAGCTCCCAAAACAAGAGAACTAAATGAAGCACTGGCACTTGAATGGAAAGGCACCAGGAGATGATAGAAGACTGCCTTTCTGGAATTATAAGTCAGTGGGAACTATAGCATCTTAGAGATCAGACAGAAGGAGATACAGTGCATGATACTCACTCTGCCTCAATTTATTCTGCAGTGTGAACCTAATCTGGACAGATAGATATGCAGATGTAAGTGTGTGGGGGTGCTTTTAGCTGTTGAAGTGGAAAATAAAGTGCTTGGTTCTGTTAAGTTGGGGTTGAATGAAGAGGCAGGACTAGCATAGTGAATTCAGCTCTTTATTCCAGTCTGGTTACATCTCTGAGTGTGCTGCCGGCAGCTCCCTCTTTTAAAGGGAGCTGTCAGGCCGCTCAGCCAATGGGTTTGCTCTATTCTGCTGCTTCTCGCTTGAACCAATCATTTTGTTCTGTATTGTTTCCCGCTTTAATGCGGACCTTGGTGAAGCCTTCATCCCAGGCTTCATTCCTCATTACCATATTCTGTCAAGGATCTTGGAGTACTCATATCTAATGATCTAAGTGCCAAAGCCCACTGTAACAACATTGCCAAAAAGGCACTAAGAGTAGTCAACTTAATCCTGCGTAGCTTCTTCTCTGGCAACATTACACTGCTAACTAGAGCATACAAAACGTTCGCTAGACCAATTCTCGAATACAGCTCACCTGTCTGGAACCCGCACTGCATATCGGATATTAATACAATTGAGAGAGTCCAAAAATATTTCACGAGAAGAGTCCTCCACTCCTCCACTCGCAACAGAATACCTTATTCCACACACAACAATACACGAGCACACAATAGATACAAACTTAATGTAAACCGCTCCAAACTCGACTGCAGAAAATACGACTTCAGCAACAGAGTGATCAATGCCTGGAATTCACTACCTGACTCTGTGGTTTCTTCCCCAAACCCAAAAAACTTTAACCTTAGACTGTCTACTGTCGACCTCACCCCATTCCTAAGAGGTCTGTAAGGGGCGTGCATAAGCGCACCAGCGTGCCTACCGTCCCTGTCCTACTGTTCTATTGTCCTCATCTATCTGTATTCACTTTGATTATGTTTATGTTTATACCTATACCTGCTATCTTGTACGTTTGACAAAAAAACAAATAAATAAATAAATATTCAACACCCCTCCCCTCCTGGAAGAGTGTTATCCAATCAACGATGTTCAATGGACATAGTCATGCAGGTAGTTGGGGCTATGGTGGGTGCGACCTGACCTGCGCAGCTCAGTTGTTTCAGCGGCGGCGGCCTGAACAGTCAGGCCTACTGCCGCTCTGGAGTCAGCCAATGGAACTGCCTGGAAGTTTCCTCAGGGCGTGGCGGACTCCTCGGGAACTGGACCCTCGAGACTTCTCCGCTGGACTCCTGCTTCTTCAGGTGTGTGTATGCGTTGAAGACTCGGGTTTGAGTGTAGGCTAGATGGAATATTTGTGTTTGGTTCGGTGTATATACAGTAGGGACTTTAGTTGTAGGGACTGGCTCTTCTTCTGGTTATTTTAACAGAGTTTCCCACCTGTCCCCGGAGCTGGTCAACCGACAATTCATGTTGACGCGTTTGAAAAGGTCTCAATTCGCCCCCCACTGGTCCCTCCGGCCATTCCCTCCACACCCAGTTCAAAATTTGTGCCAAAGTCTTGTCCTTTGCGGAATGTTTTGCTATCTCGGTCACTGTGACAGGGCTGGATGCAATATCCTCAATGAGTACCTGTGTGACTGGGGCAGGGTCCTGGACGACTTCTGGTAGTGGGCAGCAGCTGAGGGCATCAGCATGGCTGATGCTTTTGCCTGGTCGATAGATTAACCGGTATTTGTAGGCGGCTAGGAATACAGCCCATCTAGTCATTCGCGGCAACATTATTGGCATGGGATAGTCCCCCGCAATGATGCCTAAAAGCGGCTTGTGGTCTGTAACTAAATCAAAGTCCCTTCCATACAAATACTTGTGAAACCGCTTGACCCCTGCCACTGCAGCCAGCGCTTCCTTGTCCAGCTGGCTGTAGTTTCTTTCGGCTGATGCTAGAGTTTTTGAATAAAACGCAATAGGAGCCTCCATCCCATTTGGCATCCGGTGGCTCAGGACAGCTCCAATGCCAAATGGGGAAGCATCACAACTCAGAATGAAGGGCAGAGTTTCATTATATTGAACAAGAACACTTTTAGAAGACAATAGGTTTTTTACTGCGTTGAAGGCGGAAGCTTCTTTTGGTCCCCAGGTCCATTTCACCTTCTTGCCTAGCAATCGATGTAATGGTTCAGCAACTGTCGCCTTCTGCAGCAGAAAAATGCTGTAAAAGTTTAGTAAGCCTAGGAACGCTTGTAATTCTGTTTGGTTCTTTGGAGTGGGGGCTTCCTTAATAGCTTTGACTTTCCTATTGGTGGGGTGTATTCCCAAACCATCAATTAAATATCCCAGGAATTCAACTTCAGGCACGGCTATGTGACATTTTTCTTTTTTAAGTTTAAGTCCGGCTTCTTGAAACCAGCTCAGAACTATCTTTAGCCATTGGGTTAGTTCTTCTTTGTTGTCCCCGGACACAATGACATCATCAAAGTAAGGCACCACCCCTGGAATGTCCTGCAGGAGGTGTTCCATACAGCTTTGAAATAGTCCTGGCGCCACGCTAACCCCAAATTGTAAATGCCCCTCTCTGTGTTACAATAGTTTGTGCCTCTGTGGTGGCATCATCCACTGGCAGTTGTTGATATGCTTGAGCTAGATCAAGTTTTGCAAATATTTTCCCCTTTCCTAACGAATGTAATAAATGCTGAACGACCGGTACAGGGTAGGCACTCTGTTGCAATGCCTTATTTATCATGCATTTATAATCAGCGCATATGCAGATTGAGCCGTCTGCTTTAATCGGCATGACAATGGGGGTCTCCCATTTAGCATGATCCACTGGTTCCAAAATCCCCTGGGCAATTAGCTTGTCTAATTGGCTAACTATTTTGGGCCGGAGAGCAAAAGGGACCCTTCACGGCTTTATTCTAATAGGGGGTAACTTTGGGGTCTAGGTTGAATGAGATAGGTGTTCCCTTATACTTGCCTAGAGTCCCATCAAAAACGTTCGCGAATTCCTTGATCAGCTCCTCGATGTTGTCCTCTTGGATGCCATGGATGCCGGTCACTCCCAGTCCCAGGGCGTCGAACCACTCTATCCCAAGCAGGCTGGGCAGGTCTCTGTTCACCACGGTCAGCTGCAATGGTCCAACAAAGCTTTTAAACTTTATTTGGAAGGTTCCGCTGCCTAGTATAGGGATGCTGTTTCCCTGATAGTCTTTTAGGCGCACCTTCTGGGGTTTAAGCTGGTTCTTTTGCAACCCCGGAACGGCCTTCTTAATAGTCGGCCATGACACTATGGTCATATATGACCCTGTGTCCACTTCCATGTCACACGGGGATCCCTTGATTTGAATCGTGATATGGACTTTCTTGGATTGGTAGGCGTCTGAGCGCCCGACGATTGTTTGATGGGTTTCCCTGGTTTCCTCGGCTCGGTCTTCCCTGCGTTTATACTTTGGGAATTGTGCCTTCTGGAAATTCGTTTGGGGAGCGTATGGTCACGGCGGCAAACCAGGCTGTTTCTGGTGGGGAAAGACTGGCAGGGTTGCTCAGCAAGCTCTGGCTATGTGCCCCTTCTGTTCATATCTTTGGCATGTAGCATCTTTAAATTTACATGCCGATCTAGGATGATTTCTTCCGCAACCCGCACACCAGAAAGGTCTCTCTCCCCCTTCCGAATTTCCTAACCTTCTCTCCGATCCGATGTGGTTGATTTCGTCGTCTTCTTCGGCAGATTCCTCTGGCTCTGTGCTTTCGTGATGCACAGTGGCCTCACTGCTTGATTGATGGGCACTACTTTGTTTCTTCAGCGCCACTGCTGATTTATTGGAGGATTCGTTTGCCCTGGCCTCGTCTAGTGCAACTTGGAGTGAGATGTCAAGCTTAGTTAATAATCGTTTCTGTAGGTTTACGTCTTCCAAGCCTAAAACGAGCCTATCTCGCATTGCGTCCTCTAAGTTACTAAATTCACAGTCGGCTACAATTTCTCTTAGCTTCGCGACAAAGTCATTGATTGTTTCACCTTCCCTTTGATCCCTCTGGTAAAACTCATGTCGTTTTACCAACTTCGAGGCGGCGGGTGCGTAGTGTGTTTTCAGCGCTTTCTTGAGCGTCTCCCAGGATACCGTGTGCAGATCCACCGGTGCCAACAGAGCTTTAGCCATTTTATAAATTTCGGGTCCGCAGTAACTTAGGAAAAGTGCCCTTTTCCTGTTGTCCGCTAATGCTAGAAGATCATTTGCTTCCATAAACATCTGGAATCTGCCCATATATGATGTCCAATCTTCTTTTGCTGGATTGTATGGAGCTGGTGGGGCATGTGTGGTCATCTTGGACTGGCCGATGCAGAATCCGACTTGCTGTGAAGATGGCCGCTGATGCCACGTGTATGCCCAGTTCACTTCAGCTCCTTTGTCCTTTGTTCTCTTCGGATTCCACCTTCGTCGCCAGTGTTAAGTTGGGGTCAAATGAAGAGGCAGGACTAGCATAGTGAATTCAGCTCTTTATTCCAGTCTGGTTACATCTCTGAGTGTGCTGCCAGCAGCTCCCTCTTTTAAAGGGAGCTGTCAGGCCGCTCAGCCAATGAGTTTGCTCTATTCTCCCGCTTCTCGCTTGAACCAATCATTTTGTTCTGTATTGTTTCCCGCTTTAATGCGGACCTTGGTGAAGCCTTCATCCCAGGCTTCACTCCTCATTACCATATTCAACAGGTTCTATATGTCCTGAGTTCCTGGTTAAATAAGCACAAGACATAACACTGGAGTCATAGAAAGACCCTGTTTGGCCTTCCATGTGACAGAACTAGAAATACTTTCTTAAAAAGGTACGACTGTTTGCAAAATGCTAAAATTTCATCAAAAAGACATTGCTAGGCCAAGCAAGCAAACTTAAATGGCAAAGAGATCTCTTCTTCAATATTAAAACAATTCTAATTAACAAGCTAAAAGCTGAGAAGTTATTCATAGCTTAAAAGCTAGAAAACTTTGCTGAAGCTTTTGATTACATAATGGTGTGATATAGCAGTCATGAACAAACTTATTAATGTTACATATACCACTAGAGAATTCTAGATAAAAAATTGCTGAAGCTTCACTCTTTTTATATGTTTTCAAGAAACCAAAGGCAAAAGACAAACCTCACCCCAACCCCCACCGCCTTTAAATAAGAAGCAGGTTGTACTAGACTAAAACGTCTATTTGGGTGCCTTCCAGATGTGTTGCCAAGACAACTTTCAGAATTCCTGGCTAGCATGACCAAAGGAATTCTGGACATTGTAAAACCAATACATCTGAATGGTAACAGATTAATTATCATTTAGCTAAAGTTCTTGTCATGAGAATATGACTATTACAATATGGTGATCCCCAAATTAACTTGTGAAAAGTGATAAACTAGTTGATAAGGAGCCGAGGTGGCGCAGTGGTTAGAGTGCAGTACTGCAGGCTACTTCAGCTGACTGCTAGCTGCAGTTTGGCGGTTCAAATCTCACCGGCTCTAGGTTGACTCAGCCTTCCATCCTTCTGAGGTGGGTAAAATGAGGACCCAGATTGTTGGGGGCAATATGCTGACTCTGTGAACCGCTTAGAGAGGGCTGTAAAGCACTGTAAAGCGGTATATAAGTCTAAGTGCTATTGCTATTGCTATATGCAAAGGAATTAGAGTGATCTATGCAAACCCTAACACTAATGATTAAGAAGTTATGTAATTCAAGTCTGGATTCAAGCAATTCAATTTGTATAAAGAATCAAGCAAGACTTCACTATTGCTCTCATCTAATGGCATAGATGGCACATTAAATAAGAGGGGAAGAATATGAAAAAAAGCTTTCTTTTGAGCTTGGCTCTCTAAGGCAACACAAGGCAATCTGCAATCCAAGTCTTGACTCACTGACTACTATAATTTTTCAGACAATTTCAGCATTCAGCTAACATAAATAAACTATGGAAAACTAAAACAAGCTTTTATAAATACTGTATAATAAAAAATGATTGCAGTCACCAATGAACAATTAAAAGCCTGGCAAAAGGAAAGAGTGGGAGTCAAATGCAATTACTGAGGAGTGGATTCCACAGCCTGGGAGTAATCTAGGATAAGACCTTTTCTTGTATACTAGATACACAAGTTTCTGACAGTGGGCCATCTTCAGAAAACCTCAGAACCAAAAGGGTTAACAGATATACAAAAGGTGAGGCTCTAAACCTGGCATGTCCAATTTTTTGGCTTGCCTGGGCCTTATTGAGCGAAGAGGAATTTTCTTGGACCACATATAAAATATATAATTAATGTATATTTATGTATAAATAACATTAAATGTTTATGATCTTGTGGGGTCGCATTACTACAGTAATGGGTTTCACTTACCTTTGCTACCGGTTCAGAGATGTGCGCGCACGCAGAAGCTTCTGCGCATGTGCAGATCGTCCGTGATGACATCCAGGCGGACCCTCCCGCCGCCACCGCTACCGGTTCGCCTGAACCAGGGCGAACCGGTAGCAACCCACCACTGCATTACTAGCTGTCCAGAGCTGTATGTAGCCTGTGGGCCACAGTTGGTCATGCTTGCTGTAAACCATTAGAGGTCCATAACAACATTTTAAACTGTGCCTAGTAAACAATAAGCAACCAATCTTCAGCACTGGTATTCCCATATCTTGCACCAGCTAGCAGTCTATCTTGCTAGCTCCTGACATTTTTAAAGTATCAACAAGGTATATGATCAAGAATGAAATATATTTCCAAACCAACAAGGAACAATAGAAGCTGGCACGGTAGCTGGAATTATAAAAATATGCTCCTTGCCATAGCTGCCATCTGCCCTCCAGTGACAACTGAGGATCTAATAATTATTTCTGACTATAAACCTGCTCTTTTAAGGGAAGTACAATCCCTACCTGAAAAGTCTAAATCTCCATCCCAAAGTCCAGTTTCTTATTGATCATCAGTACCTTTACCTGATCTTAATTTACTTTTGTTTTCCCTCTTCTAGCCCTTCAACATTATCTGAACTTTACAAATCATTACTAATTGCTTCCTTGGAATTAGATGGTATGACGCAGAAGGACTGGACATCATCAGCATATTGATGGCACCCCTCTTAAAAACTCCAAATGATTTCCACCAGTACCTTCATTTAAATATTCAACAGCAGGGGGACAAAATGGAACCCTGGTTCAAAAACTAGTACATTATCAAATAGCAATCTCTCAATACCACTTTCTGGACATAGCTCTACAGAAGACTGCAACTACTGCAAAACATTAAACATATCAGATGATTTAAAAGGATAGCATATTTGATAGTACTGAATGTCATCAAGAGCTGTTAATCCCAAAAGTTTATAGTGTAGGGCAGTGATGGCGAACCTTTTTTTGCTCGGGTGCCAAAAGGGCGTGCGCGCACGTGACAGCGCGCACACGTGTGCCACACACCCATAATGCAATGCCCTCCCCCACGCATGCGTGCAGGCCTCACTGAAGCCTCCGGACTTCCGGTAGGCCCGTTGGGCTGTTTTTCGCCCTCCCCAGGCTTCAGGAAACCCTCTGGAGCCTGTGGATGGCGAAAAACAGCCCAATGGGCCTACCGGAAGTTTGTTTTCCGAACTTCCGGTAGGCCCGTTGGGTCCATTTTTCCCCATCCACAGGCTCCGGAGGCTTTCCTGAAGCCTGGGGAGGGCGAAAACGGCCTCCCCCACCCTCCGGAAGGCCAAAAATCAGCTGGCCAGTGCGCACATGTGCGCTGGAGCTGACATAGGGCAACGCCTCGCGTGCCCTCAGATATGGCTCTGCGTGCCACCTGTGGCACGCGTGCCATAGGTTCGCCATCACGGGTGTAGGGGGAAACAGGAAACAAAGATCAGAAACAAAGGAGAAAGTAAAAGTGGTAAGGTATTAGTTGGATGATTTACCCACCACTGGCATGCAGCCCTAGCAGATTACTCAGTGGGAATTATCTTGATAGAAGAAAAAGTTTGCCTGCCTTGGAGGCATGGTCAAAATAGACAAGATGACAATTGCTACTCCAATGTGGACCATGATAAAGAAGATGGACGAAGGTTGGAAGAAAGTGTGAAGGTTTTCTTATTTGTTTCGATATTTAGTTCTTTACATCAATTTAGGACTTTAAAAAATGACTGTGTCCAGAAAGTCATTATAGCACTGTTGGCCTAAGCAACAGAATCAAGCAAGGACCATCTCATAAATAATTGCAATATAAAGCAAAGTATCATCAATTTTTGGTTTCCTATCAGCAAAGAATGAATTCCTTGCTGTGGCCAAATGAGGCCAACAGTTTCGTACTTGAGAAGAGTAACCTCTGGAGAAGAAGCCCAGTTATGTTTTTTGATTGTTCAGATGGGTAGAAATAGGCTATAAGCATTATTTAGAACCAAGGCAGGGGACTAGGGTTCCTCCAGATGTTGTCAGAGTATAATGTCTAGCATCCATCATTATTAGCCATGCTAATAATGGGGCTGCTTGGAACTGAAGTTCAATGATATTCTGCCGTTGAAATTACAGACTGTTAAAGAGACGGGTTTATATACTGTGCTAAACCATCACATTTGGGGTTTTTTTTTAGTTGGTGTACAGCTACTGTATTCTGTAGATCTTGCCTGCAAACACAATTCAGGGAACCTGCTGGTAGAAGCAGCTAACCTATTGCATAATAATAGAAAGGGAAAGGATTTTGAGACTGAGAAATTGAATGAATTCTTTGCTTTTGTTTTCACTGCAGAAAAAAAAAAAGATAAGACTGTTCCCGGAATAGACATTTTTAGAAATAGAATCTGAGCTGCTGAGTGAAAGAATGGTGTCAAGAGAAGGAATTCCATTTAAAGCTAATTGACAAGCTGAAAACAAACAAGCCGCCCATTCCAGATGCTGCCCATCAAAGAATTCTTAAAACTGCTCAGATGTGAAATTGTTTTGATGATGTACCTCATTTAAAAAGACATCAGCAAACAAAGTAGCCATGGTGTAAGAGAGAGTTCATCTTCTGAATCAATAATTTATGAAGAATAGGAAGCCAAGAACAAAAATAAATTGAAAGTTCTCATAATGGAGAATGCAAATGGTGTCCTTCCCTTTCATGAGCTTTACTGAAGCCAGTGTTTGTTTGGTAGTTCACAAGTGTTATGGAATTAGATGTGAGCAGGGAGATGGTAAAATTCGCTAATGGCAACAAAGAACTCTAAAAGCATATTTCCACACAGAAGAATAAATTACTGTTAAAATTAAAAATTGATATAACCAATTATTGTCATGCTGCAGGAGGCAAAAATGCTAACCATAGATTCATTGAGGGGCTGGTGCTGATATTGTCAGGCAGGAATCTTGGAATTAAAGAGAAAAAAAACCAACTCAATGTGTAGTTGCTTTAGAAAGCTAGAGTTCCACATTGAGGGTAATTAGGAATGAAGTCCAAAATAAAACTTCCAATATCATAATGCCTTTGTAGCTATTTATAACATAATAACTCTTGGACTATACCAACCTAGAGATGTAAAATTTCTGGAAATTTTGAAGCTCGGAAAAAAACCCAGTTTTTTTCCGGTTTTTTGGGGGGGGAAACGGAAATTTTCGGAAAAATTGAAAAAAATGCTACATTAGCACTTTTTTGTCTTTTTAAGATTGAAAGTCATTCTGTTACTTTAGGAACATAAAATATGACTATGGACAATTTGACTTGGCATAAAATTATCACAACTACCGTAGCATATTAAAAATATAGTGTAGCCAACAATTATCACAAACAGAATTTACTTTTTTATAATATTTATTTGTAACAAAGGGAGAAACAATCTCCTGAAGTGCTTACTAGTTTATGTGGAACAGCCTTTAATCAGAATCATTGTCTGAGCAGCACCTCCTAAAGGAAGAAATGCATACTGTTCTTGCAGTGGAGGGTTCAGTTTGTTATCTAGGACTTGCTTGTCCTCACTCAGTGCACAGAAATTAGAATA
The DNA here is from genome assembly GCA_003457575.1 of Thermophis baileyi. Lineage (NCBI taxonomy): Eukaryota > Metazoa > Chordata > Lepidosauria > Squamata > Dipsadidae > Thermophis > Thermophis baileyi. Next base: position 440,607 of record QLTV01003481.1, read on the forward strand.
ATCTGATATCATACATTTTTTTTAGAAATGATTTGGAAAATATTTGAACACCCTGTCTTAAAATATTTTATTCATCATGTTAAAATAAAATATTCCACAATGTTTTTTTTTCTTTTTTCAATTTTTCCAATTTTTTGGAAAAAAAACAAAAAAGCCTTCAGGAAAAAAACGGAAAAAACCCGGTTTTTTTCCAAATTTTTCCGGTTTTTTTCCGGGCCTTCACATCTCTATGTAACCAACCTGAGAAAGATTGCTGAAAAAATATGTCATAATAGGACAACCAAAATGATTGACAGACTACAGAAATTCTGCAGTGTCTTGGGATTTCTTAGTTTAAAAAAAAGCAAGTTAAGGGATCATGAGGAAAATGTGTAAATGATCATTAAATCATATATGATGTGGGGAAAATAATTAAAACAAAGGGCTTTCCTGTCCCCCTCCCAATATTTCAATACTAGACAGGCTTTTAAATGAAACTAATAAATGAATTGAGATTCAGGATACAATCTCAACTTCCACCTAACAGGTACTGTATGTTGTGTTGATGTGAGTCATTTTCAGTTGTGCTTTCAGAGAAATCTCTCAGGGGTTTTTCTGCATTTCTTTGCCTCCCTCTCTTCCTGTTCCATAGAATCTACTATTGCTGTTCCTTTACCTCACTTCTGTAGTCAAACCATTGATATCAAAAATACTCCTCTGGATTGGAATACTCCCCATCTTAAACCTGTGCTATGTGCCACCCCCCACTGACCATTAAGATCTGCAATTCTGAGGAGAGAGAGAGAGGTCTGGTTAGAAGGCTAGAAAGAGGTCTGGGAAGTGCCTCTTCTCACCTATCAGAAGCAAAGCTTCAGATGCTCCATTCAGTCTCAAGCCAGCACTCAGCAGCTCTTCTTTAGCTTTCATTCTCTATTGCTGCTATTTACTCTTTATTTATTTATTTTATTTTATTTTATAAAATTTATATGCCGCCCAACTCCCGAAGGACTCTTGTGCTGGAGAAGGTGCTTTCAGCTGAAGGATTATGAGAATTCTTCTCTAACAATATGCCAAACACTGTTCATTATTTTCTTCCACCAGCTCTCCTCCTCCACCTTTTTTTAAACTGTCTTCTACTCCTACAGTATTTGAATACACTCCTGTCTCAGAGAAAAAATTCCAAAAACTAGGCAGGGCTGTTCTTACACTATCACTCTTGGCTGATCCCTTTCCTGCCTGCCACCTACACTTTTACCTGTTTTTCTGTCTTGTTTTATCTGACTGGGGAATTGTTCTTTAACTACTGACAATTTTCAAGACTCTTGAAGTATAATTTTCTTTGTCCTTTGTTGAAGCAACCCCCTCTGAAACCTTCTTCGTGTTCAAATTATCAGTTTGCATTTGCTTCCTTTTTATAACCAGATCCATACCAATCAGGGTTTCAAGCAAGTATGGTAGCTTGAGAAAGCACAATCTTGAGTTTTGAATGATGAGTGGTTAAAACCTCAGTGCCTTACTTCTGCCCTGTTCCTTCACAATGAGAGTACAGTATCTTTGATATACTTCACCACCAATTACTGCTGTTTGGATAATGGTTCCTGAACATTACTGTCAGGAACCACAGTAATGGGATTGGGTTGGGTCGCTATGCAACCCCACTCACAACCAGACAGCAACAACAAGAGGGGGGAGGGAAGGCATTGGAATGCAGGGGGAGATATTGGGGACGGCAAAGGAATGAAAGTGTGGCGATTTGAAGCCTGAAACAAATCCAGCACCCCAAGTCATCAGCTGGGAAAGTCCAAGGTGGAGAGACCGTTCCCAAAACAAAGTGAGTGTACTGATTGACTAGACAAATGGGCAGTGGGAGGACCAAGGGGAAAAGGAATGTTTTCCTATGCTGTTTGCGCACAAAACTGTTAGAATTGGCTTTTCCAATTCTGTACCCATATGGAATTTTCAATAAAGCTATACACTTGGTAAAAAAAGATGTCCCAGGAGTTTCCTTTGCTGGTTTAGCCTGTGAGATGGTTGACATTTACTGACTATGCACTTGGTGGTTAAAGTCTTATAACGCCAGGAATTTCCTATTACAGGGAATTCCCTTGGGGATTAATCATGGATTATATTTATTCTCTTCCCCTTAGTGCCATCATTCCTGATCAGTCCTTCAATATAATTGTTATGCTGAAAATATCAGGTTTTCTGATTCTTGAGGGCAATACATGGTCAACAGTATCAAAATATCTTAATTCTTGAATGTCCTTGATTGCCTCAAGTTGAGTATGGTTAAGATGAAGATGGCTGTGTTTAGCCTGATTGTCCTTCCTGCTCTTTATTGTGTTCCACCCCATTTGTCTCCATGCTTTTGGATTCGCTCAGGTTTTTCCACTTGAAGGCTGAGTTTTTTTAACAATGATTGATTAGCTCTGCACCTGTTTATTAATGTTAGCAAGAGTTTTTCATTTTTATTTCATGGGAATTCATAACTTTATAATCTAAAAGTTTCTGGTGGGGGAGATTGTTGCTGTATTGGTTAATGTCAGTTGCACTATTGCAATGATACTCTTGTGGCAGGTGTTCCTACTTCCTAGTTTCATCTCATCTTTTTTCGGTGCTGCTTGGATTGTTCTGGATCTTCCAAGTCATTTTCTTGTTTTATTATAGTATACAGTTGTTCACCAGCTTCCTATTTGACCCAGAACCTAACTGGTTGGTCCTACCTGAACGCCTTTTCTCAGTGAAGGTTGCAGGATAGGCCAGGAATGGGTGTTGACTTTGTCCTTTTGCCTAGAGACTGAGTCATAATTTTTATAGCCATGCCCCGTTGTCTCTCTCTCTGGCTCCAGTTATCGACGAAGGCGCAGCTGTAACAAAAACTTATCCAGAGATTAGACTCCCTGAACCCACCCCTCCGATTTCAAGGCATGGGAAGGCCGAGGACAGAAATTGGGCAACACGATCTCCTGGGCCTGATGGAACCACGTGTTAACCTTCGGTACAAATGAAGGGTCCAGGCGCAGGATGACTCTATCAGGGTGGAAGAGGCAAAGGTCCTCCCTGACCGAGAGTGCCACCAGCTCCGAAATGCACCTGGCCGAGGTAATGGCGACCAGAAACACCACCTTTAGGGTTAAATTGTGGAGGGTCACCGCCCGGAGTGGCTCAAAGGGTGCAACTGTAAGGGCCTGTAGGACTTTAGGCAGATCCCAAGTCAGGTATCGATGGACCAACGGTGGCCGAAGGTTGGCCACCCCCCGCAGGAATTTGCGGATGACAGGATGGTGGGCAAGGGAGTCCAGGCCACTCCCAGGTAAGACTGTGGCCAGGGCCGCCACCTGTCTGAGGAGAATACTATGAGCAAGACCCATGTCCAGTCCTTCCTGGAGGAAGTCCAACACTTGCTGAACAGAGGCATCTGTGGGGACTAAGAGTTGGTTAGAACACCATCTGGTGAAACTTACCCAGGTGGCATCATAGATCCTGTCCGTGGATAGGCGCCTGGCAGCCTGGACAGTCCCGATGACTTTGTCGGAGAAGCAATCTCTCCTCAGGAGCTCCCTCTCAAGTGCCAGGCAGTCAGGTGGAGCCACTGAGGCTCCAGACGGAGCAGGACCCCCTGGCTGAGATTCTCTCTGAGGGATTCTCCAGGGACGAGTCACGGACAGACTGACCAGGTCCGCGAACCACAGACGCCTGGGCCAGTACAGTGCCACCAGGAGGATCTCCGCTTCCTCCGCAATCAGTTTCCGGATCACCGCCACAATGAGAGGCAAGGGGGGGAAGGCATATAACAGGCCGACTGGCCACCTGCAGCACAGGGCGTTGGTCCTTTTGGATCCTGGAGTCCTGCACCTCATGTAAAAATGAGGTAGTTGTGCATTCAGGCTCGATGCAAAGAGGTCCACGGTGGGTTGGCCAAATCTGTGGCAAATGTCTCTGAATAGAGCAGGCTGGAGCTGCCACTCTGTGTGGTCCACAGTCAGTCTGCTTAGGCAGTCTGCTTGTACATTTGATGAGCCCGCTATATGTTCCGCCTTGATTGAGAGAAGGTTGGACTCTGCCCAAGTCCCTAAGAGTAAGGATTCTCTCATGAGGGGAAGTGAGTGAGTGCCTCCCTGGCAGTTAACATGGGCTTTCGCTGACACATTGTCTGTTAACACTAACACGTGTTTCCCTCTGAGAAGATCTTGAAAGTGGAGCAGGGCCAGGTGGATCGCCCGAAGCTCCAACCAGTTGATATTATTTTCTAGATCTTCAGGGGACCAGTGGCCTTGGGCCAATTGGTTCTGGACATGCACCCCCCAACCAAATTGGCTGGCATCAGATGTTAATATGACATGTTCGGGCTCTCGGAAGGTACAGCCCTTGGCGAGGGCCGGAGACGACCACCATCACAGAGAGTCAAGGACCAGTCTGGGACCCTGACCAGGGCTGAGGAATATGAGCTATTGGATCGTTGGAAGGGGAGAAGGAACCATTGAAGGCTCCGCGCATGAAGGCGCACCCAGGGAACGATACCAATGCACGAAATCATCTTCCCCAATAAACGGGACAGGGTGGCTACTGATGCCCTGGGATTCTGCTGTATCTGGATAACCAGATTGAGCAGGCTGTAATGCCTCTCCTGCGAGAGGAAGACCTCCCCCTTGATAGTATCGATTATAGCCCCTAGGTGAACCAAGCAGGAGGTTGGGACCAGGTGACTTTTGGTGCGATTTATGGAGAACCCATGGTCTTCTAGGATTGCCCGGGAGGGAGACGAGGCCTGCACCAAAATGTCATCAAGATAACACTGCAGCCTCACCGGGATGGATCTCAGGTGGGCTGCCAGGGCCAATAAAATCTTTGTAAAGTACCTGGGGGCGGATGACAACCCAAAGGGGAGGGCCCTATATTGCAGGTGCTGGCCTGCATAGCAAAATCTTAAGTATCTGCAATGACTGTTGCAAATTGCGAGTGGAGGTACGCCTCCGTTAAGTCTATAGTGCAGCGGTTCTCAACCTGTGGGTCGTGACCCCTTTGGGGGTCGAACGACCCTTTCACAGGGGTCGCCGCACGCGCTAGCCTGCCATCTTGGTGCCATGCCCCCTTTGTCACCATCGCTTCTCGCCTGGCAACGCGCACGCGTGGGGAGGGGGAGGGGCAGGGTCACGGCGGGGGTCGCGGCATTAGGAAGGTTGAGAACCACTGCTATAGAGGCTAAAAGGTCCCCTGGTCTGATTCCCTCCAGGATTGAGCGAAGGGAACTCATTTTGAACCTCTTGTAGACAATGTGGGAGTTGAGACATTTAAGGTCCAGTATCGCTCTCCACCCCACCCCACCCGAACTTTTCGGCACCACAAACAAAATGGAGTAAACTCTCTGTCTCCGTTTGGCCGTGGGAACCGGCTCGATGGCCCTTATGTCTAAAAGATGTTGGATGGCTGAAGCCATGAGTTGTCTTTTAACCAAATTAGTGGAGACAGGGCATTGTACGAAGTGATTCAGGGGAGTGGAGAGAAACTCTAAGGATAGACCCGAACAAAGAGCCTCTAGGACCCAGGTGTCAGAAGTTGTTTCCTCCCACTTGTCTACAAAGAGGACCAAACGACCTCCTATGGGGGGAGAGAGTGGGAATCACTTCTGCCCACGGAACTGCCTCCCCCCTGCCCCTCTAAAGGGGCATCTGGCCTGAAAGGGCTGTCTGGACCACTCCCGAAAGCCAGGTCATCCTGAAGGGCAATCTGCCCTATTGAAATAGGGCAGCTGGAACTGGTTCGCCTCGGCCTTGAAGGGACGAAAGGAGTACCTGCGGCCATATTGTGTAGGACAACGGTCCGCCCTCCTCAAGGAAGTGTCTTCCTCTTCTCCTTGTTCTCGATCAGGAGAGGTTCCAGCGGTGGACCAAAAAGCACGCCTCCTGAATAGGGGGCAGATGCGAGCCTCCATTTTGCTTTAGCGTTGGCTGGCCACTGGCGCAGCCACAAGAGCCTCCAGGATGTGACAGAGGCAGCTAGTGCCCTGGAGGCGTATTTGGCCACGTCCAAAGTGGCATCTGCTGAATACTGTATGGCGGCAATAAGCTTGTTCAGATCCTGATGGAGGCGAGCTTCCTGAGGCAAGATCTTGGCCTGTAATTGTCGCAACCACAACAGTGATGTGCGATTAAAAAAAAAAGCCGCCGATGAGGACTTGACCGCCCAGGCCACCGCCATGTGAGCTTTCCTAAGGGACATCTCTGATTTTTTGTTCTCTGCCCTTAGGTTCTCAGCAGCATCCCCAGTGGGATAGGGTGAAGGTGAAGAGAGAGCAGCGATAGGATCATCAATAGAAGGCAGAGAGAGGGTCTGAGATAAGGAAGGACCCATGTTGTATAATTTTTTATCGCTGTAACTAGGAGTGGGAAGTACTCCAGGCTGTACCCATTGGTTCTGGACCACATTCAGAAATAAATCAGGGACCAGAATGTAATCCTGTTCTGCTACAGGAGCAGAAAACAGGTCTTGTTCTGGACCATGGGGCGCCTTTCGTGGAGGCGCAGAATCACTTCCAATCTGGCTTGTGGCTCTGGCTTTGTGGAGTATGAATAACGCCAGAGGAAACAGCCTGGAAAAAGCGGGGGTGTCTGGAGAAAGATCTTTGTCACTGAGAGGGACAGATCTATTTGAGCCTCCTCCCCCAATAAAGATTCCGCACTGCCCACTGATTGACAGTGGGACTGTTGCATAGGCTGAGTGAGGCAGTCCTGAAAGGGAAACTGTTGGGAGGTATTGGTAATGCCTTCTCTAACCACAGCAGATGGAAGCTGTTGGCATTGCCAAGCTGCCTCAATACCCTTGGTAATAGTCTCAGCAATAAAATCTTTAACTTTATTAGGAAGATCTGGCTCTTCTTCCTCCCTGGGGCGCAAGCCTGCGGCTGTGGGAGTATAAGTGGCCTCAGGGGGACCCCTGGTAGTGATGGGAGGTTCCTGCCACCTAATAGGGGCAGAGCAAGCAAAGGGATCTTCAAAAGCCTCTGATATAGGTAATAATGCTGGTGAAGGAGGAAGCTCAGCAGCGCCCTCTAGCAGGGCTGTTTGAGGAGCCAGTCTGGCAGTTGAAGCAGGGCGGGAAAGGCTCGCCTCTGATTGGATGGTAGCTGACAGTTTGGAAGCTTGCAGTTTCTCAGCTCTAGAAATCTGCTTCTCTAATGCCTTAAGCCTTCGTTCCTCATGCCTCTGCTCAGCTTTGGAGCTATGAGAACTGGAAGGCTTTTCCCCAGACTTTTTGGCTCTTGTCTTGCCCTTGCCTGCAGCAGCAGGACCTACGGGCACATCATCAAAGGCTCTCTCCTCAGGGGAACGGTGACGGTCCGCCATTTTGAATTTTAACTGTGAGGCGACCGTTGACAGGCTAAACGAGGCTCGCTGAGGAAAAGGAGGCAAAAAAGTCACCGTTCACAGAGACAAGGCTAATTTGAGGGGCGGAGCAGCGGCGGCAGCACTGATTGATACCAGGTTGGCCAGCACGCTTATAGCCTCTCTAGCTGCAGTTTATGATCGGGCGGCGGGCTGGGGAGAACCCAGGGTAGCCAGCTCTGAAGTGCCAAGGCGAGGGAACCACAAACCGACCGGCAGTCACAGGGGCACAAAAGCAGCGTTGAATCAGGCGGCGGGCTGGGGCGGACCCAGGGTAGCCAGCTCCGAGGCACCAAGACAATAAGCCTTTCGGGCAGGCAAGCACAGGCGTGAAATCAGTTAGTAAGGTCGGCGGCGATCAGGAGCACCGGGGAGGCCGCCCGACCTAGCTCGAGCGTCTGGTAGGCGCGGGGCACGGAATTCAAACCTGGGACGATGGTAGAGAGCAGGTTATCACTCCGGAAGACAGTAGGATAGATCAGAAATTGGATGACTCGTTCTTTCGCCTAGAGGTTGAAAGCCACTAAGCGAAGCGTCTCTCTCTGGCAGGGACTGAGTCGATAACTGGAGCCAGAGAGAGAGAAAATGGGGCGTGGCTATAAAAATTATGACTCAGTCTCTAGGCAAAAGGACAAAGTCAACACCCATTCCTGGCCTATCCTGCAACCTCACTGGAGAACAGTAGTGTTTATATTTTGAGGGCTCCCCCCACCCAGTCACACAAACACACACACAGGTTTCTATTGCCCTTATTTCTCCCTCCTGTTCGTTCTTTACATTACTCTAGGCAGAATGCATGTAATTACAGTATACTGGACAGAGGGGCCTTCAGTTTGATCAAAGTTTTTCCTTATAAAATATGTTCCTGGTGATATCATACCTGAACAAACATACCTGACCAATATTTCTCAGATAAACTGTAAAAGCAGCCAAAATTATCATCTGAAATTATTGTCTGAAAAGTTAAACAGGAAGCTGCTGAAGGGGAAAGGAGAGGTTTATAGGAATAGCCTCTCCTGACTCACAGGCTGCTCCATTGCAGGTTAATTAACACACAATACTTTGGACTAAATTTGGCTTTAGGAAAGAAAGAAAGCTGCAGGTGGCAGCTTTGAAACAAAGTCATTTCTTAGATTTAGCTTTTTTTCTTTGGAATACAAAGCCAAATCTCTCCTGGAGATTCTTGCAACTCATTACTACTGGTTGCAAACTATGCAAATTTTAGTAATAAATTATGTAACATTCAACAGATTCTAGAGCAATATTTCATAACAAAGAAATAACAGATGTCTCTATTTGACAACTCAAGTATTTTTAATCAGATAAAGATAATATTTTCTGAATTTATTTCAATTTTATCAGCTTTGAAATGCTCTCCCATATGGTAGTTAAACAATTACCTCTTCTCATTCATGAAAATTAGGTTTGCCTCCTGGGTTATCATTAATCAACAGAATATTCTTTTATAATTCATACTAATCCGGCTTAAAAATATGAACATTTCTGTTTTCTTAAAAGCTGGAGGGATCTTTGACATACCCTGGTTTAGGTCACAGATTATGCCATTCCACAACTAAACTAAGTCTGTATTATGCAGGACAGCAGCATCCAAGAGACTCCCAATCTTTAATTCCAAATTGCTTATCATTTATTTTTTATAAAATTTATATGCCGCCCAACTCCCGAAGGACTCTGGGCGGGTTAGAATCATGTGAGATTCTAGCTAACCCTCCCGTTAGTATTACTTAAAGCGGGGGTCTCCAACCTTTTGGACCTCAGGGACCACCAAATTCATAATTTTAAATCCTGCGGACCACTGGGGGGAGACGCTCAGCCGCCTTTCGGGCCTACCTGTCTGCTTCTGGAGGCCTCCAGGTGGGAGGCCCGAGAGAAAGTGCCTAGTCCAGGCACACAGCCTGGAAACCTCTTTTGTGTTCCTTCTCTCAAGAAGCTTGGTCAATCTGAGTGAAGGAAAACAAAGACGGGCAGACTGACGGTGGCTTGCTGATGTTGGTGGGAAAGTCAGTCCCATATTCCAGAGCTGTAGTAGTCACAGGACTGGCCCTTTGGTCATCCCGAAGCAGCTCCTCCACCCGGGTACACAGGTCAGTGCACCCGGGTGGGGGAGCTGCTCCAGGATGACCAAAGGACCAGTCCTGTGACTACTACAGCTCTGGAATATGGGACTGGCCCATGGTGGGGCTGGAAATCTCTGCCATAGGGGGTGTCACGTGCCATGTGCAACTTTGCAGGTGGTGCAACGTGCAAAAAGGAGCGCAGCCCTTGCCAGCCGGAACAAGGTAATGGTGCTGTTGCGGCGGGGGGGGGGGCAGCCCAAGCGGGCCCAAGCGGCGGTGGTGATGGCTGGAAGGTGTGGGAGCGAAGCGCTACTTGCATTTGCACGGCATCAGCATTCCACCTTTGCCGTGGTATATTTGGGCCAGCTGGTGGCACAAAGGCAGCCCTCGTCTCCTGCCGCTTGGGGCTCGGAGCGGTAAACCGCATCCGGGAAGCACTACAGCAGAGAGAAGCAGCCGGAGTCAACCCTAGCTTTGCTGTCCATTGCGGACACTAGATCGGCCCCCTGCAAACTCTTGTCTCTCGAGGAGACCAGCTGAAGTTTCCCGCGCCACTTCAGCGAGCGCTCAAGAGACGAGAGTTTGCAGGGGGCCAATCTAGCGTCTGGGCTGACTACAAGAGAAACATTCATTCTCAGCCACATTTGAGATTTTTAGCTGCAATGGACAGCAAAGCTAGGGTTGACCCCGGCCGCTTCTCTCTGCTAACAGGCAGCCAAGCTAGCTGCCTGAAGGACCCCATCCTGTCCCTGGGAATCAAAGCACTGAAGCTTCGGCCAGGCTCCTCGAGAGAAATGCAAAGATTTCTCTGCGGACCACCAAAATTTTCTCGTGGACCACCAGTTGGTGACCACTGACTTAAACGATGCAAATCTGCAAACAGTTTTATTTTTGAGTTTATCTATCCACAGGAGGAAATAAATCACAAGTACAAATGTATACACACTATTCTTTATATGAACTAGAATAGTGATCAAATAGAATCTTGGCCCACATTGAGTCAACATAAGCACATTGTATGTGTAAAGATTTCTTCCATAAGGCATTTATGTTTAATACACATTACTTAGTGACATCAACAGGGAGTGGGACCTATCCGGAGCCTTCATAAAGAAAATTTGTTACGACTCTAAGGGGAAAGTGAGAAGTAGTGTACTGCAGAATGTGAAAATTCATAAACAGGAAAGCTACAATAGGAATTCTAGAAAGTTGCTGAAATTCTTCCTGTAAAGCACTGTTTATAAAACTTAATAAAAGAAGGGGAAAATTCACTGGAATATTTCTTTTTGTTCCTCCAGGCTGATACAGTTTTTCAATAGAATTGATGAGTTTACATGCTAATAAAAATCTATTTATCATCTAACTACTTTAATCTGAAATGCAGAACTAATCCAGAGTGAAGCTTGGAAAGAGAGGGGAGGAGAGGAGAGGTTGGATGTTTGATGTATTTTGTCCTGCTGCTGCAATACCAAGCTATCTTTGTAGGCCTGAAATTCACATTGTCAAAAAGTAATACTTGAATCTATGTATTACTTTTGGGCAATTGAACCTGCAGACAATGATTAAAACCTTCTCTATTGCTCCATGCAAGATCCAATCCAAAATAGTTGTTCTGATTTAATTTTTTAAAATAGTACCCACTAACTGTAGCTGCTGTAAATTTCCATCCATAAGAATTATTTCATAAAAAGAAATTATGGAATGTCATAGCTAACCTTGCCTGATTAGAAAAAATGAACACGTTTTTTCAAGACCAGTCTGGTTAATACTTGAAGAGGAAGTGATTAGGGAATCTTAACGCTGTAGGCTAAACTAGAAAGTTGAAAAAAATATTTTAGAAGAATACAATGCAAATACTTTGGCAAAAGGTCTGTTTCAAATTACCGTAGAATTGCATTAATAGAAGTTAACCCATTTCCAGAGGTATCTCCAGAAAATGTGTATATTTTCCTTCCCATTCCTAATGATATTAGAGAAAGACAGAAGAGAAATAATTGTAAATTAAGATCATAAACTAAACTGTTGATTTAGTTCAAGATTTAAGATGATCAGTTTACAATGTAAAAATGAATATGCTTGTACAATATTTATATATCATCCATCCAGAAACATTTCTGGATGAAGGTGTTGTATTTTTCACACATTTGACCAGTGATATGTCAATATCATATTTTTCCAGGAAAATGCTATTCTGTTCCAAGCTAATTGGAACTACAAATCGCAATGGGCCATCTGGAATAATGTTGTTGTACAAGCATCATGGGTATTTCAGAATCTAGACAGCATACAGAATAGTAAAAAACAGAGACTAAAAACATAAGGAAAAATATACATTAAAAAAAAAAAGTCTCCAAATGGCCATCATAAACTTTGATTTTGAATAACAATATGCTAGAATAGGGTTGTTTTGATGGCTTTGTAAGATGCTAAAAGGGAAAGAGCTACAGAGAGATTAGGGGGCAAGGAGTTGTACAATCCAGTACTAAGATACATAGGGTTTCGTAGGGAATAACTCGTTTTGTATTGGCCTAAGGTAGCCAACATAGTGATTTAATAGTGACTTCACAGTAACTGCAGCTTCAGGACCATCTCCCAAGACTACTCCAAATAGACTGCATTATACAGTAATCCAACCAAGTGATGACCACAACATGAATTACTTTTGCTAAGACAACCTGAATCACATAAGGCTATAACAGGCTCACAAGACAAAGTTGGGCAAAGTAGTTTTGACCTCTATCTGCTATTTAAACCATGGCTGAAAGTTCAGGACTCCCAGATTAAAAAAAACTATTAGGGAGAGTACAGCACTATTCAGAATAATTGTTGAACATTAATTACTGAATAATTCCTGGATGTTTATTTGCTTTGACATCCTAGAGTTTCCCTATTTCAATCTGAAGTGGTGATATATAGCTGAGGGTCATCAGCCCATTAGTGACACTTCATTTCAAATTAACAGGTGATTTCTACCAGGAGCTTTACACAGGTGTTATATAAAGTTCTATTGTGAAATGATGGACGAATAAAACCATTGTTTTTCATGCCATAAAGCAATGTTGCAATCTTAACACCTGCAAAGAAGGAACTTGCCAGAAAAACTAAAACTGGGCATATCAAGGAATATGTTGCCCTTTCTCCCCGAGACATTTCTTTGACATTTTAGGTGAACAAAATGATAGGATTTGCTGTTCTTTGCCTTAAAACAGACAAGTTTCAAAAAAGGGAATACTTATCTCCCTCCCCTTGAAGGAACTACACAAGGCCACATTCACTTTGGGACATGATCTTCTCTGTATATACCAGGGGTCTCCAACCTTGGCAACTTTAAGACTTGTGGACTTCAACTCCCAGAATTCCTCAGCCAGCAAAGCTGGGAGTTGAAGTCCACAAGTCTTAAAGTTGCCAAGGTTGGAGACCCCTGGTATATAGGACTAAAGTCAGCTATCTTATATTTGAGATTTGCCTATCTAATCAGAAATCTCTACTCTACTTTGAACTGTTTTCTAGATTTTTAGACAGAGATTTTTCTGAATGTAAGATTGCTCCACTATATTATGTATGCAGCAGGTACCACACATTGTCTCTGAATCTGTTTTAAGACTGCCTGCAAATAAGATCTAAAGCTAACCAATTTTTCTATCTCACCTAACAATGTCAAAATTCTGAAATAGGTAGCAGTGAAACTTTCCATCCCTCACCAATACTCACTAATACCAGGCATTAGAGATGGGACTCATTTTATGACCTAGCATCAAGGTCATAACATTAAGAAGCCAAAAACCTTTGTCTTAAGGACGTATTTAAAAATAGCCATTGAATTTAGTAAGTAAAGTTTCTGTTACTGATTCTTCAATGCTTGGCAACAGTGATTTGAGAAAGCCAATCTAAAATAAAGCTAAACATTATGGACAATATCTATTCAGAATTCAGTCTTTTTTTTCTTTTCTTCATAAAAATCAATGGGAGGAATAAGAAAATACTGAAGTTATTTCACCTGAAAATCAGTGGGACACAAAATATGATTGGCTTCATTACACACTATACATTTTAAATACTATTCAAAGAACAAATACACAAATGACCTCCATCAATGTCTAAGATTTTTTTTATTGAGTTAGTCTATTTTCTTCTATCTCAACATATTAATAAATGTATAAATATATTTTAGCATCTTAAGATTTTGATGTCCAAAGTGATCTATAGAACATTTCTGAAACACATGAGTCAAGGGACAGGAACCAAGTAAAATAAAGCTAACCAGATTTTACAAATGAAAAAGGGAAAGTGCTTAAATTAAACTCTGCTAAAATAAGGTAGCTTATAAAATATGCCAATATTTTATTTACGAGTAAATGAAAACAAAATACAGTGAAAAGGCTGCACAAGACCACTGCTGACTCCTTGTTCCTAATCAATACCCCAAGTTATCATGCTGCCTAATGCATAGTTGAAATGATGCATCGCCTCCTGAGAGCAGCATTACTCTTCCTAACCCAATTTAATGCCACACATCTCACCCCACCATTGTTGTCGCTTGACGCAGATGGCAACATCTGTCTTCATGCCAGTTTTGGCCTTCTCAAACAGCTGTGCAAACCAGATGATCTTAAATTTATACTTATGTAATTCAGTAGGACTTATGATAGGGAACTGATAGGCAACGTGCCAAAACTAAATCTGATTATCAGCCTCTCTTAACCCAGCAGTTAATCCTATTGCCACAGGCACCTTTTCATCCGCTTTGCCTGCTTAGCTCAAAGGACAGTACCAAAAAGCAACGGGAGTGAGCAAATCAAGCCTTGCTCAACATCTAATCTCTTGTTAGGAAGTGATGAACCAAAATACTGGTTTTAGAACATGTACAGAGGTGGATGCTGTCCAATGTAGAAAAGCTATGTCCATGTATTCCACAGGGGAAAGAAGAAAAAAAATCTACTGAACATAAACACACAGCTCTCCATGTTATATGGGGAGCAATTCTAAAGGAATAAAATGCACACAACTGTTTCTGCTTGCTGATTTAAAGAACAGGGACATCCAGGAGGTTTATTCCATCAGTTATCACTTAACAAATGAAGGTTTGGCATGTTATTAACAATATGTCTATAGGTCAGTCTCTTTTACCAGCTCCCTGAATCATCCTGGTTTATAAAATAAGACAGCAACAAAGCCATATACACTGTATCTTTAGCAACAACAGTACACAGCCACATCATGCAAAGGAAACATTAAGGATGAAAAGATGGACTGTGAAATGCTAATTAATATATCAACTTCCGTTCCAGTTGTCGAAAAATCTTTTTCTTCTCCTATGTTCAACTATTCCATAATACTGTGTTTTGCATCTCTTCATGTATTAATAAAGAATGTCCAAATGTGTGATCTTTGGACTAAAAATATATGTTACGTGAAACATGTACTTGTTTTATTACTAATTATGTTTACCCAGGGGTGAAATCTACTTACCTTCCCTACCGGTTCGGAAGTGCGCACGCGCCGACGTCACGTCCGATTTTTTACTTACTGTGCATGCGTAGAAGGCTTTGCGCATGCGCAGAGGGTTAAAAACCAGGAAGTAACCGACGTCCAGGCAGGTGGGCGGAGGCTCGTGCTGCCGCCGCTACCGACTCGCGCATGCCGGACAGAACCGGGAGGATTTCACCATTGTGTTTACCTTAACAGTGGCAGGATGTAAAATGATTACAACCGCAGAAATAGTCCCACTGAGTTCAATGGGACTTACATCAAGATAAATGAATTTATTAGATCTATATCCTGATTTATATAGGAAATGGCTTATGTAGAGTCCCTCTCCCTCTTTCTCCATAACAACAACCAAAAGGCCAAAGTCACTCATTTGCTTCTGTGATTAAGAATGGACCAGAACCTGGGACTCCCCCCTCCTAATCCAACACTATAATTACCACATCTGCATTTCAGCTACTGTATAGTAGTAATCAATCAGATGCATTGTTTCATAACCAGATTTTTAACTCAAATATGTCATTCTGGCTGTATCAATTCATCTTACTCAATTCATTTTTAACAAAGCAACATAAAACATTCCTAAAGCGAAAATTGGAAGAGTTATTTTCCAATAGATCACTACGGAAGACTACAGGTAGTCCTCGACGTACGACCACAATTTATGTTGCTAAGTGAGAAATTTAAGTGAGTTTTGTCCCATTTTACGACTTTTCTTGCCACATTTGTTAAGTGAATCATTGCAGTTGTTAAATTAGTAACACAGTTGTTAAGTGAATCTGGCATCCCCATTGACTTTGCTTGTCAGAAGGTCGCAAAAGGTCGTCACGTGACCCTGGGATATTTATGACAGTTATGCAACTGTCATAAATATGAATCAGTTGTCAAGCATCCGGATGTAAATCATGTGACCGTGGGGATGCTGCAACGGTCATAAGTGTGAAAAATGGTCATAAGTCACTTTTTTCAGTGCCGTTGTAATTTCGAACAGTCACTAAACAAACTGTTGCAAGTCGAGGATTACATGCATCTCTTAGGTATTGGGAGCATATGTTAAAAATTTCAGCCAAACTCATCTTTGTAGCCAAAGCAGGGAAATCCTCCATGTCTCATTCTGTTACCACTGGTTTTTTTTTTTAATAAAAAAGGCACATACAAAGTAAGACTTCAATTAATATTTGGCGGCTCTCTCAGAATGCCTAGTCTTGTTCCCACATAGGAGAAACTACCCCAACCAAAGAGCACATTATCTGTAATTAGAACTCTAACAAG
This sequence comes from Thermophis baileyi, assembly GCA_003457575.1. Lineage (NCBI taxonomy): Eukaryota > Metazoa > Chordata > Lepidosauria > Squamata > Dipsadidae > Thermophis > Thermophis baileyi. Next base: position 456,805 of record QLTV01003481.1, read on the forward strand.
TATACAGTTCTTCATGTGGAGCATATTTTTTATTTATTTATTTATTTACAGGACATATACAGTATAGCCATCTATCTCATATGAGGGTTCTTGGTGGTCACAACAATCCATAAAAAATTAGCTAAAAACAAAAATACCTTTCCTGCCAGGCAGCAGACCAATGATACTTGCAGTTCAACCTCCACCCTGGACCAATGCTTAGGGGAACAGCTGGGTCTTTACAGCACTCTGGAAAGCTAAAAGGGAAGGGAACTCTTGGATCTCAGATGGAAAGCTGTTCCAAAAGGCTGGGGTGGCCACTCAAAAGGGGTGCCTCCAAGTCCCATCAGATGATAACATTTAAGGGAGGGAACCTGGAACATGCCCACCCATCTAACTTTAGTAGAATTGAAAGATATTCTCAGGGAGAGGTGATCCAGCAAGTAACCTGACTGTGTGCCATGTAGAGCTTTAAAGGTGATAATCAGTATCTTGAATTGCATAGAGAAAGCAACTGGAAACCAGTGCAGCTCACACAGTAATGGTGTTACTCAGGTGAACCACATGGAACTTAAAATGGACCAGTTGCAGCTTCTGGATGGCCTTTAAAGGCAACCCCATGTAGAGTGTTGCAGTAACCCAAACAGGAGGTGTCTAAGGAATGGTGATTGCGTGCAATTGGCACACAAGATAAATTTGTGCAAAGGCCTCCCATGGTCATGGCTGCCACCTGCTCTTCCAGCAGCAGCCATGAGTTGAACGCTGCACACCATATCTGTGCAGAAAAGTGTTACCTTATACCCGTGATGGCGAACCTATGGCACGCGTGCCACAGGTGGCACGCAGAGCCATATCTGCAGGCACACGAGCCGTTGCCCTAGCTCAGCTCCAGCGCGCATGTGCGTACTGGCCAGCTGATTTTGGCTCACGCAGAGGCTCTGGGAGGGTGTTTTCAGCCTCCGGAGGGCCTCTGGGGGGGCAGGGGAGGCCGTTTTCGCCCTCCCCAGGCTCCAGGGAAGCCTCTGGAGCCTGGGGAGGGCGAAAAATGGGCCTACCAGGCCCACCGGAAGTCGGGAAATGGGGGAGGGGGGTCGTTCACGCATGCGTGGGGCAGCACAGGGGGCGCCCGTGCATGCACGGGGGCGGGATGTGGGGGGCATTGAATTATGGGTGTGAGCACGCGCATGCACGCCTGGGGTGGGTTCTGGCTTACCTCGCTGCTGGTTCGCTTCCTCACGCGCCACGTGGGTGCGCCACGTGCGCGCATACATGCATGCGCAATGCTAAAAACCCAGCTTCTGCGCATGCACAGAAGCAAAAAAGCAGCAAAAAATGAGAGCGCCGGTTCAGGGGCGTGTCCAGCCGGCCATTGCTGCCGGTTCAGCGAGCGGGGGGAAATTCCCGCTACCGGTTCTATAGAGCCAGTCCGAACCAGCAGGAACCCACCTCTGGTGCACGTGATAGCGCGCGTGCGCTTTCAGCACCCGAGGAAAAAAAGGTTCGCCATCATTGCCCTATACAGAGTAAAAGATCTCACATCTCCTGACCCTGGGGATACAGAAACCTACAACTACTCTGTCTTACTAGGACTGAGTTGCAGCCAGTTTCTTCCCATCCAGGCTCTTACAGTTTCCAGCACTAAACCAGCACTTGAGCAGCATCACCTGCCCCACATGGTGCAAAGATGTATAATTGGGTACCATCAGCACACTGATAATACTGAATCCTATGCCAGTGGATGACCTCTCCCAGAAGCTTAATATACATATTAAATAAGAGGAGAGAGAAATCCAAGTCCTAACACACGCCACTTAGTAGAGGCCTAGGGCTGAACCTTTCTTCTCTTACTAGCACTGACTGGTACTGGTCACGGAGAAAGGACTGCTACCAAAGACAATGCCCCCAGTCTGCAAAGTAGACCCAGCAAGATACCATGATTGATAGAGCCAGGATCCCCACCACCCCCATTCCAAGCCCTCCAAAGGTCATCCACAAGCACGACCAATGCTGTACTTGTATCGCACTCAGTACTATAGCCCAGTGTGCAATCTGACTGTTGATGACTTTATTTGACAGATGCCTATAGTAGTCCTCACAGCCATCCTGCACCTTGCCCCTTACCCTTACCCAGGAGAACCCTGGTCAGCCGATAAAGGGCTACTGGCCAGCGATCTATGGACACAATAAAAGCAAAGAAATAAGCACGCTTTGCCATGCTTACCGCTACAAAGTAAGTCCCAGTAAAGTGTAATACTTGTGGTTGGTTGGCTTTTTCCCTTTTCTTCCTCTAGCGGCATTCTAAGCATCTCATGTCTTTTTATTTCCTTGCATCCTGCTGTAAACCAAGGAGCCCGATTGGACCCACAATCACAGGCAGTCCACAGCACAGAGGCACAATGCAATCAAAGGTCCTTGTCGCATTCTCATTCCAGGGCGCAACTAAGACCACAGCTGAATTGTGTACCAGATGGCACCACTCTCTGAGCAAGAGCTAGAAAGCCAAGTGAAATACAACAATACATATACATGTAAGTAGCACAGTAGGGTATCTTTGGGAACAGTGAACCCACTAGAAATTTTTGAGAGCATGTTCCCATGAAATTGCTGCCACAGGAGAAGCAGCTGTATATTCACAAAACAATGTTCTTACTGGGAACAGCCAGTCACCAAAAACAAAACAGAAAACCTTCAGACTTCCAACTGATCATTACTACCTTAACAGTTTACTTTTGTATTTTTTTTTTCTGGTTAGTGAGTCATTCTTCCAAACAAATTTGTTCTTCAAGAAGGCCTCTACATGTGATATGGGATCTAGAAAAAAATTCTTTAAAATGATGCTAAAAGTTCAAGCTTTACTTTCTAGCATAATAAATACTGTACATCTTCCTATCATCTTTATACACACATATACCTAAAGTGAGGGAGGAGGTGAGGAATTCTATATTGCCAAACAAACACAGAGCATTGTTGCTGAACATCCTGATATACAGTGTCATCCAAGAGTCCTTCAGTCTTGTCATGTGCTGAATGTCTATAAATATCCTATCAACCAACTCTTCCTAGTTGCAGATTCTCTGGACATCTGAAGCACTATATGGGATTTCACAGAATAATTTAATTAATTATTGCAGCCAACACTAGACAGTTTACACTAATTACACTAGACAGCACCTGACTCAAAACAGAGCAGCCTTAATGTTGGTATGTTTTAAATACCATCAACTGATCCTTTAAAAATAATAAATAATTTGGATCCCTCCAAGGTTTTAATTTCACAGCCTTCCAAAGAACACCAGGCACAAGATACTTCTCTTCTTCTCCCAGAGTATTCTCCTTGAACACTCACATTTTAAACATACAGTATAAAATAAATATAATTAATTCAAGGAATGGGAAGAGAGATGATTATATACTGAAAAACTTGTAAATGCTAAAAATATTCTGAGGAATAATTCCAGTTCCATTTCAAATGAGAGAACTGCAATAATTTCTTCTTAGACTCATGAGAATCAAGAACATAACATTAAAAAAAAACAGCATATATCCGTATCACTGAAAAAAATTGAAATGCTACACAAAACTCTATATGGAATATAACTGGTTCTCTTGAAAGTTGTTTAAAAGCTGGGGAAATTTAATCAATTTTAAACCTGATGAGTTGCCCTAGAACCCCCTTTATAATAATGAATTATTTTTAAATCTATTAGCAATAGAAACAATCCATGCATTGTATTCTACCCACTTAAACTGCTTTATATTAATCAAAATCTTTTGGACTGGGATGGCAGGGTTGTAATAAAATTGGTATATATCTGCGATTATTTACTTACTATTTTTGATTTAAAGTTTTTCAGGAAAAATTATACAACAGCTTTTATAGTTAATTTTAACACAGATTTATTGTTCTTTTCCCCCAGGATACAGAATGGTGCAACACAAGTAATTAAGCCAATATTTGTTGTTAGCTGCCACATTGATAAAACTAAAGTACATCTGTCTTTGGCTCTATGATATTTACAAATGGAAAAAATAACACCGATGAAAAATTAACAAATAATCAGAAAGTCTTGAAGAATCCTTCAATCAAATATACCGTTATTCATATTTGGTCTTCATTTTTTACACATTTTCAACAAACAATACCTCATAATTTATCCAAAAGTTATTATATAATGAAATATAAATATGCAATATGGAAGCTAAAAATATTATCTTTCCTCAGGATCACAAATGAATCTAAGGCAAGATACATACTTTTAGCGTGACTGGCCCAAAGCGTGACTGGCCCAAAGTCACCCAGCTGGCTTCTGTGCCTAAGGGGGAAACAGAGCTCAGAATCTCCTGGTTCCTCAGCACCTCAACCACTACATTAAACCACTGACAACAGTATGTTGAAAGCAATTTTAAACAAAAGAAATGTGGCCAATGAAGAAATTGACAAAAGAGATGGGGCAGTAATTCTGATAGCTGTATCACAAATCTCTTCCCCACTTACAGTAAAAGAAAACAAGAGTGTAGGAGAGGGAAAAATAAAAGTCCACACTGTTCTCAACATTCATATGCAAAGTGGCTAAGTAAGGAAGGTCTAATTAAGGCCTAAACATTGATTGTTTATGTATCTTATGTATTTAAAGGAGGCTTAGCTCATAAACATTGGTCTCCATTAAGCATCTTTGCACATCTGGTTCCCTTACCTGGTATTTTTGACAAGGCTGAAAACCTTCCATTGACTGCTGAACTATAACTATGACTAAACAAACAGTACGGTCAATGGTGAGAAATACTTAATTCAGTAACAACTGGAAGGCCATTGATTCCCTGTCTCTATTACATAAGGTAACTGAGCACAATCAGATTCAATATAAAGGAATCATGTCAATCAAAAGCAGTAGATAAAGATTAAACCTGTACTTGCACAAGCTTTGTCACATTTCTGTCTCATATTGATCCAAATGTTCCTGTATTTCCAGATTTTCTCCCTTCAGAATTCGAAATATGGTATTTCCTTTTGGTGTCTCTTTTCCAAACAGATCAGATGCCTAAGTATCTAGCGTAAGATTCAGATGATTTTTATTTTTAAAAATGTGACTATATGTTCACTACATAGAGCTTTCATCACACATAAGAAAATATGGAACAGAGGGATCCCAAGGACAGGGAAACCAAAATTACCTATGAAAGAGTGGAACAAAATGCAGGTTTGATGTGATGTGCTGCCTATCTTAAAAAGGGCAAACAAAGGAAGCAAATGTGCAATACTCAACTGAAAAGAGTACAAGAACCGTGATTTATACTGTGCCCAAAATTGTGTGAAAAGTGTGAGTCAATTGTGAAATGCAACCGGAAAGACAAGAATGATCTAAATCTGATCTCATTTGTTAATAGTTATCCTTTGGTTGCGAAAGTACATGCACAGTTAAACTTTGGTATGTGCAATTCTTTATGAGACATAAAGGACATTCTTTCAACTCATAAGGAAAAACAAAGGTTAATCTGTACCCAGGTGCTGCTGTTATCAGACCTCATGGAGGTTTCAGTAACCTGCAACACATATGAAAGAACAGTCTTTGGCCTGCCCAGAATCTATTCAAACCCTAGGGTAATATGGAAAAGAAACCTTAACAAGAAAGCCTATATAACATAATGCAATCTAGTGTTCCTCAGACTGACTGAAGGAGAGATTGCACAAGATGTCAAAGGAAACTAGGTGAGGTATTCAAAGCACTGTTTAACAAAGACATCAGGATTTTGTTTTTTCTCTTTGTGTCATTTAAAAAGTCAACATTCCAAACAAAGAACATGGCTACAACATTGGCACCAAGACTAATAATAATTGTTAATATGGATCTGAGGCAATTCTTGCACTCATAGTTTTGAATGGGAGTGTAGATTCCTCCTCACTGGCAAGGCAAGCTGCCACAAATAAACAAGCAGCAACCCCTACTCTCACTCCTATTGATGATATTACCTAGTGGGAATGAAATATTTGCAAAGCAACAACCAAGATCAGAGTACCAAGAACTCCATAGTTCAACCCTGAGCTACAGATATTCTTTTCTATTGGAACACACACAGACATATTCATAATCCATAATCAGGTCATACATTTATTAGGAACAAGCAAAATGATGCAAAACAAGTGTGCAAACCTTTGAATTCTCCAATACTTTTCATTAGGCAAGATGTTACAAAACAGTCTCTGATTCTTAATTACGGTATTTAAGGAAATTATTTTTACACCCAAATGAAGTTGTTTCAGGAAGTGAGCTTTACCAACCCAATCCAAAACGAGTGGATTTCCTCATGGATAGGCTACAACTTTAATTCTTTAGAACTGTCTTTCAAAGTTCTACATTAAAAAGTGCTGAAAACACATCTGAGCCTTTATTCTGGATCTGGCTGCTACTACTACAGATTCTATTAAAACAAAAAAAGTAAATCCAACATGCCTGAACTCTGCCCATTCCTGCCCTAGGAAATTTCCGGCTTTATCTTCTGCATGTTATCTATTTCTTTTTTTCCCCCAGCTAAAGGATCATATATCTCTCTGTTAGTACGCATAATAAGTAGTTCACTTACTCAGCTGAACTGAAAATGTAAGCTGAAATGTCCAAGATGTCTTTTTGCAACCTGTTGACCTCATAATGTAAGGGACTGTATATGGGACTGTAACTCCTGGCATTCTTAGCCTATTAACAAAAATATGTTAAGATTTGGAGGGAGGAGGAACAGAGAGAGAGAGAGACAGATCTCTTAAGTTTGAGAAAATGGTTTCTAAGATTCATATTAAAATGGCTAAACTGTATTTGGCAAACCTTTATCACCTATGAAAAAATATCGTGGCATTTGCCACATACCTTACATATCTAGACTGATATAAACTGCATGGGTGTGCCACACACACACACACCTTTCCGTTAAAAATCATCCAATGTTACTAGGTCTCTAAAATGAAAACAGGCTTTGAACTTTGCTACTCTACCTGTTTGTTCCTATAGAAAGTGATTGGCTGATGATAAAACACTTAGCTAGCTCTGACTTCCAAAGGAACCAGGCCAGGGCACTCCCTTATCAAAAAGCAAACACTGACTAAAGTTTAACCAAAGAGCAGGGCAAAAATCAATGCAAGCTCCTTTTCTCTGTCATTTAAAACAGACAGAGGGCAAGATCAACAATGGGCCAGCAGGGCAGTTCTTGGGCTTCTCCTTCTTGATCAAGGGGATTGTGAAAATACAATGTCTAGTCTTGGACACTCTTGCAATTGTACCAGCTTCCCAAATACTCATCTGCTGATGATCAATCTGCAGCCTTTTGCATCTGAGAACAAATTTTTAAAAAAATGTTGTTTGTAAATGAAAAAATGGGCTAATGTTGGCTAACAACGTGAACACAGAGAATTGAAATGGCAGGAAGTAAGCTACTCGTCTTGGTTTAGACTGGAAAGTCCCTATCTTACTTGGTAAAGGAGTAGAGAAGAAAAAAAAACCCTCAGCTTATGTTTCTAGTTATATTACTCCAAAGTGCAGTGATATTTAGCGTCACTGCCCACTACTCCCCCTCTCCATACGTTATTACACAATTACTGGAAATTGGAATTGCCCTGAAGGTTACATGTAGGTTAGTTACTGGGAAGAGCTAAGGGCAGGAAGGGAATTATATTCTTGAAATAATTAACCTAAAACACACACCCTTCTCATACTCCAAGCAATTATTCCTGCTAACACCAGCTGTAGTCTATGAGCATCAGAAATTCATATGCACATACAACATCTAACTCCCTCCATAAATGCTTCAGGTTATTCTCCTGTCCTATTATTCTGCCTCCTTTTGAAGAATGAATTATTTCTTTTAAGAGCATTTATTAGGGCTCAAAGAATCCACTTCCCGAACACAACTCTTCCCAAAAGAAAACTCAACAATTCTTTTCATCTGGACAAAGCCACTTTTCTGGTTCTTACATTTTAACTCTGTCCTGGCAAGCAAATTAACAAAACCTGTGTCAGCAGAGACCCAAAACAGAATCTGGCAGCTATAGTCATAAAATATAGTCTTTCTTTTGATATCCCTGCTGAAGAGGTAAACCATGACTGCACAGATTATTCACTAGCTAAGCATAGTGTTTCTACGGCACTGTATTATTTCACTTTATGCATTGTTAACTGTATTTTTGCTTACTGTAAGGCACATTGGACTTTTGATTGAAAAACAGCATAGTGCTGATAGACAGAGAGATGACTGATTGATTACAGAGCAGAACAAAAACTTTGTATATAGCATGGTGCTTAAAAATAAATAAGGGGGTGTAAAGACAAACAAAACATCAAGGAATAGCCACAATTTAATTTTCCAATCTTAGTAATGATTTATGTTTCTTAATTCCAGAACAATCAAGAAATTCCAGGAGACATTTCCACATTGTGGGTGCTAGTATTCTCAGTCAAAAAGCACTGGCTAATTAATCTGTCTTTCTTTCCTTTATACAACATTTAATAAGATAAAAAGATAGAAACAGGAAAATATGAGAAAACGATACTGGACCAGAGGCCAAGTAACTGCATAATTAACATTCATCTAGAAAAACTATCCCCTTATGTCTTAGTTATGTAAAGATTACTGAAACATTAGTGTCCTTTTAAAAATAAATATGTCTTTTGAAGCAAACTGATCAACTAGACAGAGAACAGTCCTGATCAGTATTAATTCTAAAGCCAGTCTCAAAGCCAAAAACTATAGTCTTTCTCTCTTTTTTGGCCAAATTGCATATTAATGTATTTTGCGCTCCACTGAAACAGAAGTACAATGTGAATGTTAACGATGCAGATCAGCTATCAGCCAAACAACATTAACCAAGAGCTAGCAAAGCACACAAAAATCCAAGTTATAAAGTGTAAAGGTCTTGCTTACATGTCTCTTTAAACTGAATACATATTGGAGGCATGCTTGACTAGGTTGGAAGCTGGGAGTGTAATGGAACATCCAATAAAATCCACAGCTATGGGGAAAACACATCCAGGAAGCCAACTCAACACAAAGTTAACAAGAATATGCCTGAGAAGTTCCCAGACAGACTGATAGATTCTGAATAGCCATTTCCTTCTTTACATTTTATTTCAAGTGAGAGGTTTCTGTCTGAACTGACAAGTTTGCTAACTGCACTATGGTGGCTATTTAAAATGTGCAGAAGGAAAGAATATCTTGAGAGGGCTCCATATCTGGCTTCTTTACAGTGAAAGTCATTGGATTCAGTATCCCAAGAGTCCCATCATCCATTTAAAAACAGTATTGGGTTTCTAGAAACTAACACAACAGTGTTTGGAGAAATCACTTGAGAAAACTTAAGCAGGCCTTTGTGCATCTTTACCAGCTGCTATGGGACAAGGTATTAATGGTTTACATAGTTTTTCCCCATTACTAGCAATTGAATTATGCAAAAATGGGAAGCATCAAAAAGTTCAACTACACAGAGTTTTGTTAATAAAATATATGGAAGAACAAGTCCTTAGGGAAAACATACAATAGCACTTTCTGTCTCTTGGCCTTGGGCAGCCTTTTCTTGACACGTTACTGCACACAAACACACTTGGTTTTTATGCGTTAGCAAATAAGCTGGCATTACAGCCCTAGTTTAGGCATTGGGGACCTATTCTAAATGTAAAGCTCATATTTACTTGGAAACAATACCCAATTATTTAAAGGCATTTATTTCCATGTTACACCAAACTGGAAGCCATTTCATGTCATACATTTAGCCAGCAGTACGTTGCCTACTTTACGGTCATTTTTGCAACCCGTTCATTATCTATGATGAAGCTAGAAAAGGTAAGATTCTCCATTTTATTATTATAAGAACCAGGGGTGAAATTCAAAATTTTCCCCTACCGGTTCTGTGGGCGTGGCTTGGTGGGCGTGGCAGGGGAAAGATACTGCAAAATCCCCATTCCCTCCCCACTCCTGGGGGAAGGATATTGCAAAATCTCCATTCCCACCCCACTCTGGGGCCAGCCAGAGGTGGTATTTGCCTGTTCTCCAAACTACTCAAAATTTCCGCTACTGGTTCTCAAGAACCTGTCAGAACCTGCTGAATTTCACCCCTGATAAGAACCCTCTAAGTAGGAGAGATAGAAATAATGACAAGACAAAAACCATGACTCAGGAGAAAAGTGTTAGGGATGAAGCTCAGAAAATAAAATCCATGAAAGAAAGAGAAGTTTTCTCCTGGAACAATGAATACCCCAGCCAGATTTCAACACTACGTGTAAGATTTCTGTGTCGTTTTAATTTTTTAACCAGAAGATTAATAATTAATTCTAGTTTAAAATGAGTAAAATCTAGTATTATTGGAAAACCAGATGCTGTATAGAATTTCAATCTCCAGAAATCCAGGGATTTATATGAAACATTTTTCCTACCAGTCTAGTATGTAATAATGAAGTATTATACATAAAAGGAGCACATCAAGGTAAAGTTAGTTTAATAATATATATCACTGAGTCTTAGGAACTAGAACCTGCCAGAGCACAATGACAGAGACATCGGAAAGTAGGTCAAATTCTGGCAGCATGCTGACAGCTAAAGCAAAAGCAGCCTTCCATCTCCGTATCATCTTAACCTCTAGCATCACAATTAGAATTAACAATCTTCTTCATCCTAGTGCCCTCCAAATGTACTAAACTACTTCTATAGTCATTAGCCACAACGGGCATGCTGGCTGGCTGCAGTAGGCACAGTAGGGCAAAGCAATTGGATGGTATCAGGTTGAATAAGGCTGCACTGGGGCATATGAAGCACTGAAGGTAAAGTGCTACCTTTTCCAGTGGTATCTGATGCCCATAATGGCTGGTGAATCAGAGCGAAGATAATGGTAGGAGAATCTAGGGATTACATTACTGTATACTAGTCAAAACAACGAGAGACTGATATTTCCCCAGCTTATCATTTTGAAATCTCCTAAACAAATACTTTAAAAAATGCATTGCAACCAAACAGAATCTCACTAAACTTAGGAGTTGTGTCTTCTTAAAGTTGCTACAATATTAAATTCTGCACTGAAAGAAATGTGAGGCGTTCATCCCTCCAATACCATTCCTTGAATAAAGAATGTCAGAACATTATGGAGATTAGTTTATAAGGATATTGAAACAAAGCTTATTATTGAAACAAGCTGTTTCTCACATATGTTTGTGTGACATATATTTTAAATCCAAAACCACCCATTTTGTGTTTAACGATCTGTTTTCTGTTGGAGATATTACATTTTATAAGATCAAACAAAATTCACAGTGAAGTACTTCCAAAGTTTTTAATGTTTGAAATATGCAGTTTCTTACATAATGAAATAAAAAAAACATTCTTTGCGATGCTTAGTAAAATCTCTTTTATTTAAATAAAAGAATTGCTTCTCCATCCATACTTTGCTGTAAGCAACTATTGATTACAAGGTGTCACACTAGGAATATATAAAGTTACAGCCAATTTTATGAAGTGTTTTCAAAGTATTATTTCAGTGAATCTCATATATAATTGGGAATATCATTTTACATAAGTGGTATATATTAGATTTCTGTACCCTAGATCAGGGGTCTCCAACCTTGGCAACTTTAAGACTTGTGGACTTCAATTCCCAGAATTCCTCAGCCAGCAAAGCTGGCTGAGGAATTCTGGGAGTTGAAGTCCACAAGTCTTAAAGTTGCCAAGGTTGGAGACCCCTGCCCTAGATGACTAATTGAGTTCTAGTAGAAGGTACAATGTTGCAGGGTTCTCCTCCTTTCTCTGTGCCCAGGTCCTGTCAGCATTGAGTTCTGAACATCTATCTTACATAAAGCCACTGGGTGATGTTTGAGATCAGATTATGATCATGCAGATGATACCAAATTATGAATCTTGATTTTGGATTAACCAGGCAATGTTGTCAAGGACTTTTCTAAGTGCCTGAAGGTTGTAGGGATAGGATGGAGAGGAGCAGGCTAAAGCTCCTCTCTTCACTAGACCAAGTGGCTATGGGTTTTGGATCCCTTGTGGCTAGGGATGTTTCATCCTTAATCCTGGGGGTTGCACTTTCTTCTTCAGGACTGGTGTGTAACTTGGAGGTCATTTTGGACTCAGAGCTACTACTTGAGGAGCATGTGGTCTTCCATCACATGCCTATTCCAGGCTCCAGCTAAGGTCTCAGCCAAAATGCTATAAAACTCCAAGCTCCCCCTGGGACCCAATAGGGTCCATCAGTCACACTTAGATGTATTTGAATGAAGCAAGTAGTGTCAAAGTAGCAGTATACCCAATACATGAATAAATTACAATGGGTACAGATAATGAGCATCTAAATGTGTTTGCAGTTGTGAGACTTCTATCTTTGCAATGATAGTACAGTTGAGAATGGCTTGTAATTCCACAGCACTCCGAAGGCAAAAGCAGGTCTCTTATACTGTATAGTCTTCATTACAGCCTCTCTTAAGATGGAAGCATCTGTCTCGTACAGAGGCTTTTATTATGTTTTTTTTTTAATTATAGTGCAGGTCCCATCTTGGCCAATTTAATCTTTTGCATTTGCCTGTCAAGGAAGATTCTCTTCTCTTGAAAATTTTGGATTAGTAACTGGGAATAAAGTTTGAAAAGGAGAAATATATACCCAGTGGTGCTTGGTTATTGATGATTACTTGTAATGGGTGTATAAATGTGGGTCCAGGACATCTCAAGGACCCATTTTTCCTCCATCAATCCTGCCAGCTCCAAAAGCTGCTTTATTTGTATTTATTTAATTGATTAAAATTATGAGGCTTCTCAACTTTACAATGACTCTGGGCAACAAATAGTAAAAAACAATAATAAAATACAGTTAAAACTCAGAAGTCTGGTTGGAGAGTGAACCATTAAAACACACAGACACACACACACACACACACACACACACACACACACACACTCTAACACAAAGCCTGGGAAAAGAGCTGTTTTTTAGGGTTCTTTTAAATATGGCCATGATAGGGGTTAGGCATATCTCAGGGGGATGGTGTTTCAGAGACCAGAGCTACAACAGTGAAGGTATGCTTCCTAGGTCCCAGCAGGTGTCATTGTTTAATGGATGAGACCTGGGACACGCCAGCTCTGCCCAATTATACAGCCAAAACCCCCCGGAAAAAATTATATAGTCAAGAACCACGAAAAAACAGATGGCCTTTTAGGTACAGTAATTAGGACTTGTATCAATTAAAATTAATAACCTGCACCTTGAATTGAACCCAGAAACTTATTGATAACTAGTGTGGCTCAGGAAGCAAAGGTGTTTGTTGTATATGCCAGCCCTCCCAGTTAAACCAGACAGGAAACAGGATTAGATGAACAAATTCTACTTCATTGTAAGACTACATTAACACAACCTTGCAAGTCTGAAGGCATAAACTTCCCACTGCCTTTTAACTGCTTGATCAATTTTGGTGGGTCCTTCCTTAAGTTTCTTTCTCTGACCATTAAGGTACTGAGCTCCTGCTTCTCTTGTCTTATTGTTTCCTAGACAGCATCTTTTTTCCAAGGTCATTCACACATTTCATTACAGATGGGACTGACAAGGTATGCTGGAACAGTTGAAACTTCCAGAACAGCCCCATGTAGAATGGATTGCAATAGTTCATATATGAAATCGCTGAGTATCTGAAAGGTCTATGCAGGCGCTCAGTTGGAACAAGAAGATGGGTTTATGCAAAAACACTACAGCTCTTCCATCACATGCCTGGGACTGGATTGCTCCTATGCAGTCTCTCTCTGTGTGCTAAACTCAGGGTGCTCCTTGGTTTTCTGAAGAATTCCAAGAGATGAAAAACCAAGAGTGATGCATAGAGTATAACTGAAAAAAGTCAAAGAGTTAATCTGATCAAACATGAGTAAGAGCACATATTAAGGCCTACATTGTGATAAGGGAGGCAAAAGTTTCTATTTCTCCACCCTTGTCACTTCCTGCTGGCCCTGTGATAGAGTGACCTGCTATCTCTCACGGGGGCTTGTGCCTCAGGACCATTTCTAGGGCTGTGGTGAGGAATTCTCATGCCATCTGGCAGACAAAGTCACTCAGATTCACTCGGAGGTGGACTCTGACTGGAAAAGTTCTAATGAGTTGCCCACAGAACAGTCTTTTGATATTATCTCAACCGAGTTTGATTCTGTTATGAGGAAGTAGACAATATCCTTTTGTTTGTTAACTCACCCACCTCTTTGTTAGATCCTGGCCCTCCTGGATTATTAAAGCAGCCTGAGAGGTGACCACAGAATGGGTTTATGTGATGTTTCAACTTCTTTGAGAGACAAAATGGTCCTACCAGCATTGAAGGAGGGAGTGGTATGCCCCCTCAAGAGATAATTGCTGGACCTTTCCCTGTTGGAGAATTATCAGCCAATTTCCAATCTTCTCTTTCTGGTAAAGGTTGTGGAAAAGGGGGTTGGATAACAGCTTACAGAAGTTCTTAGGAGAAACAGATTATCTGGGTCTATTTCAATGTGGCTTTCGGCCACAATACAATAGAGAATCAGCATGGGTCATGCTTGCTGATTATCTTTGGTGAAGCTGATGGGGATGGTGCATCCATCCTAATGTTCTTTGATCATTCAGCGACTTTTGATACTATCAACTGCAGTATTCTTCTGGCCTGGCTGTGGGTATTAGGAATGGGAGGCACTGGGCTCCAGTGGTTCACCTCCTCAGTGATTGGTTCCAGTCAGTGTTAATAGGGGGGGGAGATCACATCCGCAACCCCTCAGAAGTGGGGTGCTTTAGGGTTTAACACTTTCCCCTCTCCTGTTCAACATCTACATGAAACCACTTGGGGAGGTCATCTGCCAGTTGTGATATCATCAGTATCCTGATGATAGCTAGTTCTACATTTCAACCCTGAGTGGCACATGTGAAGCTATCAATGTATTGACCCAGTGTCTGGAGGCTGTTCATTTCTAGATGGGGCAGACAGATTCAACTCAATGCAAACTGAGTGTCTCTGGCTGTTTGGATAGCCTGTGTCAGAAATGTTACCATCTTTGGTTTTGGATGGAGCTGAACTGGTACACAACTTGGGAGTCCTTCTGGACTTGCAGCTTGAAGAGCATGTGGCAACTATGGCCAAGGAGGTCTTTGCATAGATTCATCTTGTGTGCCAGTTGAGCCCTTTCCTTGACTAGGAGGACCTGCAGACAATCACTCATATCCTGGTCACCTTGCGATTAGATTATTGCAATGGGTTCTACATGGGGTTATCCTTGAAGACACCCAGAAGCTGCAGGTGGTTCAAAATGCACTGGCACGAGCAATAACAGGCACATCTCGGTATGCCCCTGTGTCACTACCATTACACAAGCTGCATTGGTTGCCAATTGGCCAACTGCAAATCAAGGTTCTGGTTATCAAGCCCTGTATGGCATAGGACCTGGATCCCTGAGGGACCCTGTCTCCAATCATTTCAGAGTTGGTAAGCTCCATGTCTCCTCCATTAAAACTTGCCATCTTCTGGGACCAAAGAAACAAGCCTCTCTGTTGCATTCCCTCAGAGATAAGGATGATGCCTCCTATCCTAGCAGTGCAGAACACTTTGAAAACCTGGCTTTGGTCTCAGACTGGGCTGGTGTTTATTATTTGTTTAATGGCCCCTGTTTTGTTTTGTGGCTTTTGTTATTAGGACATTTCAGTCCAGGCTGCTTGTTCATTTGACATTTTTAGTTGTTTCTTATGTCTTTTTTAGTTTTAGTTTTGTGCACCACTCCAGAGCCCACTGGTATTAGATGGCCAATAAATTTAAATAAATAATTTACAAGTCTATGATACATCATCACCATTATAGAACTCAACAACAACAACAACAACAACACCTATGAATGAGTGTTCAAAGTAAGACAGAAAAAATATACAATCAAAGACAATAATCCTTCAACATCTTTATCCACGCCTTTCACCTTCCATTACTCCACTCTCACGCAGATGACAACTGCGCACATTTTCTACTTCCATTCCCTGATTGCCTCCAAGAAACTTCTAAACTCTGAAAGTTCAGCTCTTTCAAGCTATAAACTTTTATCATTCAACAACAGTAACTTAGTATTTTTACTGCAGAAAACATAAATTCTTAGATGCTTGTCCCTAAACAATATGATAACAAATCACATTCAGTTCATGAAATCTTTTGAACAGAGACCCAGAGGATTGGATAGTTCATCTTCATAACATCTACTGAACAAGATGGGACTGGTTTAACAAAAGCAATCCTGAATACAATCTACTGACTGACAAATCAGTTTTTATGCAAGATGTTTGAATCTAACAAGGAGTTAAGTAGTAGGATTGTTATTAGGTTCAGTAGCTAGGGCATCTTATTACTTAGGTACATGAGGCCTCAATAAGGCGTTTCTACAAGTAATTAATATTTTGTAATATTTTGTAATGACTCAGCCAGAACACATATCTCAATTAAAAGATCTAGAATTAGCTACATTAGGGTAAGCAAGTTAAATATAATTGTAATAATATATGGGGATGACCTTGGGAGACTGGCAAAAAGATGCTGCCTACGGAATGGTCAGATAAGAGGGATCATAACCCACAGCTGCATAGTTGATAGAGCAAGAGGCTCAGGAGGTACCCTTCCTAAGTTATTGGGCTGTAAAGGTGATGGTGGGAGAATTGTACTTTCAGACTTGTAAAATTCTGTTAATGTAGCTTCACAATAAAGCAGAATTAGCTTATCTGGTCGTGTTTCTAGCCTAGTTTACTTAGTAAGGCTGACATTAGTTGAGCTGGTAGCACAAATTTTGTTATATTTGTGGTCAGTTGTTACTAGGAAACGAAATGATTTTTGCTGATGGGGCATATGGACCATGTTATATTCATATCCCTTCTCTAATTTTAAGAACTTTCAGGAGGCATGCAACAGTTAAATTGATTTAATCAGCGAATCTACCATTTATTGCTGTCAATTTATGTGATTACATTTTTAAATCACAGAAGAATTTTGAATTACTATAAATGAAAACATAATTTTTAGAAAGTGTATTAGTTCCAATAGGTTCACATTTTTTTCATAGTGATATATTTAATAATTGCCCCCACCCCACCTGTCATCTTAAAAGTTACAATCTGGTTAAAAAAAACTTTTTGGTATCTCAACGGAGAGGGAACCCAATGTTTTCAGCAAATGAAATGGCACTGGATTATCCCACGCTTTTATAAATAACATCTCTTCTGAAGGAAGGGGAAGAATTTATACCTTGCCTTCCTCTTAACAGGAGACAGAGCCAAGATCACTAAAATGTGATAATTTAGCTAATGGAGTATCCAAAAGTGGATAACCCATTATAGATTAGAGACAGAATATTAATCAACTAAAAATTATTTAACCAGTTTACATCCTTGATTCTATGGTAATCATTATCCAGCCCTTCCTGTTAAGTATAGTTCTTTTTCCATTCAAAGCCACCCTGAATGCATTGCTGCTGACACATCCCAGAAACAAAACTTCTGAAACCTATGATTTAAGATCTCACCTGAAGTCAGGTTTGAAAGACTATTTTCAGTGATTGAAAACTGATCTCTTTGGGGCAGCCACTTAGAACAAGTTTCCATGGAGAAGCTGGTTCAAAGACCAGCAGTATGAAGAAGGTGGGCTTTACCTTTAACTTTTCCACACTGCCACACATGTGGGGTGCTCCCTGTAACCCCTATGCATCAGATGCTGCAGGACTCTGAATAAATTCAAAGCAATAAGACAGTCCTGAAGGGAGCCAGGCTGGACATTCCTTTTACAAGTTGTGACACAGGGATAACAGTGTCCTGAATTGTAACTTTTCCTTCCCTTGTCCTCTTCACCAAATGATATCCCCATTATTTAAAACAGCTATGAAATGCCTATCATTTTGCTTCATAGGTATAAAAAAATGAAACATCTGAACCTGATCCTAGCACTTATTCATAGGAAAGTAGCTGTATTACTCCAAATTACAGGGACAAAAAATTCATAAAATGTAAAGTAGGTGTCAGGCCGAAGCCATTTTCTTTGGATCTTTGGCCTGCCACACTTTATATTAGTTTAAAATGTATTCTTTGCTGTGGGAATTTGGGAGGGGCAGTTGCATGAGGGATGTCTGCATGTAGCCACAACAAATTCCTTCTAGATTGTCAAGGTCATCCTTTGTCCTGCACCTGCACAGAAGAAGGTGGAGTTCCAACCCAGCTACCAGAGGATGAAGCAATGAAGATTGGTTCATGTGATGAACTTGGGGGTGTGGGGACAAAGGCTTGAACTTTCAACTGGGTGGAGAAACCCCGAAGGCTTCAGATTCGGGATTTCTCCCAGCCGTGCTGACATGGCTCTGTTAATAAATTGGAATTTAGAGGAACGCTTTGCCTCGGACTCTGATTTAATTCCAGATGCTATTCGGAACCCTGACAGTAGGATTGTTTGGACAGAAGACAGCTCTCTGCTTCATGGATCTTCTGCAGTGTTAATATCTAAGCTATTGTTTCTTTACAACATTTGGGTTAAACTATGGAATTTGCTGATTTACAAAGGGGTGAAAAAACCACCAATTTAGTTTTAAAAGAGGACTAGACAAATGGGTGAGAGATTAGTCTACTGATGGCTGTTAGCGTTGATAGCTGTATGGCTTACATACCAACAGTGGCTTCTGTCCATACATGTGAGTGTATACCAAATATACCCAACTGCTGCCGTGTAACTCTATGTGTCATAAAATGCTTCACTGGATAAACTTTTGTCTGACCCAGCAGGGATGTTTTGATGCTTCTGATGATAATCTCACAGGATTTGCATGACAATCTATTCCATGGATCTCTCAGCACAAGGAGCAGATGGTCCAACCATCTGGATGTCTTTTACCATTTGATGGTGTTTCTTTTCAATATCTGCTAGCTAAATAGTTTATATATTTAAGGATTGTTTTATCAATGGGTTCTGCCTCCCTATTTTAATGAATGTGTCTTATTATGTAATGTTTTTACAATATTACGAGCCATCCTCAGTGATGCAGGGTCAGGATAAAACATCTGCATGCATAAATAAATAACCAACAAGTAAAGCTTTTGTCCAAATTCGTGGGGAGGGGAACTACCATTCTTTCACTACTAAGAACAATTTCTCATTTTTATGTTTTTTTTAAATGACGAATCCATAGTTAGAAATTCAACTCCACTCCATTCATTTCTTTTCTTTCACTAAAACTCCCATTAGGCTGATGCTCCAACTAAATACCCAATTTTTTGATTCTATGTTACAGTGTTTGTAGACAATACTTGCTAACCTACCAGCAGTACAATTTGGGAAGGCAGTGAGTGCACTCAATAAGACCAAATTGTCTCAGAGGATAATAAACTTATCTACAGGTTGGAAAAAAAAAGGCAAGCAAAACAATTGCTAGTAAGAACATTTTGTTTTTCAGCTTAAATATGATATATTTACCTAGTAAGCTCTACTGAAGTAGCACCCTTGATATTTACATAACCTAAAATAAGCATGAACAAGCTTTTACTCCCAAGAGCAGTACAAGGTAAAGGGCCACGAGCTTCATATCAATGTGGATGTAGTCCAAGACTGTGCTTGGCATAACCAGGATGAGTTTTCCTCTTGCCCCTTCCAGGAATCTTGGGGGCATCAGGAATGCTTGCCTCCTCTAGCACTGCTAACATATCCAAACTTTCTGATTTTATACTGCATTTTCATGCAGCTTAGATGGTTTATCAGTGGGGGAAAGCAGATTTTCAGAGACTGACCAAAAACCATAGATCAGTGTTTCTCAATCTTGGGAACGAAGGGTGGACTTCAACTCTCAGAATTTCTAGAGGAATTCTGGAAGTTGAAGTCCACACAACCCAAAGTTGCCAAGGTTGAGAAGCACTGTCCCAGACAACCGCTTAAAATGGATCAAGAAAATTTTGAACTTGAGAGTTTTTTAAACATAGTAGCCAGGCTGAGGTTAGGTCCACACATCATATTAAATAAATTGTTTTCAGCTACTGTGCCCTGAACTAACACTAAACTATAAACTGGGCAACAGATACCACTAAGCTCTTTTTTACAGCTCTGGGCTTTCTCCAATTGTACCACCACATTGTTTGGTGTCATTTTGAGGTGAGGAACTAATGAAAACTGTAATGCGAACCTACTATAACTGAGCATAAGTAAAAGCAAATCTCCTACGAAAACAAGAAAAAGTAGAAAATCCTAGGCCCACCTTCAAGCCTGTCCACTTTGCATTATTACTATGTCACTGCAGTCCTCAACCTATTCAAATTCAGCCTCAACTATGGAAACTCCCTGGATGAATTTGGATCTATAATTTTGTCTCTTATTCCAACCTAATTCACAGAGTTGTTTTTCCGGGCATAAACTGAAGGGAACTTCTCATTCTCAAAACCATTGTTCCTAGGGAAAATTGAACTGCTAAATAAAATAAAATAAAATAAAATAAAATAAAATAAAATAAAATAAAATAAAATAAAATAAAATAATAAAATAAAATATGCAAACATTAAACACAGTCCCTGCTTTAAAAAGAGCACATGTTCTTGACATAAACTGGGTTCACACATGACTTCAATGTAACACTTTTGGGTAAGAGGTATAAGTTCAATGTGATAGTCATTCCTTCTTTTGAATCTCTATTTTGGAAGTTTCCTGGCATTATTAACAATAAGCTCTACAAATGCCTATTCCTAACTAAACTGTATTTTTTATGGTATGTAACATATTTCTACTTGCAAAAATCAGCAGTTTTACATTTGAATTCTTTCAGAACTTATGGATGGACAAATCTGGAATTTGTTTACTTATTTTTGATTTATAAGTAGCAGCTAAGCTTTTAGATATGTAGACTAACTCTTAGAATTCGGAGCAATAGAGATACTGGCTATGAAATCATAGGAGCTAATGTCCACCTCTATGGAGAGTACTCAATCTGGGTGGCACAGGTTGCTTCTTATAATAAAGGCCCATCCTTCTAATACTGAACATGACTGCCATAAGCTCTCCCCTTAAAAATAACAGTTCAGATATTCTTACCTGAGTAGAGTTATAACAATGGAACACCAAGGTGCATTCGTAACTGCTCACATTGCTAAATTCTTCACCAGCTGTAGCTTCCAAATGCTCCTCAAGAGCAGCACCGTGTGCAGTGTACTGCAGTAATCAACTTAGGAAATAACTAATGTGCGAGTCACAGTGAGCAGAGTTTCCCGGTCCAAGAAAAGTGCAACTGGCACAAAAGACAAATAGTGCAAAAGTCATGATTGTCACTTGTTCCTCAAAAAAGGGCTGCAAGTCCAGGAGGACCCTGGGCTCACATAGTTGTGACCGTTGCAACATCCCTACAGCCACGTGATTGCAATTTGGGTAATTTAGGTAATTTAGGAGCCGAGGTGGCGCAGTGGTTAGAGTGCAGCACTGCAGGCTACTTCAGCTGACTGCTAGCTGCAGTTCAGCGGTTCAAATCTCACCGGCTCAAGGTTGACCCAGCCTTCCATCCTTCCGAGGTGGGTAAAATGAGGACCCAGATTGTTGGGGGCAATATGCTAACTCTGTAAACCGCTTAGAGAGGGCTGTAAAGCACTATGAAGCGGTATATAAGTCTAAGTGCTAAGTGCTATAGCTTGCAATTACATTGCAGCATCCTGTGGTCATGTGATCACCATTTGTAACCTTTACTGCTGCTGCCTTCCATCAAGCAAAGTCGATGTGGAAGTCAGTAGGAGGCCAGAAAAGGCAATTACATGACTGTATGATCCTGCAACCATGTGGGATTCACTTAACAGCAACTGAGACTGCTGGAACTGCCATTGTAAATTGTTGCTGTCAGATGTAAACAACCAGATCCAGATGTGAAAAGTTCAAATAGCTACTTTATTGCTCATGCTAATTACACAGAAATCTTCCCAGACTAGCAGTCTGCATCTGGGCCAGATTAGATAAGGTTCCACAGCATTCAAAGGGGGTGGAGGATGTCAGACCATGTCCTCTTATGCCTACATAATGACTCCAGATGAATTCCTCGCTTGACTCCTTTCTCTGGCTTGGGCTCTCTCCAACATTGCAGTCATTTGATGTTGCACCTTATGACTGCATTGCTTAGTAAATGAGTTCCTGGTCCCATTTATGTTGGTAAGGGAGGATTTGGAGATAAATTATATTTTATTATTTATACATAATTATCCTTCAATGTTTCTGTTTGGTCCCAATTCAGCAGAAGTGGCATACCTCAAATGAAAAGAGCACATCTTGGTTTAACCTGGAGCAGTATGTGGCAGCAGCATGATGGGTCGGCATGGTGGCTCAATAGTTAAGTCGCTGGGCTTGTTGGATAGAAAGCTGACAGCCCCAGGTTCGATACGCAAGTGCTGCATGATGGGATGAGCTCTTATTCCCGCCTCAGCTCCTACCAATTTAGCAGTTCAAAACATGCAAATGCGAGTAGATAAATAGGTACCACTTCGGTGGGGAGGTAACAATGCTCCATGATGTGATGTTACTACATGTCCACGGAAATGTCTTCAGACAACGCTGGCTCAACAGCCTCGAAATGGAGATGAGCACTGCCCCCAATAGTCTGTAATGGCTAGTGGAGTGAAATCCGCAGAGATTCCTTTACCCTTTACCCTTTTTTAAGTATGTGATTCAATGATTTCCAGTTAAGTATGTGATTCAATGATTTCCAGTTATACTCCTGCTGGTGTTTATATATGGCTGTATGTGGCTCTGAAAAGGAAAATATGTGCAGCTCAGGGTGGAAATGAAGGTTCCTTGGTGCTCTTTGAGCTTGTTTGGTTTCCCCCCCCCCAGTCATTTCATTACCCAAACTAGGTAACATTATCAGTGCTGGTAAGGAGTGAGTTTGCGCTCAATGTATATTCTAGTGCCTTTCCCTTTCACTTGTTGGTGGGAATGGTCTTGTTGGTTCTTTGATTGGACTGTATATGTTTTTTTCAGTAGTTCTTTCTTAAACTAGAGCTGATTTTTTGGAAAAATCCAAAGATACTGGGTGCAATTATTTTGCAAGTGGGAAGAAGTGATATGACAAAAGTGTTATGGCAGAAGTGTTAAAAAGGTAATGTGATAATGAGAAATTGCAAATGCCCAGCATTTTGTATATTTATACTTTGCTTTAAAGTTTATCAAAAAGGGAAGTACTGTAAATAATTTAGCACTGAGGTTAATCTGGTCCTTAAGATGCACTTGAGAAAGTGATATATTTGAAGCATCTTCAACAGCCAATTGGATGAAAAGTCTGGGGGCGAGAGAAATGAAAAACTAAAGGAATTATGAAGACCAAAGC
>QLTV01003481.1:496408-515676 GCA_003457575.1 Thermophis baileyi
ATATGATTGAAGGTTGAGCAGACTTCCCCAGCACTGCATGTGAAGGAACATATGCATCTGTCATACATAGATGGTTGCATAGCTGTTGCATTCATATAGCTGCAAATGTTAATGTTCTGGCTGGGAGAACTCAAACAGCAAAGCACAAAACAGGAAGTAAGATTAAACAATCATCATGCAGAACGCGCCTCTCCACACAATGTACAGTTGGGATTTGGGAGGTGTTTGTATCAGCCCATCTGTGGCCATCTGCAACTTATGCATACCCCTTCACAGTTTAGGTATGTGACAACCACTATGGGAAGTTGCGGGCAACTTTATAATCTTCTGCTTTCTAGCTTGGTGCCTATAACCACTACAGCAAATTATTTTCTAGCTAAACTTAATCTGCTATATAGTAACAGAGAGACAAAATATCTGTCTTAAGTTTATTCACTCCTGTTTTATGTGGAATGGAAATCAGCAAGTTTGGGCCCAGAGCTATCTGCTGCACGGTGGGGAGCAGAGGCAAATGATGACGATTGCATCATTATGTCACATGTAAGTTATGTATTTGTGTCAGACATTTTAACACAATTACGTACTTACATCATTTGAATAATGACATCATTACATGTATGCTCTCATTTTGACATAAATGTGGTTTGTAACAAACACTGCAAGTAAATCATGCTCTCTGATGAGACAAGACCAGTATCGTAGAACAGGAGGTCCCGCCATTAGAATAATATTGCAAAAATAACTAAAGAAGCTAATCTCTGCCTCAGACATTCTGCATCACAGACTACAATGCTTGATGTAGTCAGGCACGTAAATTAACTGCGCATGAAAATCCCTTTATGTAAAAACCAGTTTGTTTTCTTGAACTAAAAAAAAATCCTCCTGCAGGCCAATAGACAGACAGCTGTATAGAAGCCAGCTAATAACAAAATTACCTGGCTGCCTTCCTGAAGCTGGGTAGATTCCCCCCCCCCCCCCCATCTGTGAATGTTACACATTAGGATTTATTCTACTGGAAAAGAACACTGTGGATGTTGTAAAGCAATCATACAAATAAATAGCATGTGACACAGAATGATCTTCACAGTACACCCCCAAAATAAATAGCAATGTTTCCCAAGGCAGAGGATTTCACAGTTTGTGTACTGTCCTCAGATCGCAACCAGCTAGAATTCTGATAGTCACAGAATCGCAAATTCTCAGAGGAAAGACACCCTGCAAAGGAGGCCCTTTCATGAATTCAGTGAAATCCATGGCAATTTTGATATTGTTCCTTCAGTGTCTCTAATTATATCCAGATATATTTATCTTGCTAAAATTACAGTACTCAGATTGACTGAGTTACATATATGAAAATGTATGCAAAATTTAGTTTAGTAGTCCAAACTGGTTTCAGAAGGATTCACATGTAGGTGTTGTGGATAAATTACAGGCAAAATATTGTTGCATAATGGAAATACATTTCTGCTGTCATGCCAGAGTATTATCAATTTATTCCAATGAGTTGTTTTTTTTTAAATGCCTTAAACTAGTTAATTGGCAAAAGTGCCAAATAGTTTATATTGATTGCAAGCAATTTTAAAAGTAAATGGAAAAAAGTATATTGCTAGATATTTTCCAAATTCAGTAGCTCAATAGCTAGGGAGGGTTTATCAGATGAGGTCAAAAGATGCAATCTTTTATCATTTGGGGGGGGGGATGGACATCCAGTTACATAGAGCAAATGCCACTGATACAGAGGACATTAGACATGCATGGAGCTTCAAGATCCAGATCTTTGACATCTTTAGTCCTGGATGGGATTGACTACTCTGTTTAGATCCAGTTTGCAACTTAGGGGCTCTCCTAGACTTGCAACCAGTTTTCAAAGTGTGGCAGGCATGATTAGGAGACAGGTGCGCTTCAAATTGTGTGCCATCTGTGGCGTTTCCTTGATCAGGACTCCTTGCGTTCAGTCACTAGTGTGAGTCACCTCTTGTCTGGACTACTGCAAGGCACTCTACATAGGGCTACCCTGAAATACATTCAGAAGCTTCAGCTACTGCAGATTGCTGCAGTACAAGCAGTCTTTGGGACCCCTAGAATGGCCCATATTACTGCTCCTCTGCAAGTTGCACTGGCTGCAGAGGTGGGTTCCTCCCGGTTCGGACCGGTTCTCCCGAACCGGTAGTGACCCGCTGATGACATCACGATGATGTCACCGATCCGGTTCGGTTGGTGCTGGTCCGTGGGCACCGCCATCTTTTTTTTTTTTTGAATTTTTTTGGAAAAAAAATTGAAATTTTTTTGAATTGTTTATTTTCTTCTGCGCATGTGCAGAAGCCGAGTTTCCGGCACTGCGCTTGTGTCGCCATCTTGTTTTCAGCATTTTTTTATTTTATTTTTTATTTTTTTAATTTTTTTGGACTGCGCATGCGCGCGCGGCCACGCAGCGTGGGAGGAAGTGAACCGGCAGCGAGGTAAGTTAGAAGCCACCCCTGACTGGCTGCCAGTTTGCTTCTGAGTGCAGTTCAAGGTGTTGGTTATGACCTCCATGGCATAGGTCCAGGTTACTTGATGAGCCGTCTCATCTTACTAGGACAGGCCTATCCCATTCATGCTGGCAGAGGAGGCCTGCTGCAGATCCTGTCAATTAAGGAATTCTGGTAGGCAGGATCCAAGCAAAGAGCCTTTTCTGCCATAGTGCCACCCCTTCAGAACATCCTGACCCCTGGAATGAAGTCTGCCCGCACCGTCCTGTCCTTTCGTAAGAGCTTGAAGACCTGGCTCTGCTGGTTGGCCTGGGGAACCCTATGGGGGAGTACCACAGTGGTGGTGGCTATTAGACTAATAGCAGATCCCACCTTCCCCCCTGCACATTCTATTCTATACCCACCCATCTTTTAATTCATATTTAATTCATAATTCATAAACATGCATTATTTAGTTTCTTTGTTTTACTATTGTCATAGTTACAATTTCACAATTTTATGTTCTACTGTTGCAAGCTGCCTGGAGTGGCCCCATGGCGAGATGGGTGGCAAATAAATTTAATACAAAATAAATAAATTAGAAAGAACTGAAAATACAATCTCGTACATGCCTATTCAAAAGTAAAGTTATTTAAATCATCTAAGACTGTAGAACTTGTTGATTCCTGGTTCAGACAACTATGGTTTATTAAATAAAGCTCATTTGGCTGGATTTGCGCATGTAAGTCATAAATCAGATTTTGTAAACCATAGAGCCATGATGGCGAACCTATGGCACGCATGCCACAGGTGGCACGCAGAGCCATATCTGAGGGTACGCAAGGCTTTGCCCTATGTCAGCTCCAGCACTCATGTGCGTGCTGGTCAGCTGATTTTTGGCCTTCCGGAGGGTGGGGGGAGGCTGTTTTCGCCCTCCCCAGGCTTCAGGAAAGGCTCCAGAGCCTGTGGATGGCGAAAAACGGACCCAATGGGCCAACCGGAAGTTCGGAAACTAACTTCCGGTAGGCCTGTTGGGTCGTTTTTCGCCCTCCCCAGGCTTCAGGAAAGCCTCCGGAGCATGTGAATGGCGAAAAACGGTCCAGCAGGCCTACTGGAAGTCCAGAGGCTTCAGTAAGGCCTGTGTGCATGCGCGGGGGGGGGCAGCGCGGTGGGGTTGTGCGTGCATGTGCGGGAGGAGGGCATTGCATTATGGGTGCAGGCATGCACGCGCACATGCACCCTTTTGGCACCCAAGCAAAAAAAGGTTCACCATCAATGCCATAGAAGTTTATAAGCCACTGAACAAACCTCATTTTGGCTTTGCATAATAAGCCAACAAAATCAACATTTACTTGAGGGTAAAGATATAGGGTTGCGCTGTTAATTTCATTTTCCTTACTAACCAGGGTACATTTCCTCAGGAAGATAGTATTCTCACAGAATTTGATTCTAGCAATAGAGGATGTGGCTGTCAGTGATTGAAAAATGGCTTCTTTCCATTAAGTTTAAAAAATATATCCCATCACTACAGAAATCTATTTAGCATGAAGTTCAATAATATTAACACTTGCAAGCATCTTTCAAGAATTCAAGGAGTACAATGCTGTTATCTATGTAATTATGCTTCTTAAATCTCTTCTAGAACAGGGGTCTCCAACCTTGGCAACTTTAAGACTTGTGGACTTCAACTCCCAGAGCTATTATTATTATTATTATTATTTATTAAATTTGTATGCCGCCCAACTCCCAAGGGAGCTTTGCTGGCTGAGGAACTCTGGGAGTTGAAGTCCACAAGTCTTAAAGTTGCCAAGGTTGGAGACCCCTGTTCTAGAAGACAAGCTAGTAGCATTATTTCTCGTGTTGCAGATGAAGTTGTTTTCTAAGAAACCTTAGCAAGTTGATGGCAGAAGTGACGGCTTGGTGATTCTTAAATCTGTGCATCAGTCCAATAGGTTTCTCAAACTTTGGCGATTACTGGCATGGAGACAGGGAGAAGAGGCAGCCCAGTCCCTGAGTTGGATACAACTTCCAGAAGTACTTTAGGAGAGATTTCAAGAAGGAATTTTCATTTTAGAGAATAAGATGGGTATTTACAAAGAGGTGTAGATTTCTTATTGCATACTTTAATCGCATTACATCTATCAACACAGGAACATAACAATTATCCTAAATCAGGCAAAATGCTTATACATGATTTTAGAGAACATGCTAAGCTAACTGAACATGAGTTAATACATTTATATATTGTTTCACCGTAAATTATAGCAAACAATGCAAAGCCCAGGTAGTGCAGAAGTCAACTATAATTAAAACCACTAAGAGTATATTAAAATGTAAATGACATAGCTAATACAGTGATTGTATAAATAATAGTTAATTGCCAAAACATAGTATAACATTTCTTTGACTGACAGTCTATATAGTGTCTCCTTAGATATTCAATGTTATGCAAATAAGACCAGAAGAGTTTCTCCTTTAAAAGGCACTCAAAAATCGTCATGGACAAAAGCAGAAGAAATGTGGTGTTTCATGGAATCAAGCATTTCTGAGAACTGATAAAATTGAAGTTTGCTGAGTGCCTCTTGAGAAGATGGCTTGTTGTACATATAAAATAATATTCACATTGAACCAGGGGTGGGTTCAAGTGGGTACCTCATTGCCGGTTCGCTTCCTCCCGCGCCGCGTGGCCGTGCCTCGTGGGCGCGCACGCGCATGCACAGTACAAAAAAATAAAAACAATTTTTAAAAAACGCCAAAAACAAGATGGCGACGCATGCGCAGTGCCGGAAACTTGGCTTCTGCGCATGCGCAGAAGAAAAAAAATTTTTTTTTCAAAAAAAAAATTGAAAAAAATTCAAAAAAAAGATGGCGGTGCCCACGGAACGGCACCAACCAAACTGGATCGGTGACGTCATCGTGACATCACCAGCGGGTTGCTACCGGTTCAAGCGAACCGGTCCGAACCGGGAGGAACCCACCTCTGCATTGAACCTTAGGTTTGTTAAGTGAATCCAAGGGAGAATGTTATTTTGAGTGATTTTAGAAAGACTCCTTTGAAAAATATCCCAAACTCTATTCTAAAAAAACCCAATGTAGTATGAGGGAATTTTTTGGAAGACATTACCACTTGAAGATCAAGTAGGGATCATGACTGCACCTTTCAGGATTAAAAGTTCACCAAGAAAGAAACCTAAAACTAATTATAGGAAGGGGGAAATGGCTGATAGGGATCAATCTAATATGTGAAAACAAGAGTTCTCTTTCAATGAGAGGCTGGAAATGAACAATTGGTTTTCATAAGTCTCTACTCTGGAAATAGCAGGTAGCGTTGCCATTTGAGATTGCTGATCATTTTAGCCACCTTGAATTTGTTTGGTCCTCTTTTAAAGTCATCTCAACTTACACCCATTATCATATCCCTGTACAGTTCAACTATTTGCAGAACACAGAGAAAGGCTTCTTCGGGGGGTTTTCTGTCTTGAATCTCCTGCTATTTCAAATCAGTGGATGACCTTGCTGTTGGGTATTACTTGAAACAGAGAGAAATGTTTCTCCAGGCACTTTATATGCATGATTATATTCACCTCTATCTTGGTCCCATTACTCATCTGTTTTTAAGCTTTCTTTCAAGCTTCAGATATTGTAACCTTTCATCAAAGGGGAAGGGATCCAACTGCTCCCACTGTCATTTTAATTGCCTTTTTCTGCCCCTCCCTCCCCCCAGCCTCATGTGACTGGAATTGCACTTAGTATAGCAAGATTTGCCAAGAACCAATAAGGTTTTATCTCTTATCCTTTTTCTGAATATTACATTCTGAAATATTGCTGTGTGCTGTGGTCACCTATTTCCCCTCCTGTATTAACTTCTGCCCAAACTCACCTTTCACCAAATGGCAGCCCTCCCCCAGCTGTGTTCAGTATTGAATTCCAAAAATCTCTGGCCAAGTTGCTGGGGTTTCTAAGCCCTGAAGTCCAAACAAATCTGGACTGCCCTAGTTTGAAAATATGACCCCCATTTTTGCAAGCAGATAATCACAGCCTTCCAAATGACAAGAATGAAGACAAGTGGGCTTTCCTTCTAGGCCAGCTCTTCCTGCTTCCACTGCCTCCGGTTCTTGTTTCTTGCACCAATGCTTTTGACCCACAGTCAGGTTTTAGAGCAGAATATTTTTCCATGTAATATAGGATGGCATGCTGTATGTGCAAGAACATTGTAAAGTGTTCTTTCTTTGCCAGCTGGTATATTTCCAAAATAGATGACTCCCAAGATTTTTATTTTTATGGCTAATTGGTTTCATACAACGAATTTTGATACAGGAACAATTTAAGTAAGGAAGGATCGGGTTATGACATGTAATCCAGACAACTTTAGGCAGCTTCAGCTTCAGATTGTTATACTCTGTAACTGAATAAATGAGAACTTGGGGCGAATGTAAGGCAAAGTCAAGAAATCTGCAGTCCTCTCAGTGCCATAGCTCACCTATGTGAGCCATCATTTAGAGGATATATTATAAATGATGCTATTTGGCTTTATGCATTAACGTTGCCATTTCTACAACTAAGGCTAAGACGAAAGTTTTATTGTGACAGGGGCCACCCAACTTTTGAACAGCATGTTGGGCACTACACCTCTCACACTCCAGTGGATCCCCTATGGCAGGGCTGTTAAACTCCCGGCCTGTGGGCCGGATGGGTCACGTGCTGGCCACACCACACCCGGTTTAGCGAAGGGAAAAGTCCCGATATGTCACGTGATGCCGCCGTTACATGAGTTTGACACCCCTGCCCTATGGCATATAGGCTACAGATTGAACATCTGTGATCTAAAGCTCCCATTGATGTATCTAAGATGAGTCTGTTATTTTAGAGATGCTATTGTAAATCAGATTTCTAAATAATAATAAAAATAATATTAAAAAAGTATAATAACTGAAACAAAAGAAAGCAAAGGTAGTAGGAATAGTAATAGGCAGCTTGGGAGCAATTCAAAATATTTGTAGCATCACTAGAACACCATTGCTATTGATAAAATGACCATCAGTCAATTACAAAAAGCAGCTTTACTTGGAACAGCTTACAGCCTGTGACATTACCCTTAATATTATTAAAGAACAACACCTGTCCATCCCAGTCATTGGGGAAGACTCAATAGGTATCTTTCTCAATAGTTTTCAGCGGTTCCAAGAAGGTTCCACACACATTTGCACTACTCAGGTGACCCTGAGGACACAGATAAACCTCCAAGTGGCTTCAATGACTCTCTAAAAAGAATGCAAATGACCAGCTGTCTGCAAGGAATATACAGTAAATCCTTTCATTTTCCACCATCCAGTCAGAGCTGAAGAAGCTTCTTGGATGAGAAGCGAAACGTCTTCAAAGAAAAACCAGAAAGTCCAGTTGCCTCTTGAAAAAGCACCTTTGGGACAACCATGACCTGGATGACTGAGAATCTCCATAGACATTTGTCAAATCCAGTTTAAACATCTGATTGTGCAACCAACCATAATAATAATAATAATAATAATAATAATAATCATCATCATCATCATCATCATCTCTCCATGGAGTTACAAGGGAAAGGGCATGTGATCAATGTTCCCTGTAACCGTAGAAAATGCCGCGCGGCAGTTAGAAACTGGCGCACGGCGCTCTCTTTTCATGTGCGCGGGCGCGCAGGCACGCAGCCTCTGCCATTAGAAAACGCTGCGTGGAAGTTGGAAGCTACCGCGTGTCGTTCTCTCGTTACGTGCGCGGCCGCGCGGCTGCATACCTTAGAGGGAACAGTGCTTGTGATGCGCTGATGACAGCTATGTTGGCAATAGTGTATTCTACCAGAAGGGTCACCCATTCCAGACAGCTCTTAGTGGAAGAGCCAGACTATCAACCCATTTAATAATAAAAAAAAAGAAACTGGAGGTTTGATTTTGACTGCTCTCAAGAGGAAGCTATTCAAACTAATGCAGGGGTTCCCAACCGGGGGTGTGAGATGATATTCCAGGGGGTGCAAAAACTTGGGTTTAGAAGTTTCACAATTATAGTGTATATGCATAATTATATGCATATAATTATTTACTTTTGTAAGGGGTGCAAGAATATATCAGAAGCATTCTAGGGGTGCAGGGTATAGAAAAGGTTGGGAACCCCTGAACTAATGCAATCAAGGCAAGAATTGAAAAATCATCAAATAAAGTGCAAATTATACAAAGAAGCAGAAGAAACAGTAGATCATATATTCAGCTCATGCCAGAAGATCATACAAACTGATTATAAACGACGACAAAACAGTCACCATAATGATTCATTGGTACATCTGTAAAGATTATCAAGTGCCACTCATGAAAAGTTGATAGGAACATATAGTTGAAAAATTAATTGAAAATGAGCAGATTAAAATACGGTGGGATTTCCAAATACAAACTGATGAAGTCTTGACTCATAACACACCAGATTTAACTGTGATTGAAAAAGTGAAAGTGTGGATAATTGATGCGGCAATACTAGATAGCAGAACAGAAGACAAAAAATTGGAGAAAATCACAAAAATTTCAAAATTGAAGTTGAAAGTTTATGAAATAAACCAGCCATGGTTGTCCCAGTAGTTATCAGCATGCTAGGTGCCATACCAAAAAAGTTTGGACACCACGTAGAAAATTTCCATCTGTCAATTACAAAAGACTTGCTTGGGTCCGCACAAATACTATGCCAATACATGACATCCTAGATCCATGATGGCGAACCTATAGCATGCGTGCCTGAAGTGGCACGCGGAGCCATGTCGCCTGGCACGTGCGGCGTTGGCCGTTTCTCTTCCGGGTTTCTGGCGTGCATGCGCACGCGATGATCAACTGGCCTTTGTATATGCGGCAGTGCCGGAAACTGCAAGAGCTGGTCTTCCGTTTTCCGGCATTAGCATGCGCGCTGGCCAGCTGATCGGCGCGTACACATGCACGTCAGAAACCAGAAGACTTGCCGGCATGCGCGAAGTGCTCCCTTTTCGGCACTCGGTACCAAAAAGGTTCGCCATCACTGTCCTAGATTCTTGGGAAGAACTTGATGCATATGAAGGCCAACACCAGCTAAAGAATTGGCAGCTGTCATTTCATATTGCTGTGTAATAATCAGAATAATTCTGCCACCACAACTTTATAAACAGATAAAGATTACCAATGTATAAGTTAAGTAAACCCAATGGTCAATTAAAGACTAGTAATCAAAATTGTCAAAGGTTGATTTACCAAACTCCAAGAACCAAAAGTATTACAAAGACCTATTGACTTGTCAGATCAGAAAAAGTGGAGTCCACTTTGGGACGGGTTAATTTTTTAAATTTCTATCTTGGAATTATGCCTTACTCCTACTCCACCCCTCCCAAGTCCACAAATGAATGAAAGCATCTATGAAGACAAGGAAAGAATTATAATTTTCTTAATTAAAATTATCTAGGCAATTTGTGCCAGAGGATAAAAAACACTTTAAAAGAAATCTGGCAACTGATCGCTTTGAGTGAGGATTTCTTTCACGACCCAAAACTGTAAATTCTTTGGTGGCTTTGGAGCACTTTGTTTATGATACTGTTTAAATTATAATGTACAATGTTGATCAAACTGATGTTAAAACTGATAACAATTTAGGTTTATTAAAATGCATGTTACTGTAAATGGTACACCCTTCTCTCATTCCTTTTTCGTGAGCAATGGTACTCTTGTATATTTTAAAGTAAGCATTACATATAAAAATATAAATGAAGACAAGCAGCATATGTATTCCTATTGGACCTGTTTCTGAATATCACATAACCACAGGGGCCTGTTGTCACAAAATGCCTGTTACTCACAGATCTCTGTGTCTGTCTGTCTATGACAACTGTATAGTGATGGAAATGCTACCACTGCTATGTTTATTATAGTGTAACTCAGATCAGTGTAAAAATCTGGAACAAAGAAAAATGTTCTACTCTCTGTTCATTCTGCTGAAAGAAATAGTCTAGCTGGCTGTGTATGTCCCTCAGGTGCCATTTGAGCCTAAATGTTTGTAGCACATCCTTCTTTGAGTGTAATTTTATGTGTAGACTATGAGCAGGTGCTGTCTTCAACTCCTATTGAGATCAGCTCGTAAGTTCTCCACTCAGTAGAAGTATACATTTAAATGTATACTTGATTGCAGACTTAAGTTTGCTTTTGCCTAGAAAGACATGAGACATAATATTAACTAAAGTTAACATATATATGTATCCTGATTTTAATGTTGGTTATTGTTAGTCCAGGCCCAAACCAGGTGTTGGAAAAAGTGACAACTTATTAAAGTTAATGATGTTAAACATAGTGTATATGTACATATTTTAAACTCTCAAATGTTGATGATAGTCAACTGCCTATTATGGTAAGGTCTACAATGTTGTTGAGCAACTAAAATTTCACACAAATGAAGCAGAGGTGGGATTCAGCAGGTTCTGACCAGTGCTGGAGAACCGGTAGCGGAAATTTTGAGTAGTTCGGAGAACCGGTAAATACCACCTCTGACTGGCCCCGCCCCCATCTATTCTCTACCTCCTGAGTCCCAGCTGATCGGGAAGAAATGGGGATTTTGCAGTAACCTTCCCCTGGAGTGGGGAGGGAATGGAGATTTTACAGTATCTTCCCCTGCCACGCCCACCAAGCCACGCTCACCAAGCCACACCACGCCCACCAAGCCACGCCCACAGAACCAGTAGTAAAAAAATTTGAATCCCACCACTGAAATGAAGGCAAATATACATGTCCCAGGCTAATGTTGCACGAGTCTGAAAGCTTGGAAGACTAAATCTCTGGTCACAGTGACCAAGTCAGATTGGATCCTAAAATTTCACATCTGAAAGTTTGCAGCTCTATCATGCTACAGTCCTACAACTTTTGCTAGATTGCCATATCTTTACATGAAACCTGCTATGAAAGGTTTATAGAATTATTAGTCCCATTTATATTCCTGGATTGTTAACCTTTCCTTGGATTGGGTCCAATTTATTTTCATCAGTGTATTAATTATCTTGTTTTACTATTAAACAAAATTTCTATTTGGAAATAGAATTTCTGCTTTGTTTCTATTTAAAGAAAAAAAATTGTTTAAAGGCAGTGGTATGACAGCCACACATTATTAACATTCTTGCTACTATGGCTTTTAATTAACCATAATTTTACACTGCAGGAGATAAATCTTCATGCTGCTCAGACTTTTTAAAGTTAACATTAAAAGTTGTTTTAGCTAAAATTTAGCTTTAAATGTGGTTTCAGTATTTATTTTTAACACTGCTATCTCTTCTAGTTTTGTTGAATCTAATTCTTCTTTAATTGCTAATCATTGCTATTCCTGCTTTACTTAACTGTGTATTATGTTCCTGTGGCTAAGTACACTTAACTATGGAGACTTAATTATTCGCTACTAATGTATCTTTTTAGTGTGCAATAATTTTCTTTTAGTATGCAATCATTCTAGAATTCATCTAAACTTGTACTATAAAATAAATTATCTTACTTTCCTTCTCTACCATAGCAATCACATTTACAGTTTCCTCAGGTCTTTGAGACAACATTATTGTTTGTCCTCATTTTAGATTTGTATTTCTTCCTAATTTCATATCATTTCACTCTTGGAATCTCTTGGAGAGGCTGATTTTGCTGTTATACACAGATGTGCTTGCCTATCAGTGAAGTGTAAAGCAGAATTAAATAGTGCAGATTCCCCCCCCCTCCCATAAATTTAGCTAACTGTAAAAACTCTTGTCTCTGTTGGGATCAGGTCCAGCAGCCTTCAACTGTGTGACCTCCAGATGTGTTAAATTTCAGTTTCTCTAATACACAGCCAGACTGATGTGATGAAAGTTAAATCCCACATGACTGAGGAGCACTAGGCTGGGAAGAATTGTATACTAAGAAGAGAACAAGCTGCTTTTCCAAGATGCTCTTAATCTTTAAAATTCATCCTTCTCTTTGCATGAATCTATTTATTAATTGTCCTGTTTGGAACAAAGAGGTAGCAAAGTGGTTAGAATGCAGTATTGCAGGCTAACTCTGCCCACAGCTAGGAGTTCAATCCTGACCGACTCAAGGTTGACTCAGCCTTCCATCCTTCCAATGTTGGTAAAATGAAAACCCAGTTGGGGGTAATATACTGACATTTGTAAACTGCTCAGAGAGTGCTGTAAAGCACCCCATAGAGCAATATATAAATCTTAGTGCTATTGCTATCTTTCTCTTCCACTACTAAAAAATTGTTAGTAGTGAAGAAATTTGTGAAATTCAGTGCTTAATTCATATATCTGGATAAGCTATTATTTTAATCCTAGTTTATTGAATAGGCCAATGCCACTAAGCCATATTTTGTAGTTTACAAACAATAGTGATTGGGTTCTTATACTACTAAGCAAACGACAACAAAGTAAACCACCTAATGGTTTCTGTATAATGCATGAACCTAATCAGTATATGAAAATGACTGAGTACTTTATTTATTATGGTGTGCTGCTGTGGTTTTTTTTAACACCATGCCCAGGAAGTCTTTTATTTTGGCTGCCTCCAAATGTAGAACAATATAGCAATTATTATCAGCCCTACCTTGCACTACAGGAATAGACCACTTTTACCTTGTGCTGTCAAGCTTGCAACACACCATTATTTGAATCTGCGGGGGAGGTTTGCTCCCTCTCCTACTTGTTTGCATTGCTGCAATTAAATCCACTAGACTCCTTTCAGAGAAACCACTTTATTAAATCCATTCATTGTTTTACTGCGTCACTTCTAGCCCAAGACAATTTAACAGCAATCATCCCCCATGTTTTTTAACTTGTTTTACAACAGAGTAGTTTGGAATAGTGCCAAGGCCTGGGCAGAGCTGGTTCTATTCAAGATTTTGTGCTATCAAGAAATGGAGTTTGTTGTTTTACAAAATAAAATCTTGTAAACTAGCAGTTGAACTAGGAGTCATCTATCTGAACATCACACCGGGGCTGCTCTGAGCACTGAATGGGGAAAAAGTCAGAATATAAATTGAACAAATGCATATATACATCTATACATCTTTGTTAGATTTGCGCGGGAATGAAGAGGCGAGACATAGGAACAGTTCAGCACCTTTATTGTCTATTAGCTAGAACTAATACGGACTGCCGGCAGGCTGCAGGGAAGCTGCTTTTAAGGGCTTCCCTGAAGCCTGCTAGCCACTGACAGCAGTTTAATTCTCCCGCCGCTAGATTAGCCAATCAGCAGCAGTTATACAAATTTGTACTCCATACGTCAGTACGTAACACCCCTCCCCTCTTAGTTTCTACACTGTCCAATCAGGAATCGACGTAGGTCACGTAGTCGCGTAAGTAAACAGGGCGCCGTATAGTTCTACTGGGCCTGCGCGATTCAGTTCCTCGGGAGTCTTCGACTGGAGCGGACATGCCTGTTGCTGCTCCTTCTCCGGCTTGTGGAAAAATCTGGAACCAGCCTCCAGGCGTGGTGGCTGAAGTCTCGCCGTCGGCGTCCTCTGGTCCCGGGTGACATCGCTGGACTCCGGTGGCTGCAGGTAGGTGTTTGCGCTCTACCTCCGGGCTTGAGAGTAGGGCTTCCTGATGTCTAGCGGATAGGGCCTGGTTCTTGCCGTGGTCTTCTTGGTGAACTGCATTGTATGGTCTTCGGGGCGGAGACTTGCATTGCTCCTGTCCTGTCACTGAGGTCTCGGGTTGAGTGGAGGTCTCTGGTTGACGAAGCCAGGATTCTCCCAACCTATTCCTGAGCTGGTCAACGTGTCTCCGCCACACCCGGCCGTCATCTAGTTTGACTTTGTAAGATTTGGGACCGGTGACTTCGATTATGGTGGCTTTCACCCATTTGGGATCCCCTGCGAAGTTCTGTGCAAATACTAATTCGCCCATGGCCAGTGTTCGGGTTGGCTTGCTGGATTCCAGGGATGTCTCTGGGTTGTATGTGGGGTTCAGCCTGTCCAGTTGGGACCTCAGCTTCCGTCCCATTAGCATTTCGGCAGGGCTTCGGTTAGTGGCCGCGCACGGGGTAATATGCTGTGCCAACAGGAACTGGTCGATCCTTTCCTGCCAGTTCCCCGGCCCCATTCTAGTTAGAGTCTCTTTGGTCATTCTCACCATTCTCTCCGCTTGTCCGTTGCTAGCCAGACAGAATGGCGATACGAGCACATGTCTTATCCCTAGGTTGGCTAGGAACGAGCACATGTGCCGGGCTGTCGGCTGTGGGCCGTTGTCAGATACGAGGACATCTGGCAGGCCGTGGGTCACGAACAGCTTCCTTAACGCTCGTATGGTGGCTTCTGTTGTCGAAGTGGACATGTTGACCACCTCCAGCCATTTAGAATAGGTGTCCACCACTATGAGGAATGTTTGCCCCGCCATAGGTCCCGCGAAGTCTATGTGGACTCTTGACCATGGGTCTTTTGGTGTTTCCCATTCAAATGGCGTGGTTCACAGTGGAACCGGTCTGGTTTCTTGGCATGGTATGCAAGTTGCCACCCACTCTGTAATGTCCTGGTCTAATTTTGACCACCACAGGTAGCTCCTTGCTAGTGCTTTCATTCGCACTATTCCTGGGTATCCTATGTGGAGTGTCCTTATTACTCTTCTCCGCAGGCTCTGTGGAACAACTCGCTCCCCCCACAACAGGCACCCCCTTAGCACAGATAGTTTGGTTTGTTTGTTTTTAAAGGTTTTGAATTCTTCCCCTTCTTCCTCCTGTAGCCATCCCCTCAACACCCAGTTCATGACTTTAGACAACACGTTGTCTTTCGCCGTATGTTCCGTGATGTCTCGAGATGTGACGGGGCTGGTTCGTTCAATGTCGACCAGCAAGATATCGGTCACAGGTGCGAGGTCTTCCACGAGGTCAGGTGTCGGGCAGCGGCTGAGTGCGTCTGCATGTCCAATGCTCTTTCCTGGTCTGTGTGTTAACTTGTAGCTGTAGCCGGACAGGAAAATGGTCAGCCGGGGTGACATGTATTGAGGCATTTGTTGGTTGCCTGCAAGTAGACCCAATAGAGGCTTGTGGTCTATCACAATTTAAAATTTTCGGCCGTAAAGGTATTCGTGGAAACGCTTGATGCTGGCCACTGCTGCAAGCGCTTCCTTGTCCAGTTGGCTGTAATTACGCTCAGCTGGTGATAATGTCTTTGAATAAAAGGCGATGGGGGCTTCCGAGCCGTTGGGTAGTTTGTGACTGAGGACCGCCCCCACTCCAAAAGGTGAAGCATCGCACGTTAACAATAGGGGGAGGGTCTCGCTGTACTGTATGAGGACATTGTTAGATGAAAGCAAGTCCTTTACGGTGGCAAAAGTGTTGGCCTCCCTTTGTCCCCATGTCCACGTGGTCGTCTTCCCCAGGAGCCTATGGAGAGGCTCGGCGACAGTCGCCTTCTGCTTAAGAAAAATGGCATAGAAGTTGAGTAATCCCAGGAATGCTTGCAACTCTGCCTTGTTCTTGGGGGTCGGTGCCTCTTTAATGGCTTTTATTTTGGCGTCTGTGGGGCGGATACTGGACCCATTGATCAGGAACCCCAGGAACTCTACGCTTGTGACCCCAATTTTGCATTTGTCCCTTCTGACTTTGAGTCCCCTTTCTTGGAATCGCCCTAGCACTTCGCATTAATTGTTCCTCTGAGTCCCCTGAGATGAGGACATCAAAATAGGGGACCACTCCAGGAATGCTGTGTAGTAATTGTTCCATCATGCTCTGGAACAGACCTGGGGCCACGCTAACCCCAAATTGCAGGTGGTGGCATTTAAAAGCCCCCCTGTGCATAACTATTGTCTGTGCTTCTGCTGTGGCTGCATCCACAGATAGCTGCTGGTATGCTTGTGCCAGGTCACGTTTTGCAAAGATTTTTCCGCTGCCCAACGAGTGCAATAGATGTTGCACCATGGGCACAGGGTAAGCGTTTGGCTGCAGTGCTTTATTTATGGTCCCTTTATAGTCGGCGCACACTGGGGTTAAACTATATTTATTTATTTATTTATTTTAGCAAAATTTGTATGCTGCCCAACTCCCGAAGGACTCTGGGCTGCTCACAGTAAATAAAAAAAGACAGCAATAAAACAATTTAAAAATACATCAATATTAAAATAAAACATTCACACAAACATACATGGGCCAATCAGTCCATTATTGGCCCCAGGCCTGCCGGAAAAGCCAGGTCTTAACGGCTTGCCCTTATATTTACCTAGACTCCCATCGAAGACGGTCTGGAAGTCGGCCAGGAGTTTGTCTAGCTTGTCTCCCTGGATTTGATTCAGTCCAGTGATGCCAATGCCGAGGGGCTTGAGCCATTCTACTCCAAGCAGAGTCGGTCTCTGTCCCTCCATGTTAGGGGTAGCTTCCCTCTGAAATCTTTGAAGTTGATTGGAACTTCTGCTCAGCCAAGCACTCGAATGGGATTTCCCTGGAAGTCATTCAGTCTTATGTTCTGTGGTTTGATCTGTTGCCTTGTGATGGTTGGCAGCACTTGCTTCAAGGTCCCCCAGGACATAATGGTGAATACGGAGCCAGTATCTAGCTCCATGTTGCAGGGAATCCCTTCAATGGACACAGTGATATGGAATTTATCACCCTGGCCGGCATCGGAGTGACCCACAGTGTGGTAGATTCCCCTGGATTCTTGGGCATTGTACTCGTCTCTTCGCCTGCCCCGTTGTACCCCTGGACGGTTCTGACTTTGTCTCCCTGGTCCCATGGGTGGTCTGGGTGGGAATGGGGCAGGCTGGTAGAGGGACGGTTGTGTGGCTCTGCAAGCCTCTGCAATGTGACCCCGCTTTTGGCAGCAGTGGCAAATGGCTTCTTTGAATTTGCAGGCTGTCCTGGTATGGCCGCCTAGGCAGCCGGAACACTGTGCCAGTCTTGGTTCAGAGTCTCTGGGGCTCACCCTTCTTTCTTGTTGGAAGCGGTGCACGTGCTCTTCCTCGTCCTCCGGGACCTCGGTCATCCAATCGGTCTGCCAATGGGTGCGATGGACTCCGCTGGTTCTCTGGATGTCGGCTGCAGAGTTGTCCAACGATTCGGCGGCTCTTGCTTCCTTGACCATGTCTTTGAACGTTGCTCCCCTCCGAATCAGCAATTTCTTCTGTAGGTTGAGATCCCTCATACCTAATATAATCCTGTCCTTCATCATCTCCTCCGGGTTTATGAACTCGCACTTGGATGCGATTTCCCGGAGTTTGGCCACGAAGTCATTGATGGATTCGTCTTCGTGTTGGCGCTGATGGTAGAACTCATTTCTGCTGACCATTGGAGGGGCTGAGGGCTCGTAATGTTCTTTCAGCGTGGTTTGCAGCGTTGACCAAGAAATGGACTCAATGTCCGCTGGTGCCACCAGGGTCTGTGCCATCTTATATGTTTTGGGTCCACAGTAGGTGAGGAAGAGAGCCCTCTTCCTGTTGTCCGGTAGATCCTGGAAGTTGTTTGCCTCCAGGAACATGCAGAACCGGGACATGTAGGTTCACCATTCTTCTGTCTTTGGATCAAAGAATGCTGGAGCTGGCGATGTTTGAGTAGCCATCCTGTAGTTTGGCCGGAGCAGGTCGGTGCTTGCTTCTAATATGGCCGCGGATGCCACGAGGTGCCTTTGTCCTGTTGTCCTTCTTCAACCACCTTCGTCACCAGTGTTGGATTTGCGCAGGAATGAAGAGGCGAGACGTAGGAACAGTTCAGCACCTTTATTGTCTATTAGCTAGAACTAATACGGACTGCCGGCAGGCTGCAGGGAAGCCACTTTTAAGGGCTTCCCTGAAGCCTGCTAGCCACTGACAGCAGTTTAATTCTCCCGCCGCTAGATTAGCCAATCAGCGGCAGCTATGCAAATTCGTACTCCGTAGGTCAGTATGTAACAATCTTGATGAAGCAACTCCCAATTAAAGAAGCAATTTCCTCAATATAAAGATAGTGAACAGTACAGTATTTCCTATGATAGTATCCAGCAAACTAATGTAATATTTTAACTCCATGCTTGTTTTGCATCCTCTGCAGAGAAAAAAAAACCAAATACACTTTGTGATACGTGACATCTTATTAGAACTGATGCAAACATAATAGTTTCCTTTAAGAGTTACTGTTACTGGAAAATTCTTTTTTAACTTCCTTCACTGGAAGTCTGCAATAGGGCTCTTAGAGTTGAGCTACAAAAGTCCAACAAGCAACAAAGAGATGCATAATCTGGTCAGTCAGATTTTCACAACTCAGATTTAGTAGCCATACTTGTAAGGCAAAGAAGGGCAATGTTTCAATGCTGGGGACTGCAGAGAAGAAAATGAGGCAGTAGGGAGGACAATTATGCAGTGAGTGGGGCTGTGCAACCCATGGCACAACTTTTTTCTCTCTGATTTAACAAATACAGTTTAAGCAGTTTTAAACAGATAAGGTTTACAGTTTAGTTTGTAGATATAGCATTAAAGAATGGGAGCAATGTCTGCCAACTTTTCAGTGCTTGCTTTCAATGGAAAATCTTGGGTAGCACAGTGAATCTGAAATCTGTGTACAACTTCTACTGTACTTAAGGATAGAATGGAATAACAGAGTTGGAAGGGACCTTGGAGGTCTTCTAGTCCAACCCCCTGCTTAGGCAGGAAACCCTACACCACTTCAGACAAATGGTTATCTAATCTCTTCTTTAAAACTTCCAGTGTTGGAGCATTTACAACTTCTGGAGGCAAGTTGTTCCACTGATTAATTGTTCTAACTGTCAGGAAATTTCTCCTTAGTTCTAAGTTGCTTCTCTCCTTGATTAGTTTCCACCCATTGCTTCTTGTTCTACCCTCAGGTGCTTTGGAGAATAGTTTGACTCCCTCTTCTT
>QLTV01003481.1:515833-543264 GCA_003457575.1 Thermophis baileyi
GGAGCTGGAAAAGCTTTTTTTTTTTGGTGTAGCCCAGGGGTGAAATGCAGCCGGCTCTATCCGGCTCGCGAGAGCTAGTAGGGCCGGCGGTGGGTAGTTCGGAGAGCCGGTAGCACCGGCGGTGGGAGCTGCCCCCCCCAACCGGGACATTGTCACGTCCCGGTTTTGACCCTCTGCGCATGCGCAGAAGGCTCTGCACATACGCAGACGGTGCGCCCGTGAGTGTAGCGTGCACAAGCGCAGATGACGGCACATGTGGGCGGCACGTGGACATTAGCGAGCCTGTAGGAAAAGTAAGTGCATTTTACCCCTGAAGGTACCACATATACTGTACCTGTGCATTTTGTTTTTCTTGCCTAAATGTAGAACCTTACTTTTTTCACCATTGAATTTCATTTTGTTAGATAGCGCCCAATGTTCAAGTCTGTCAAGATCCTTCTGTATCTTAAGCCTATGTTGGCTATTCCTGCTAGTTTGGTGTCGTCTGCAAATTTGATGAGTTCCCCATCTATCCCCTCGTCCAAATCATTGATGAAGATGTTGAAGAGTACTTGGCCTAAAACAGAGCCCTGGGGTACCCCACTGCATACCTCCCTCCATGTAGATGCAGTTCCATTGAGGACTACACGTTGAGTGCGGTATTTAAGTATAGTACTTTAAATGGATTCTGAAGTCCTGGTCTTTGGAGTCCTGTGCATACTGGATCCATTTCATGTTTATGAGAGTGGACATTTTAAAAAGTGTAGCACTATTGACATACAATTTCTCCCAGTTTTTTTCCACATCTTCAATTTTTATCACATTTGGTTTATCACTACACTAGCTCTGACACACAAAAATCTTGTAGGGTCCCTGGAAGATTCTTTTTATTGCTTCTGAAGTTCAGCAACAAAACTATACCAGATATACCAGATTCCATTATATATACTACATTATATACTACATTAAGCATCCTGGAAGCATTCATTAAATCCTCACTGAAGTTCTTTAGATTTTCCATCTTTTTTTATGTATCTGCGTAACTTAATTATATGTAATATTTCCTAAAGAAATGCATTTTAGATGTAAGAAGTCATTATTTTCCACAACTAATTTCCTGTTTTTATTAGCTTTATTAAACTTCCTTGATTCCTCAGAACTGAAGGATCAAAGTTAAACATGTTTTGCTTTCTAGGCTAAAAATCTTCGAACAAATCATATAATGGAACATTAGTAACATTTTGGTTGTGCTTGGCTTTCTTCAGCTATAAACATGGAAGAGGATATCCAACCACTTTCTTTTGTCAAAAGAATCTGTGAAACAGACATGGTTTGCTTCTCCATCCCCCTCCTTCCCAGCATGAATTCAGTAGTTATTCAAATATATGTGCACTTCAAAGATATACATAAATATGCATGCAAAACCATTTTTCTATTCTCCTGATGTCTTGGATTATG
Source organism: Thermophis baileyi (assembly GCA_003457575.1). Taxonomy (NCBI): domain Eukaryota; kingdom Metazoa; phylum Chordata; class Lepidosauria; order Squamata; family Dipsadidae; genus Thermophis; species Thermophis baileyi. The sequence goes on from QLTV01003481.1 coordinate 517,271, forward strand.
GAATTATGGGAACTGTAACAATATTTTTGGAGGCCATGGAATAGGGAAGAGCTGGCCTTTCCTCACTTAGGGAATCCTAATAGGAGCCATTTTACTTATTTCATTGTGTATTTACTTATAACATTTTCTACCTGGTTTTTATTACAATCAAGCAATCTCTAAACAAGTTACCATATTAGCCGATTCCAGAACTGCACTGCTACTACCATACATGCATGTTATAATTGCTACAAGTGGCTTTTTGATTTTGAAAGAACATTCTCCTCTAACCAAAACTCATTACAGATAATCCTTGACTTACAACAGTTCACTTAGTGACTATTCATAGTTACTACGGCACTGAAAAAAGTGACTTATGACCGTTTTTCACAGTTACGACCTTTGTAGCATCCCCATGATCCCGTGATCAAAATTCAGATGCTAGGCAACTGGTTCATACTTATGACGGTTGCAATGTCCCGGGTCATGTGATCCCCTTTTGCGACCTTCTGACAAGCAAAGTCAGTAGGGAAGCCAGATTCACTTAACAACTGGATTACTAACTTATCAACTGCAGTGTTTTGCTTAACAACTATGGCAAGAAAGGTCATAAAATGGGGCAAAACTCACTTAACAAATGTCTCACTTAACAATAGAAATGTTGGGCTCAATTGTGGTCATAAATTGAAGATTACCTGTATTGTTGCCTGATTATGGACTCAAAAACAGTAAGGAGTCGAGTAACATCACTACAGGTAAATGGATTCTTCACAGTAAGGTACTGTAGAAAATAGAAAATTTCAAAAGGAAACCCCCCCATTTCCTTTTTACCCTCTTCTTTCCTGGGCACTGCTCTGAGATATCTGAGATGCATTTCTATTCTTCTCACCTTGACTTGCTTGTCCATGACATGTGATCAGAGTTCTATACAAAGGGAAATTGTTCTCAGCCAGCCTATAACAGAAATGCAATACTGATGTTGTTACACTGCACTGTTCAAAACAAAGGGAACTCTTTCACCATCTCCAAGGTGGCTGCATTTCATGATTGGCAAAGAATTACGGGCTTGTAAATCAGAGTGGAAACAACAAGGCCAAGAAAAGACTTGAATGCAGATTGTGCCCATGAATAAGTAAGTACACCTTCTTTGAACAACAGGATATCCTTATGGATTTGGTTTTGTATCAGAATCACATGCTACCGGTCAAAGATGTTGACACACAGCTTTGCTCAAATCATTCATGTCCACCTTCCTGTCAGTTTATTACTAGCATACAAGTTAAGGCACCAGTGGGAGACTGTTGAGTCCAAGTCCTGCCTTTGCTATGAAAGTCAGCTGGATGACTTTGGGCCAGTCAGTCACTCTCTCTCTCTCAGCTGAATCCACTTCACAGAGTTGCTCTTGTGGGGAAAATAGGAGGAGGAAGATGTGTCGGATATGTTTGTCACCTTGAGTTATTTGTGAAAATAATAAAGACAGGAAACAAACAAACAATACTTGGTTTTTTCCAGTTCTTGCAAGATGATATCCTTTTTTTCTAAGTCTTCATTCAAATATCAGTCTTCATTCAAATATCAGACATTTTCTTTGGAAATCGTATAGTTTCAGGGTCTGATTCAAAAGTGTATTTTGTGACTGTGCTCAAGTTTCTTCAGCGGACCATTTCTTCCACTTTTCTGGACCACCTAGTTATTTTACCACTGGCCACCCTGCTTGCTAGCAGGATCAGCTTAACTCTGTAGCCCAAGTATTGCCTAGAGTCACCTCTTGCGAGATGAGTGGCATATCTAATAAATAAATAAATAATGTCCAGGAACCATCATGACAGACACAGTTCTTGCTGGCCCAGGCAATGACTAAGCCAGTATGGTTTCCAAGTTGGGAAAGCATACATGTGTGTGTGTAAGAGTGGGGAGCTTCTCTTTCCCTCTCACCAAGCAAAAACAGAGTAGTACTCTCCAAGGAAAGAGTATAGTGTTTGGGACCTTCTAATTTAGAAAAAAAGACAACACAGTGTGGCATGATACAAATCTATCAATTTATAGAAAACATAGAGGAAAAGAAACACCTCCTTTCACAATCAATTCAATAAATTTAGTGAGATTCAGAGTAAGTGTTTTTGTTTTTTGTTTGTTTTGATTTAAAAAGTACAAGACTAACTTTTGGAATTCGATACCTATGATGTTATCTGAAGCTTGGACACACTTTTGGAAGAAAGGCCCATCAAGGACTAGCAGTTTTGATGGCCGTATTACCTACAGAATCAACAGAAAACAAATATTAAAAATCAGTAGCTCAGTGTTATTGAAGTCTATTGCTCTCAAATCCTGCACATTCCTGGATGCATTAGACTAGATGGCCATCACCTGACTGACAGCTAGATTAGAAACCCCTCTGGTATAACGCTGGGCTTTTTCTCTCTCTCTCTTTCACATAGAAGCTTCAGTTGTGGTTTCAACTGACATAACACTCAATGAGCTTCAGCAAGTATCTGTTTATCAGCCAGTCTCCTAGGACTTCCCAGCAAAACCAAGGAGCAATGTCTTGCATCTAGTCACACTGATGGTAAAAGGACAGGATGTTTTATTGCTAGTTACTGACCAATAAACATTTTCTGGAAATGAGCAGGCAGGATTGGGGAATAATAAATGTATGATAATTAATGTCTTCTGCACAGGAATTTATAGTTCACATGGCATTAATTTAATACCAGCAAATAGATGAATGGTTAGTAAATGTTGAGTGCAACTGATAATTGGATAATGCTGTAATCTGGCAGCTACTTTTATTTGTGCCAGATGTTGGGACACATGATGGCAGCATTTACCTGGTAATCTCATTGCAAGCTTGTTGAGATTTTGTCATCAAGATTTGCTTAAGTCCCAGAAAATACACCTTAAAACCAAGACTCACACCCAACAAGAAATTTACCCCCCAAAATGACCTCAGAAATTCCAGGTTCACCAATCATGATTTCTATCTCAATGTAACTGCAGGCTTCCAAAATTTCTCTCTCTGTTTTATCAAATATGGTATTGCAACATGCCTTTAGATCACATGTATATATGTGAGTATGTTAATACAGGTAGTCCTCGACTTAACAACAGTTTATTTAGTGACTGTGTGAAGTTACAACAGCACTGAAAAAAGCAACTTATGACTGTTTTTCACACTTATGACCATTGCAGCACTCCCATGGATCAAAATTCAGATATTTGGCAACCGACTCATATTTATGAAGCTTGCAGTGTCCCTGGGGTTAAGTGATCACCTTTTGTGGTCTTCTGACAAACAAAGTCAATGGGGAAGCCAGATTCACTTAACAACCATGCTACTAATTTAACAACTGCAGTGATTCACTTAACAACTGTGGCAAGAAAGATCGTAAAATGGGACAAAACTCATTTAACAAATGTTTCACTTAGGAAACAGAATTTTTGGGCTCAGTTGTGATCGTAAGTTGAGGACTTCCTGTATTGTTTGAGACAATCACTGATGTGGTAGAGTCTTTTTGAAAATGATGTCACACTCTGAACAAATCTGTTCTCCAAAAATAGATACTTCTACATTGGAGAATAATTAGCTCAAATAATCATCCAAATTCAGAAATCTGAAAGTTGTTCTCTTGTCCTTTTTCACACATACAGAGCTGCTGTGAAGACTAAATAGGTTGGGGCCTATGGTGGATGTTATTTTGTGCTCATGGTGGAAATATTAAATAAACTGTATCAGAAATAATAATGATTAGAGTTTAGATTTCTCAGCATTTTTATTATACTACTGCATGTTCTATAAAATGGGGAACTGAGCGGTGTCTAGAAAATAAAGAATTTAATCCTATGCCAAATAAGCTAAGGAAGGAGCCACTCTTGACATGACAGGGCATGTAAGGTGGCAATTTTTTGTGGTAGAAATGGTAGAAATTAGTTGGTTTTGGAGAGGAAAAGAAACAGAACACTATTGTTTCATAATTTGTGTATAGCTTGAAAATGTAAAGATTCCCTCAGGTAAAGCTTGTTCCTGGTGGTTATGTGGATAGTTTCTTTATTATTCTTTTAATTAGGCATTTTAGAGTAAGAGTATAAGCAAAGAAAGTTAAAGAGTAAGTAAAAATAATAAAAAAGTAAAATACAAATAAATAAACAAAGGATCTGAAATACTAAAAACATTATAATTTTCCAGTTTATCAATTAATTACTCATAAATTATATTTTAAATAAGGAATTGAACAGATTTTTAGTATTAATAGTTTATAATTTCATTGAGTCATTTATACTGCATTGATCATGGTTCCTGATGTGTATTCTTAGTTTAAAGATTAGCAGTGATTACTACGGTATGTGGACATCTACAAAGTTACAGAGAATTAGACTGTGGGCACAACAAGCTGTTATTTTATTCCCCAAGCTTTTAACTGCTGTTAAATAGAGGCAAAAACTCAAGCTGAACTGTAAGGATTTTGCATAGAAGTAGGTTAAAAGATAGCTGAACAGTGATACTTGGCTAGGCATTTAAAGTTGCTTTCCAGATCTTTTATATTCTCTGCCTGCTACCAAGAGAGACATCAGAATGGACCAAAGTTAATGTTGAACAAGGATGAACAGAAATATTTGAGAGCAATCCATTTCTGGATTAATCTTTTACCTGTCAGCTGTCAAAGGGAAAAGAACAAATAGCAAGATTCAATAATAGTTACAGAGTTCTGAACAAAGTGTACATGATCCTTAAATTACTCTGAGGCTGGACTAGAGGTAGGGCATAAAAAAGTAAGCAAGATGTACTCTGGGTAAACCTCAAGAGATTTTTGCGAGATTAGTTTTATGCAGCATAAATATGTGTGCAGAGATATAAAAGTAATAGAGCAATTTGCACAAAGATTTCTTCAGACTGCTGTTTTTCTTTTTTAAAGAACAACTTGATTAGGGAATTACATTTAGAAAGGAAGCTCCAGATCTAGTTGAATTCTAAGGAAAAGCATAAAACAGAAAAAAGGATCAGGATTTGAAAGCGGTGACAGCCTTCAGCATCTAATCAAATTAAAGTACGTGAAGTAACTCAAAGAAGGCACATAAAGCAAACAAAGAAGGAATCCCTATAAAGCAGTTTTGACTACAAACACTGCTCTTACTGGCTGATCTCTTTTATGAGATGCTGAAGTCTCTTCACACTACAATCCCAGCTAGCATACTTATTTTTCAAAAGTGTCCAGAAATTGTAATTGGTGCAAATGCAGCATCCAGGTTGTTGACAAATGCAAGATACAAGAATCATATGATCCCTATACTTAAAAACTGCACTGGCTGCCAGTTGTCTATCAGACAGAATTCAAAGCTTTGAGATTGGTTGATCTATAAAGCCATAAATGCTGGAGCCTCTGTATTTGAAGATGACTCTCCACTTGTACTTGCCTGGCTACTCAGTTCAGCAGAAATGCCCCTTCCGCAAGAAAACACCTTCCTTGTGGCTCCCAGGCTATGAAATGTCTCCCCATGAGATATGTCCTTTGCCCACACTCTCCCAGCATTCAGGAAGTTGAGAAAAAACTACTTTGCCAAGTTTTAAATTCTTCATATATTTATTTAATCCTTCATTTCAATTCAGATTTCAATTGGATTAAACTGTTATCTATTGCCTTCTGGTTTCAATAAAGGAGAATATTTATAGCTTATAGAAATGAGGGGTCCTTGGTGCTCTCTGAGCTTGGTTGTTTTCTTGCAGGCATTTCATTACCGAACTAGGTAACATCATAAGTGCTAGTGAGCACTGATGTTATCTAGTTTGGGTCATGAAACATCTGCAAGAAAACAACCAAGCTCAGAGAGCTTCAAGGACCCCTCATTCTGGTTTCAGTTCTGGATTCTGCACTAGGATATTTTTAGACTGTCTAGTGAAGTGGGGAAGTAGACGAGTGGAGCAGTCCTTACTGGTTTTCTCAGCAGTGTTCATTACCATTGACCATCATAGTCTTTTGAACTTCTTCATAGGGATTTATGGTTTAGAAAGTAATGCTTCTAAATGCTTCCTATCCTTCTTCAGAAGTTGGTTTTAGGTGGAGAAGTTGGATATAAAAAGTTTGGTTTATGAACTTTGGCACAGAGTATTCCTCAGGATCCATTCTTACATCCCATGTTATTCAACACCTAAATGAAACCATTGGGTAAGCTCATTAGGGTATTTAGGATACCCCAATACCAATATGCAAGGGACCGTTTGCCTTTTCATCTACTATTGGGGAAATATTAATGTCCTGAAATGTTTGTTAGTAATAATGGGCTGGATGAAAACTAATTGAAAATAAATTCAGAAAAAAGAAATATGCTCCTGGTAAGAAAACAAGTGGACTGTGGAATAGGCATTTTGGAAAAAGTAAAATAAACAAACAAGATTAATTAAAAAACAAATGGAAAGATGTCTCAGTGGGTGGTAGCACCTGGCCAACTTGCCTGGACCTTGGATTGTATGATTATGGGTGGAGAACTTAGGATAGAGCAGCTGCCAACACTACTCAACTGACTCTCTCATAAGGAACACTGAGGAAACTTTGGAGAATGTTTTTCTCTGCACTTCTAGCAAGATCTGACCCATTTTCAAATTCAGTATTGCTTCTCCCCCCCCCCCCAAATTTTGATTTGGTTACATTCTTTGCTGTTTCCAGTGTGGTAAAGATCTGACCCATTTTCAAATTCAGTATTGCTTCTCCCCCCCCCCCCCAAAATGTGATTTGGTTTCATTCTGTTCTGTTTTCAGGGTGTTATCTTGCTGATGAATAGATGCAGTTTGGTCTAGTGGTTAAGGCACCAGGTTAGAATGCAAAAGACTGTGAGTTCAAGTGCAGCCTTAGCCATGAAAACAAGCTGGGTGACCTTGGGCCAGTCACTCTTTCAGTCCAGCCCACCTCACAGAATTGTTGTTGTGGGGAAAATAGGAGGAAAGTAGGTTGATATGGATATCAAGGATAAGAGCCTTGAGTTATTTGTGAAAATAATAAGAGGCAGATATAAATAAACGAATAAAAAAGAATCCCAAAGTAGTTTCTTTCCAACATGCCATTCGATTGGAACAAAACACAAGGTAAAAGCTTCCGGCATTCTTCCCACCACCTGCCAGCAGTGATCATAGAACAGACAACTGTATTTTCTTCTTTGTAATGAAGTAATATGTTATGTGGGTATACATGTCTTTATTGTAGTATCCATGTATTTGTGTGCACTGGGAAGCAGTAAGCAGACTGTATATGCTGTGCCCTGAGGCATATAAACAGAAAGGGAGGAGAGCTTAGAATGGAGCAGACACCAACCTTCTGAGGTACTGCTTAATTGTGTTCCATCTCCCCTCGGGAGATTTTCTAGATATTTTTCTTCTTCTGCAGTCCCCAGCCTAATCTGGCCCATTTTCAGTCTTTCTTGAACTGGCTTCTCTCCCCATATTCAATTTACTCCAGTACTGTATGATTTAGAGTGTTCCCATGCTAACAGACAGGTGAAGGATAGAATACTGAGCCTAGAAATTACATAATATCTGCTGCATTCTTTTGGGTTGGAAAGAAGAAAAATGTGACACGATCAACAATACCACCATCTGGTGGCGCCTCACGTGCAACACTAGAGCTTTACAATATAAATTACAAAAGATACAGTTAACTTAACAGGTAGTCCTCACTTAGTGACCGTTCATAGTTACAAGTGTGAAGAAAAAAATAACTTTGCAGCCAAGGGTTTGTCTTTTAAAGCTCAAGAAGGCATGGGGCCAGGTTATTTCGGAACTGCCACTCCCCATTACATCTATCCATCCCATCAGGTTTGTAGAAGGAACTTGCTGCAGATCCAATTCACTAAAGATTTCCATCTGATGGGATTCAGGAGACAGGTCTTTTCTGCTGTGGGACTCACCTTGTGGCACATCATCCCCCTCAAGATGAGATTGGCTCAGACTCTACTGACTTTTCAAAAATTTCTTAAAACATGTTTCTTTCAGTAAGCCCGGGGATCCCCTGCCAATAGAGAGCCCACACGTTGGCTGTATCATGTATAATATTGCAATGCATTTCTTTTAATTTCCTTTTTTTAAATATTTATGTTACACGGCTTTTGTATAATGTTTTAATTGTTGGTTTTATTGTATCCTGCTCATAGTCACACAGTCATGGGGGATACGCTAGGCCAAGAGGGGAAACGGCCACATTGGAAAATTAAAAACCTTTCTGGGCCACCAAGAAATACCTGCTGCACGGATGAGTTGTTTTATAGCTAGTGGAGCCACACCAGCACTGGAGTTGGCAATTGCAATGGTTCTAAATTTACCTTCAAAAAAAAAAAAAATGTGGGCCACACAATGCTTGGTGGGCCACCTGTTGTGCAGGCAAAACAAGATTTTTTTTGTTGCTCTAGCGCAGGGGTGTCAAACTTGATTTCATTGAGGGCCGCATTGGCATTGTGTCTGACCTCAGGGGGCCGGGGTGGATGTGGCCAAGGTGGGCATGGCCAGCTCGATGTCACTTGTGTCAGGGGCGCCTGTGTCAGCCCGAGCGTTCTACCACCGAAAATGGGCTCCCGAGCTGAATTTTTTGGTTGCGATGGCCTCCTGCAACCCTCTGCCAGTGAAAACGGAGCTCGGAAAGGGCGCGCATGGCCCTCCCGAGCTCTATTTTCACTGGCAGAGGCACCACGGGCCGGTCCTTCGCTGTTTCCAGGGCGACCCTGTGGGCCAGATCTAAGCACCCCACAGGCCGGATCTGGCCCCCGGGCCTTGAGTTGGACACCCCTGCTCTAGGGGGTCAAACTGGCGACTCACGGGCCAGATGCGTCACGTGCAGGCTATGCCCGCCCCAGCTCCGCGAAGGGGGAAAACGTCACGATACATCACGTGACGGTGTGATGCCGCAAGTTTGACACCCGTGCTCTAGGCAAAACAAAAGTTTAAAGATCTTAGAAAGTAGAGCAAGATTTGAGCTCTGAACAGTTGGGCTATCAGAAACACCCTGTCCAACTTCCTAACTGTTCTTATACAGTAACAGAATAACAGAACTGGAAGGGACTCTGGAGATCTTCTAGTCCAACTAGTCCTGCTCAGGCAGGAAACCCTATACCATTTCAGACAAATGGTTGTCCAATCTCTTCTTAAAAGCCTCCAGTGTTGGAGCACCCACAACTTTTGGAGGCAAGTAGAAGGAGAGGCTGAGCTCCATCTAAGTTCTCAGTTTCACTTTTATGAATTTGGGGACTGTGTGATTGTTTCATGATCCATAATTTTGACAATCCAGTACAAAGAATTAAAAAAATGCTGAATGTTATCTTATATAACAATGCAGCATAACTTCTTCCTTTTCAACTTTAGCACATTGCTATTTCCAGCTTTCAACCAGAGTTGACTTGATAGTACATTTGTTTTAAAAAGTTTTAATTACATATTACATCAGTACAAACACAAACAAGAAACAGCTTAGTAAAAACAAAATATCTAGCAGCATTAAATAAAAATTAACTGGCTGTATAATTAGAGACATCTATAATTATGCAGGGGGGAAAATCCAAAGCCATAAGAGGTTGGTTTTTTTTAAAGAAGAAATAACTAGAATAGTTTTGATACTAATAGCCAGATAAATCCACTGAAGTCTGGTCTAATCACTACTATAAATTCTGCCCATGCATTCGCAAACTTTCTGACTCTATAGGTTTAGATTCAAGAGAGGCTGAAGGGAAATTATTCACATTTTGCAATCAATATATTAAGCAAGGGTGCATAAGAATCTGAATTGTAGTTTCATGTATATCATTTAAAGTTGCACTAACTTTTGCAAATACATGAACACAAAAAAGGTGCATCAGATGGAAATCAGGAATAAAACCATCAAGGCAGGGTGCCAGAGTCTCGCTTGAATTTGGAATCTTCAATAGAAGAGCAGTAAACTTCATTTTGCATATACTGCTTGCATTTTTTTTAAAGTAGTAAGCTAAGCAAAAAGAAACTTAATGTACAATATTTAGAGCAGAGGTCTTCAAACCTGGCAACTTTAAGACTTGTGGACTTCAACTCCCAGAATTCTCCAGCCAACTATGTGATTGTCCTAACTGTCCCAAAAGATACTAAGGATGCCCAAGAAAGTCCAAGAAAGTTTGAGAACATCACTCTCATTAAATCAATTTACTTGTTCAGCTTTGTCCAGGATCCATTAAGCTAAAATATGTCTGGCTGATTTATGATTGTATGTTATATACAATTACAAAGTATACAATTATACCTACAAAATACAGTACTTTTGAACTTTTAGAAGTATTTTGCATTAGTGTCCAACAATTATTCTTTGATTTTTATGTCCAAAAGCCTAAATGTATTATTTAGATAAGTTCTAACTTGAAATCAGAATATTATACTAGTCTTTCATAACATGAATATTATGGGAGTTAAGGTCCAACACACATGAAGATAACAAAGTTAAGAAAACTGAAGCACAACCATAGCTAATGTATTGTGTTTTTATTGGTTTATGGTTCTTTACTTTTTGGATTAACTTTTCTTAGAACATACATGGTTTGTGAAAAACATAGAGCCTAGTTCACATACCTTGTTAAACAAGAATTAAATACTTTATAACTTAAGTTCCAGTCAAGCAATACATTCATATACTGTATAAATCTCAAGTTGGGTTGTGCAGCCTGAATAAAAAAATGCACATCCAAGACAAAACAAAACAGAACTTTAATATTAGGAGTACCAAGAACTTGGATAGCTGGAGAAGTCTGATCTATAAATACCATTTTTCAGAGAGATTACGCTTACAGAGTTTGTAAGAACTATACTAACATGCCTGTTGTTTAATATTTAAGAACATAAACGCATATAAACAACTGGAATGAATTAGCCTCGAATGCTGTAAGACCCTACAGTTAAAATGTTATTTTTCCAAAAGGGGGATTCTGTCCTCACTATATCTGTTTTTTTTTTTTGAATATACTAAGGATGACATGTTTGCAATTTACTGTGAATTTTAGAGATGTGTTAATGTAAATGTTATTCTTGCACTTAAAGTGGTTAAATTGGAAATTTCATCTGAGCATTCTTGAAAAACTATAAAAAAGAAAAAAATCATTTCTTCACATAATATATAGATATTACACAATATACATAATGTACATGTGTATTATATATACACATTACATACTATACACAATATACATTGCGATTGAAATGTTATTTTCTGTATTCTCTTTAAAAGTTTGGTACAACAGTTCATTCAAAAGTACACTTTAAGAAAAAAAATCTCTGTCCAAGCCTTTATGACCATGCAGATATACCAGGTTGTTTCTATTAGGATAGCTGTCTTCCTAAGCATTCAGCTCTTGGCAGTTACTACACTTTCTACAATAGTCTTCAATGAACTCTGCTGCAGCCAAGAGAATGCAGGGGAAGTGTACAACATCTCATGAGAACAGAAATTATTTCTAATTGCACACAGGAATTATTTGTACCCTAGGCACAGAATGCAGGAAGAATCAATAAAATCTATCCCATCTGAATAATAATAATAATAATAATAATAATAATAATAATAATAATAATAATAATAATAATAATAATAATAATAATAATAATGATAATGATAATAATAATAATAATGATAATGATAATGATAATGATAATGATGAATAATAATAATAATAATAATAATAATAATAATAATAATAATAATAATAATAATAATATATCCTTATTTATTCTTTCTAAAGTAGCATTTTCCATTAAAACTTTATATTGGAATTAATGAAACTCTCAACAGCATTAAAAGTCAGAACCAGATTTACACTTCTGAGGCATAAACCACCATCCATTGAATAAAGATAAAATTCCCGAATGATTTATCGGTGCTTATTGCACACTTAGATAATAGCAATTTATACTATTTATTTTGCCATTTCTTTATTTGACATGACTATCTTGATTTAAATGTAAATATAAAAATCAACTATTTTATGTATACTATTTCTAAAGCATTTAATTTGTATGGCTTCTAAAATTTTGTTTATTTAGAGATATGGCAGTGCAAGTTTTCAGATTAAAACTGCACACAAATGGTATTTACACACACACACACACACACACTTATATTAATATTAAGACTGAAACATATGGACGATATATTTTATGTTCATGTCATAAAATAATACATATACTTAGTCCAAAGTTATATAAATTAGGGGTCCCCAACCCCTGGGCCATGGCCCGTTCGAAACTGGGCTGTGGGATAAATGGGCAAGCCTGTGTGTGTGAAGCTCCACTCGCGAGAGCAGATGGCGCTTGCGCTCATGAAGCTCCGCTTGACTGGAGCTTCCCGAGCGAGACCAAGCACCCTCTGCTTGTGCAAGTGGAGCTTCGTGGGCAAGCACAAGCACCCGTGGCGCCAGGCCACCAAGCTGGAAAGGTTGGGGACCGCTGATATAAACAGAGGAATACATGAATTCTGATGTAAAAGATTGACCAAATTATTGTATCAATTTATTAGCAGGTGATATCTATGAATACCTGAATGTTAGGTATAAACAGCCAGCAATCTTAAACATCTGAACAATATGGACTTGCTAGGACTGATTTCTTAACCCCTTTATTATAAATATAAAGCTACAGACTATCCAAATTTACTTGGAGGTAAACTCTAACAGAATAAATTCCAACTTGCTTTCCAATTTGTATAGGTCTGTAGTTTTTGTGTCATCCATCAAATTACTGTTTCTTTCCATTTCAAAAGCTAACATTCGATATGCTAATAATGCAAGTTAAAAGTCACATCCATATAACTGATACTATTGTAAAGTCACCAGAGAAGCATTTTCAATACTGAAAACAAACACCAATGATGGTTTTTAAATTCTGCTTCACAGTAGGAATGAAAGAACCATATTTGTTGTAAAAAGGACAAAATAATTCTACCTTGATTTTTTTAAAATGTATTCATCCAATTTAGATTGACTTAAGAAAAATCAGATATTATTATTATGTAGAAAAAAGCAACTTTCTCAATGTTGAATGGGTCTTTTAAAAAATACAGTTTACTAAAATTGCCCAATTAAGTAATTGGGGGAGTTAAGTGCACTTTACAAGAATGCCTCTTCTTAGACAATAGTGTAGTTCTTCCCACTCATTTTCTTGGTCATTTGATCATCCAGTCTATTTTTTAAGTATCTGGGACCCAAAAGTCATGGATCTGACCCTATAATAAAAGATTGTCAAAGGAATTAGATGGAAAGATATACACATTTAAAATAGATTTGAAACACTAACTAAACTAACTAGTGGAAAATTATTGATATATCAACACAGCTTTAAAATCAACTTAATTGGTCTAAATCCAACACTGCATATCCCTTTACTCCATTCCCCAGTTATTATACTGTTTCTACTTAAGAGGCAAAAAAAATTCTTTCCAGAAAGTTTTATTTCTATGCCATTATTGATAATATGTAATATTTTGTATGAAAATATATTATAACTGTACCATACCTGAATAAGCTGAGAACTGTGTATCATTTGCTGCCATTTGCTGTATGTTCTAGCAACTAAGTCTTTTACCTAGAGACAGAAAGTTAGGAACTGGTTGGAAGCTGAAGTGATGATTATTGCTGCTGGCCTACATTACTTTGGAGTGTACGTTAGGAATATAACAGGACTTACTTTGGAAGAAATAAGGACAGAATTATATTGCAAATTTAAAGACAGACCATTCCACACAAGTAGGACACAGGGCAAGTCTCGTGCCTAGGACTTTAAGCAAAGTAGCACTTGCAAGTTAACAGAATGTTGCTGGCATTATGAACTACAGGTAGACTTTGACCTACGACCACTCATTCAGTAGCTGTTCAAAGTTACGGATGGTGCTGAATGAATGGTGGCTACAACCGGTCCTCAGTGTACTGGCCATCCCAGCACCCCTGTGATCACATGATTGTGATCTGGTTGCTTGGCAACAAATCACACTTATGACCTGTTACAGTGCCTCATGATCATATGATTGCCATTTGCATCCTTCCTGCTGACCTCCCTAGAAAGTTAATGAGAAAGTCGGCATAGAAGACTGTAAGTCGCTGGGGTAAGTCTTCCCCCCACCATGCATCTTTCTCCAGCCCCTCTTTGTTCATGCTGCACCAGCCATTCATGCACCCTTCCTACTCATCTCTTTCTCACCATCCCTGGCTTGTACCTCTCACGCACCCACTCATATACCCTTCTCCAACCCTCTCTTGCATTCCTGCATCCCTTCCCACAGCTCCGTGTTGTGCCTCTCGTACATTCCCCCAAACCCTTGTGTACCTCCCCTGCATCCTGGCACTCTTTCATCCAATAGCAGCCATTTATCTGGCTTGGGACTTGCAACTTCCTGCTGGTTCCCTCATTGACTATGATCATAGCAAGCCAGCAGGAAGTTGCCTTACCTAATAACAATGGGATTTAGTTAACAATGGCAACCAGAACTGCAGGAGTTGCCATCACTAAGCAATGCAGTCACACTTTATTACTTAAAGTCGTAACTTATTGGGAAACTCTGGTTCCAATATCTGTCATTAAGTTGAGGACTTCCTGTACCTTGTGAAATTAAGAGTTGCTTCTAATTTTCTGGATACATTTCTGTTAAATACCCTTTCCATCAATATTATAGACCATAAATGGAACCAGTAACACAATGTTCTAATACAAAGGTGTTTTCCCCTCCCCTCATTTGGATGAGATAGATAGAAACTATTTGCAAACTTGTTTTCTCAGATTTTATATACATTTATTTGAAAGATTTACATAACCACTCATCTTATATAGCATAATCTGTGGAATCTTGCAAGCAATAGTAAAACAGTAAAACCAGTAAAAAAAACATAAAACCAACGCAAAAAACTTCCTGCCGCCCCCAAATATAACACACTCCAAACATATCACTAAATACATGTTATATGCATTACTATTTGCATTACTATTACTACCGTATTAATCTTCTCATCGTTCCTATCACCCATCTCCTCCCACATGACTGTATGACTGTAACTTGTTGCTTGTATCCTTACGATTTATATTGATTGTTTCCCAGTATGATTTGATTGCTTATTTGTACCCTATGACTATCATTAAGTGTTGTACCTTAGGATTCTTGACGAATGTATCTTTTCTTTTTATGTACACTGAGAGCATATACACCAAAGACAAATTCCTTGTGTGTCCAATCACACTTGGCCCATAAAGAATTCTAATCTAATATACTGTTTACTTTCTGCATATCGACTGAAGCCAGACTTGATACCAGGGAAAGAAACAAAATTTCCTACTTGTTGATATCCAGACTTTCCATCTTAATGTGTTAGATTTTTATATCTACTGTCATGTCTAAGAAAGTAGGAACTGATACAAAGGCTTCAGAACCCACAGTTAAGAACGATCAAAGAATGTGTTTGCTCTGATCAAGGTAAATTGTTATAATGGTAAAGAGAAATTTTAAAAGACAAGAGGATATAATGCATATCTTCCGGGATGAGAAAAGAAAAGGCAAACTCACCTTAGTTCTGTAAAACAGTCTGACGTCTTCCCTAATATCACACTTTACATGTTTTTCTAGGGTGCTACAGAGTCTCAACAGCCATTTCTAAAAGGACATTAAACATTTAGTTAGGTTATTTCAACCAATTGCTGCTATAGTTTGTAAGTGTAAATATTAATATTTTGTCCAAAATTTGTAAAGCTGCAGTATATTTCACATTTTTAGTGCTTTGCAATATAATCATGTCACAGATGATTACAAATTACTTAGGAATTTCTATTCTGTCTTTCCACTTCTAAAAATCTCCAACCCTAACTGGCTTAGAAGTTGGCTGGGTAAACAACTGTCTACCTCAATACAGGTAACCCTCAACTTACAACCACAATGAGCCCAAACTTTCTGTTGCTAAGAAATTATGACGTTCCTTGCCAGTTGTTAAGTGAATCACCTCAGCTGTTAAGTTAGTAACTTAATTGGTTGTTAAGTGAACCTGGCTTCCCCATTGACTCTGCTTGTCAGAAGGTCGCAAAAAGTGATCACATGACTCCAGGACACTGTAACCATCATAAATACATGCCAGTTACCAGGCATCTGAGTTTTGATCATGTGATCACAGGGATGCTGCAATGATCGAGTGAAAAACAGTCATGTCACTTTTTTCAGTGCTGTTGTAACTTTGAATGGTCACTAAACAAATGGTTGTAACTTGAGGACTAACTTCCATGTATCAGATTGGACATTGTAGTCCAATCTGATATTGCTTATAAAGTATAGGATGTACTACTTTTGGAACTGTGTTCCTATCTGCCCACATAAGGAAAGGAGTCAAGAATTTCTGCAGGCCTCTTCTGTTTGAGCTAGTATATTGTGGTGTTAGTCATTTATGATATCTAACTTTTTCATCATGGTGGAAGCAAAAATAAATTGAAATAATATTAATATTAACCAGTAAATAACTTCCTGTCAAATTATTTAAATTTTTCAAGCCACAGGAAATATCATTTCTCCCAAAGCTTCTACCTAAAACCTGAAATCAGACAGACTTGGAGAAAAGCAAGTAACAGAGCTCCCAAAAACATCTGAAAGGGACACAACCCAATATATGGAAGCATGTAAGAGGCACTTCTTTTTGGATTATTAAAGCAGCCATATCATTTGCAAGGCTACCATAGCTGCATTAGAAATTGTGGAGTCCTTTTGTGTTCTCTGAACATGGTTGTTTGTTTGTAGACATTTCATTAGCCAACTAGGTAACATAATTAGTGCTAGTGTGTATGGAGTACAGAATAGAAGATCAGTGACTGCAGCCTGATATTTCACTACTATATTTTTATGAAAGTATGAAGAAGGCCCAACAAGCAATTTAATTCAAGTCCTAAAATGGGTTACAATTATGGCCATATTTTAAGTACTCCATATACAGTATTAGCTGGAGATCCATACCCGGATCTTCACCAATTTTCATAAAGAAGCTTTTATACAAGTCAATTTTTTCTTAATAAAGTACTGTCTATGGAAACTTCATCATCAAAGATTATAGCAGCATGTATGAAATGGGAATCTGTTATTTATATGAATAATAGAACACTAGTCAAAATTCATTGATTTCCAACCCCCAGTACATGTATCTTCATGAAAAAAAAAACTTTTACATGTTAATGAAAGAATTTGAGCAAATTACTTACTCTTTGATTGGAACTTGTACGCTCAAAATTGCTAGCTTCCCTAACCAAGTGAAGGAGGACATAAGTCAGATAATAGGCCTAGAAAAAAAAGCAGGCAACATTTTGTAAAAATTGTTACTTAAAAGGCTAACACGTTTCTGGGACTGAGGAACCCACCAGGCTTTTTTAGGTAGTTCAGCTGTTGAAGTGCTTCATAAGGCCTGCACAGTCCACCCATTTCTCTCTTACGGCACATTAAACAAGCATTAGACTTGAAAGTTATCAGTGCCAATTGTATGGGAAAATATGTCGAACTCTCAACCATCTGCAAATAGTGTAAGAAAATTTATGTTCTTAAAACATGTTTAAAAAATACAAGTAATCCTCGACTTACTACCAATCTTTTAGTGATTGTTTAAAGTTACAACAGCACTGAAAAAAGTGACTTATGACCAGTTTTCACAATTGTAAACATTGCAGCATCTCCATGATCAGGTGATCAAAATTTAGGTACTTGTCCACTGGAATGTATTTATGACAGTTGCAGTGTCCTGAGGTCATTTGATCATTTCTAATTTTCCCAGCTGGCTTCCCGCAAGCAAAGTCATGGGGGAAGCCAGATTCACTTAACAACTGCATGATTTACTTAACAACTGCAATGATTTGCTTAACAACTGTGGCAAAAAGTCATAAAATGAGGTGGAACTCACTTAACAACTGCCTCACTTAGCAACAGAAATTTTGGGTTCAATAGTGGTCATAAGTCAAGGATTACCTGTATGTTTATATTAAAAAAAGGAAGGAATTCATAAAAAAAAACAACCTCTACATACATTGTGGGTTCCCACACTATTGCCAGCCACTCTGCTACTTGCATACTAGGACTTGCATGTCAGATTCTTTGGCAGTTGCCAAAGTTCTCAGATGGAGAATAATCTTTTTCCCAAACATGAATCACACAGAGTTTTCTTAACGGGTTTTATTGAAGTGAAAGAAAAAAGGGTTACAAGAATCAGAACTAAACGATATATCTTTTACTCCCCCCCCCCACACACCAAGCAATCTTTTCCGATAAATAAAAGAGGAACAAAGAAACTTCTTGATTAACCACGATCAGATCAGAGCACTTCGCTTTTAATATCAACACTTACACATTACTCCTTTTCAGTGAAGGAATTTTGTCAAATTGAGTACATTAACATTACTCATATTCACTCTGCTGCACATAGAACAGCAACTTGGTTATGTGACTTCATGAAACATGAGCATCTCTTATATCACAATAAGCACAAATATAGTTTAGACCAGGGGTCTCCAACCTTGGCAACTTTAGGACTTGTGGACTTCAACTCCCAGAGTTCCTCAGCCAGCAAAGCTGGCTGAGGAATTCTGGGAGTTGAAGTCCACAAGTCTTAAAGTTGCCAAGGTTGGAGACCCCTGGTTTAGACAAAAATGATTCTCTTTTTAAAAAAGTCACTTTTTATAGGCACTATATAGATGATTTTTTTTTTTTTTATTATAACTTAATATTTCTTTTGTTCCACTTTAAGACTTGTGGACTTCAACTCCCAGAGTTCCTCAGCCAGCAAAGCTGGCTGAGGAATTCTGGGAGTTGAAGTCCACAAGTCTTAAAGTTGCCAAGGTTGGAGACCCCTGGTTTAGACAGCATATCTTGTCTAACCCTACTTTAAAAAAAACATATTACCTGGTGCTCAGATTCAGAAAGACAAGGCTCTGTAACACCATCATGATGACCTGAAGTTTCTGACAGCCTCTTTAACAGACCTGAAGGTTTCATCTTGACTAGCTCCTTACACAGTAGTGACATCTATTGGGAGATTAGAGTGCAATACGGTTCACATTATGGGTTTTTTCCCAACCTTGAAAAGAATTATCTTAAATCATTTTAGAAACTAAAACACTGCAGCAGCAGGAGGAGGAGGAGGCAGTTTTCTCAAAACCTTTATTCATGCAGCTTCTGAAACCCTGATGCCAGGAATAAAATAGGAGGGACTATCACAGCAAAAGGAATCGAGCTATATCAATAAGAGCAGCTCTGAATTGAAATAAAGTAGATGAAGATTATACTTCCCTTTATCTAAATTTTGAAAACCTCCAGAAGATACATTAGAATTTAAACACCAACCTTGAACAAACTGTGTTTACAAGTTTAAATAAAACAAGAATGAAAAAAATATAGTGTTGGGGCCATATTTAGCCAAGCAAGAAATTTGGATGCAGCTGACAATGTCTCTTCCACTTGGTACCTAATCTCTCCCTTAGCACAGCTGTCCTTGACATTTTCCTCTGTTTCTTTCTCTTTAGTTTACTTTCTGCTCATTGTTTCTACCATTTCCACTGTTTTGTCTAGCTCTAGTTCCCCAATCTGTTCCCTGATTATTTTTTCTGTGTGCCTAAATCACTGACTTGCCTTTCTCCATAATCTCTGCCTTTTGCCATTCTAAATGCTGTGCCTTCTTACATCTTGCACTCGTTCTATATAATAGCATAATAAGCTGCAACTTTGGGGAGGAATTTTGCTGCAGAAGTAAATATAGAATGGAGTCCATAACACTGAGGATAGGAGAAATTAAAATAATGAATATTAATAAAATATATTATGTAAAATATAAAAAATAAAACGATGTCTCATCCATTTTCTAGTGTAGCTTTCAATTTGCTATGCAATAGTGGATGCAGCTCTCAAGTACATGAAAGCTGCACATCACTAAAAGAGAAGTAATTTTTTTTTATCCATACAAAGAAATGGAAGGAACATGAATTAGCAGGATGGTGAGATTACTAATGTGAATTTATGCTCTGCTTATTAGACCCTTGCACTGATTCAACCCTGGGACTACTTGTGAATTCTAGGACTGTAGACTAACCTAGGAAGTTAAAAAAAAAACATCCAGAAGAAGGCCAACTAAACTACCTCCATAGCAGTGGTGGGTTCCTACCGGTTTGGCCCCGTTCAGGCGGTGGCGGTGGGAGGCTCCGCCCACCCATCATCATGAACATCATCATGGAGCTTCTGCGCATGCGCAGAAGCGTCACACACGTGCAAAGCGTGCGCATGCTCCCGTTCCGAACCGGTAGCAAAGGTAAGAGAAACCCACCCCTGCTCCATAGCATGTCAAGAAGTCTACATACTTATTTTTAAGCAACTGACTCCTAGAAGACTTTAAGAGAACAAGACAAGCACTTACAGAGTCAAATTCAAAAAATGTAATTAAAAAAGCTCCCTTCACTGAAAAAACAACTCTTAACTCCAGCAAACTATTGTTCTAATGAAAGAATATATACTCTACCTGATGATCATGGCTTCTGGGTATTTTCACATGGCTTTTAAGAAGTTTTGAGATTATTACCAAGCTAAGATGTCGTCTTATTTGTCTAGAAGAATAAAGTTAACATAAACATAAATATGTGAGTGATTATAATTTGGTGCTTTTGGCATGAATTCTGATAGTCATACTAAGTGGTATTGTCTTAAATGTTTACCTTCCACGAGTTGTCCAATTGGGGACAAACTGAACAAGCCACAACAGATTATGATGGTGGTTGGATAGACAACTTATTGCCAAGGATAATTGGGACATCTTTTTAAAAGAGAAAGACAAATTTGAAAGCAATTGCTAAATTCAGTATCAGTGTGTATGCAATTGTTAGACAATACATATAAATATTTATTATATTTAAAGACTATTCATAGCATGTGATTGATAATATTTCATATTTATTGAAAAGACAAAAGTTGACTATTAGCACCACAACTTAAAATGCTCCCATTATGCAAAAATATTTCCATTTAAGGCATCTAGCAGCAGTTACTGGTAAATGGTTTAACTATATTTTTTTAGATATATCAGTTCCACAAAACGTAATTAAACCCACTGATTATATTTGCACTTAACATCAACTAGACTTTTTTAACATCATTTTTGCAGATGATCAAAATAATTATAGCTTTTATAGATCATTTCTAGATTTTTTTCATTATTAAACAAAAATCTAGTCTGCATAACACTTTTAAAATTATTTTTTACTACTAAAAATAAATTGTGGTTTCTTTTGGGCAGGTTTGCCCACTGTGGTAACACAAAGTGAGCAGGCAGTATATACATACGCATTAGAGCATGTAATTTAAAGAAAGCCCAAGGTTAATTGATACTAAGAGTTTTTATAATGTTAAAAATTGGATCTTCTAAAAATGCATTAAATTAGCACAAATTAAGTTACCTCATTATCCCAGTTTCTGACACTTTCAAGCAATTTTATAATAAGGCACTCCAAGTCTACTAGTGGAAATTGCTTCAGTTCTGTTTCCAAACTTAATTTAAATAGTAGCAGTAGCAATATAAATATTTCTCTGTCTGTGTAACCTTCTGGACACACATTTATACACAGTCGTAGAAACTTAAGGAAAGAAAAAGAGAGATAATGACTTCAAATATTTTTAGCAATATTCATTTTCAATTTCAAAAGCAGCATTTGTGTGTGTACATTCTGAATGTATCCTTGATTCTAGTGAACTTTTTAAAGGTAGCAATATATTATATAAAGGATTTTTTAAAAACCTTTCACATTTTATTATATTAAATTCTTGTTAATTTTCTCTATCTCAGAGAAATGTTTTCCTGTGCATCTTGAACTACTTTTGCAAGGAAAATTCCAGCTACTACTAATGATTTTCAGTTGAAGAAGACATATTCTTACACTCAACAGAGGGCTTTTAAAAACAAAGCACCATTCTTACCTTTGCTATATTGCAAAGATTGCTCTCTGTTAGAAGAAAGAAAGCTGTTGGGTCTATACAGATGTCTCTTTTTGATTGTTTATTCACAGTTACATGCATTTCAGACCTGGTTAAAAAAAAAAAGAGACTGGTTTCCATACGGTTTATTACATATTTTTAATTACATATATTCACTCCCACATGTAACCTATTATGAAGGGATAACCTAAAAAGAATATTCTGTATTTTAAAATTTCAAAACTAATACATTTTATTGCATAACGTGGTAGGGATGAGGACCATACTGTAACAAGTCTCAGACCCATGGCAATCTGAGTTTTAGAAAAATCGCAAAAACAAAGGCTGAAGTCAGGATTGTTCAACCTTTTGTCTTGCCTGAGCTGCATCGACAGAAAAGGAATTTTGTGTATGTGTGCACACACACCAGAAGTGGGATTTTTTTTTTCAGCATAAAGGTCATAATTGGACTTTGACTGACATGCTGGAAAACCCACTTCTAAAAATTTGACTTACTTCACATTTACATTTAATTAAAATTAATTTACTTAAATGCAATTAATAGAAGTATTCCAAATTATTAGAGATTTTCCCTTTGCATCACATGAAAAATTATTAATTGGTGACAAATTTTTGGACAGGTCCTAAAGACTGCATACTTCAGATTATATAGCCTTTTGCTAAATACTTACATAATATCATTTTCAGTAAAGCGAGGCTGAAAATGTTGCAAAGGAAATAACACACTGAAGGAAATACCCATATTGATTAACACAGTTGTTATATCAAATAATGATGGAATCCATGGCTTCTGTTTGTCATTCTTATCAGAAACTGCAGAGAGAAAAAAGTGACAATTGTCTCTTTAAGCCAGAGAAACTGGAGTTCACTTAAGAATAACTATGTAATTTTTTTATTCAGTAAGCAGAGCAGAATTAACAAATAACCAAATGTGATATCAACATACTTTTGAAATTACAGCACTTATGTTTCTTGAACCAAACTGTACTTTTTAAATATTCTTCCTATCGTTCTTGTACTTCTACTCTATATAACAACATTCAGAAGGGCAAATATCTATAATAGCAATAGCAATAGCGCTTAGACTTATATACCGCTTCACAGTGCTTTACAGCCCTCTCTAAGCGGTTTACCGAGTCAGCATATTGCCCCCAACAATCTGAGTCCTCATTTTACCCACCTCGGAAGGATGGAAGGCTGAGTCAACCTTGAGCCGGTGAGATATAATCAATATTATAAAGCTGAGAAAATGGATGGAAATATTGTATCTGCACAGAATATCTTTTGAATTGTATATTCTAAAGCCCCCTCCTTGAATCTTTTGCTATCAATTAGTTGCATCAACTTAGTTCCACTTTCTATGTAGATATACTAACAAACTTTTGATTCTATTGATAAAGCTGTAAGGCACAATCTGGAATAGGACTCCTATAATTCACATTACTTTTTTTAGCTTAATCAGTTTAAGTTAACAGCAGAATCTAATCAGGTTTCTTTTGAATGAATTATGCAGCAAGTAAGGTTACAAGGTCTCAAGTTTTAGTTCAAATACTTACAATTTCTAATTGTTAATAGCATCAACGTATCCAAAATTTTTCTTGAAACTGTGCTATCTGAGTGAATTGACATCATCTGTTTGAGAAAAAACATATTTAACAAATTAAAACATTTTTACAGATTTAGTTAGAACCTAATACAGAGGTCTTCAAACTTGGCAACTTTAAGACTTGTGGACTTCAACTCCCAGAATTCTCCAGCCAGCTATGCTGGCTGGAGAATTCTGGGAGTTTTGCTTGGCATCGGAAATTCTGGTTCCGATTGGGGTTGTCTAGTTCAGGGGGCTCCAACCTTGGCAACTTTAAGACTTGTGGACTTCAACTACCAGAATGAATTCTGGGAGTTGAAGTCCACAAGTCTTAAAGTTGCCAAGTTTGGGGACCCCTGACCTAATACAACAGCTCGTAACACTGGGATTGCAACATGATGCCTTTGAGTACCATAAGAAAGTGCTACAACCTGATCCTCCTCCTGCCCCAATTCTTTGGAAGAATAGAATAGAATAGGACAGTGTTTCTCAACCAAAGTTAGCTGTGGAATTCTGGGAGTTGAAGTCCACCCATCTTCAACTTGCCAAGGTTGAGAAACACTGGAATAGGACTGTAAATTTTCTCTAAAACATTCCCAGCCAGCTAAGTTCTGTCTTTGATTTTTTAGAGGTTTTTGAAAGGAAGACATTTCTATGCTTCACAGATTATTTTTTCTTCTAAATTTGCTGTGCATGTTTGAGAGGAACATTTTACTAGTATGCTTTTGAGAATTCAGAGTTTCTCAAAACATCACCTTTTTTTTCTCTGAAATTGATATTTTGTGGTATTGTCTAGGAGCAAACTTGTTCTTTACTTTGTCCTTTGTGAGTACATAGGTGTATTGCAGCCATTTTGCCACTAATAATTCTTCAAATTTTGAAATGTATTCACAATTTTAAAAAAATGAGACACCTGCTTCCTCACAACAGAATATAGCACACTGAAAATGTGAAATGCAAAATGGCAGATAAATTTTTAGCATTATTGAATATAATCTTATAATTATTTTCTAAATGAAGTAAAATGAAATGAGAATATTCATTCTATACACTAATGCTATTCTTATTGACACCGCAACATGGCAGAAATACTGGCTAAAATGTAAAAAAAAAAACACCTCAACTTTTCTGTATTTGGCAAGTGATCAAGTTCCAGCAACTAACAGTCAAGAATGGGAAAGTGGAAACAGGCAATACAGAAAACTAAGCTAAAGTTGTGAACTAATTATAGTTCATAATTATGTATTTAATTATATTCATCCAAGGCAAAATAAAAGATAACTTACCTGAAACATCCATTTTAAAATTGGTACGGGACAAGGAGAATTATGGTAAGTAGATGCAAGTAAGCCTTCAATAGTTACAAAAAGCTGCTGTGTTATTCCAGATCTGCAGAAACAACCACAAATTAAGGTTCGATCTGATATTTTCAAAGTTAGCCTATACATTCAAATGTTAAAAAATCCATTCTTACCTAAGAAGATATTGTTCAATCAGATTCCGAGGATGAAAACCAAAGTTTCTCAAATCAAGATTATTCTGGCTGAAGATTTTCCCAGCATTCACTATTTGAAATATGTTTTCTCCAGGGTGCTGGTCAGGAATAGCATCCTGGCTGAATGAGTATTTTTCTATAAATTCTCTGAAAGACAAAATTATATCTGGAAATACACTAAAAAGAATTTAAAGCACAATAATTTGGATGTTAATTCACCTGAGTTTATTGACCTGGATGAGATTTTTACTTAAACAGCATGTGGGCAACTCACTTTCAATACAATCTCTTTATACCTCCTTTCTAGCTAACTTTAGGATATCCTATAAAGCAGCTGCTATGAAAAGAGGAGAGCTTCAGGAGTCAGAGCAACTCAAGAGTTATGTGAAGTTCATGTACTGTATTAAAACATAGTTATGTATTTATGTATGTATGTACCGTGTTTTCCCGATAATAGGACATGTCCTGAAAATAAGGCCAAGGCTAATTTTTGGGGTGGGTGAAGGGGTGGGCATGGCCAGCACAGGAGGTAGCTCTCCCCTTCTCTGGTCACCTCAGGGCTTCTCGGCCCCTTAATTGGATCAGCTGAGCCGCTCAGGCCGCCATTCACAAAACAGCTGATTCGCGGGTGCCTCTCAGGCTGCCGCCTCCAGCAAGTGCGGCCGCTTTTGCAGCCAATTGCTGATGCAAAAGAAGCCAGAGGCCAAGCGATGCACCTGACACGCCTTGCGCCCTCCTTAACTAACGGTGACAGTCACAGCAGGCAATTCCATCCACGGAACAGGAAAGGAAGGCATGTAAATTCATACACCTGGGACATCGGAAGAAGCCCTGTGAGGAGACACCGCTGCCGATGTGCAGGAAATCTCCCCCCCCCCCCCGCCTGCAGATCATCCTTTCAAAGAGGAGTTTCACCAGGACGAAGCGGTGGCTGGAAGCAGCGTTTGCATCGGGTTGGGCTTGAACGGCTTGAAAATGAGGGGGG
>QLTV01003481.1:544041-555151 GCA_003457575.1 Thermophis baileyi
CCACCCGCTGCCAGAGCAGCACAGTCAGCTGTTCGGCGGCCAGCCAGCAGCAAGCCCAGCAAGCAGGGCAGGTGGAAGCCAGGGCACACAGAGAATTTGGGTCATTGCGGCTGCAGGCAAGCAGGTGGTGGGATGGAGAGGGTGGGGCCGGTGGGCCTGCTGCCTACTGCACCCCCAAAATAATAAGCCCCCCCCCAAGGCCATATTTGGGGGTTCAAAAGAAAATAAGACCCTGTCTTATTTTCGGGGAAACACGGTATCTGGCTTAGGATGTTGATAAACTCAGCATATTACATCAAACCGTGGCTGAGCATGATACATAAATACAGATACTAAATGACAATGTATCCGAACAAGTATAATGTTAAAATAACTAGAAAGCTAAGAAAGGGAGTAGATTACAGAAGTCAATATGATAAAAAGTATGAATATGGCTAATAAATATGACAAACAGTATGAATATAACTAACTGTAACAACATGAGAAAGCAATTAGCAACTGAAATCAGAGGACCAACCTATGTTCAGCAGATAATTCACCATCAGTAGATTGATCTTCAGGTTCAGAGTTTATTCCAACTATCTCTTTAACTTGCTGTAACTGGTTCTCTAATTCATCTACCCTAAAAAGAGAGATAAAACTTCTTTCAAAAGAATCTTGATCCCTGGTTATAAAAACAAACTTTCCAGCAACTTTATATGGCAAGATAAATGGTATTACCCAAGATGCTTCTCCTGATCTTTTAAAATAAAATCTGGGAGCCATGTGGCTATCTAATTTATAAGCATGTACTGTAACATGATGTAAGCACATTTCTGGTAATAAAATAAAAGTGCTGAAAGACTCGTTTCAACGTCAGTTCTTTTCTACTGAAAACAATAAAGCAGGCTTGTCTGATTTAAAGTGGTAGGACAAACAATCTGAGATACTTTCAGTATAGAAAGATGAGAGAGTGGGCTACACAAAGAAACTGGGAAACTGTTCTTAAGGGGAAATTACTGCATTAACCAGCTTCTACAACAAATCGTAACATGATTTTATTCACACATCACTTCTGCAGCTATTACATCATCTTTCCTTATGGATGGGATATGGATAATCTTTCTACAGTATATCCTTTTGTAAGGGCCTAAAGGCGTGGCTCTGCCAGCTGGCTTGTGGCCCCAGTGGGGGAATAGCAGAGTGGAGGTGGTTGATTGAGTAACAACAGATCCCAGCTCCCCCCGCACTCCACCCCATCCTCCTCACGTCTTTATATTTTAATGTTTGATTTTAATTTGTTTTAATGTATATATATTGTATATATATTGTATGTATAGACATATTTTTATGACTGTAAGCCACCGACAGTTACCCTATGGGCAGCCATTACATTTTATAAATAAATAAATAAATAATAAATAGAGGATAATATATGTAGCTCAGGGTTGAACTGTGGAGTCCTTGGTGCTCTCAGAGCTTGGTTGTGTGCATGCAGATGTTTCATTACCAAGTAGGTAACATCATCAGCGCAAGTGAGAGGGATTTAGCAGGGATTAACACCAGACAAACAAGCAAGCAGAAAACAATATCCCAGTCAAGGAATAACAAGGAGAAAAACCGTATCATCACTAACACTGGCAGGGCATGCTACTGTATATAAACGGGGAACTGTATATAAACAGAGTATGGGGTACAACCCCATCCTCACCACCACTGATGATGTTACCAAGTTGTGTAATGAAACGTCTGCAAACAACCAGGCTCAGAGAGTGCCCAGGATCCCATAAACTTAATTTATTACTGCTACTAAGATTCTGGTAGCCTTTGCTTTAGTTTATTACTAATTTCACTGCCCTCCACTCCCAAGGGATAAATCTTTATTACTGTCCTTTTATTTTATTAAAGTCATTAATTAGCTGTCCCAAGAAATAAATTGGAAACATTTGTTAACTGCCTTTTTGTGATAATGTCCCAAGGCCATAAAGAGGACGGTTATCTCTTGCTCTGTCTGCTTGAAAATAACCTTCAACATTTATCTGTTTTTACATTTGTCCCTGTTTTTCTTCTCTCTTTCTAGGCTCTCCCATACCTACATGAAGTCAAGTCACACCTTCAATCTAAAAAAAATCTAACAATTTTTAATCTGACAATTAAGTACTTTTCATTATATATGTAAAAACAAAACTTAGCTCACTTGCCAAGAGGCAGGTGAAATGCAAGTTACAGCCAAGTTATAATTATGTTATAAACAATAATGTGTAATTGTATAAATGAGGATGGACCAGAAAGGTAAGCATGCATACCTCCTTAACTCTTCCTTCTCTTTCAGGAGATGCTCCAAATGATTCATGTATGAGGCCCCACGCTCAGTAAAAGCTTTAGAAAGCTGAAGCTAAAGTCCATGAAAAACAAAATATTTTCAGATCACTGATGGCTATTAGACTTCACATCTACATTTCTTAGATATTTATTCAAGAAAACGCTTGAAAGAGCTAGACACACCTGAAAATCAATTAGATAGTCCTCGATTTACGACAGTTGAGTCCAAAATTTCTGTTGTTAAGTGAGTTTTGCCCCATTTTACGACCTTTGTTGTCACAGTTGTTAAGTGAATTACTATAGTTGTTAAGTTACTGGCACAGTTGTTATGCAAATCTGGTTCCCCACTGATTTTGCTTGTCAGATCACAAAAGGTGATCAAATGACCCTGGGACATTGCAGCTGTCCTAAATATGTGCCAGTGTCCAAATTTTGATCTTGTGACCACAAGGATGCTGCTTATAATCATAAGCGTGAAAAATGGTCATAAGTCACTTTTTTCAATGCCACTGTAACTTCACTAAATGTCACTAAATGAATGTTTGTAAATCAAGAAGTACCTGTATCTCAAATGTAATAAGTGGAATATCAGAGGGGGGAAAACATGATCTCTTTAAAAAAATGTTGGTCACAAGTCCTCTAATAGACTCCAACCTCTTAACTGAAAAACAGTGACTGAGCTAAATCACAAGGATAAGTCAATATGGGTTTGTTTTTTTTCTGTGAGGTACAAGTACAAAGTTTCAAAAGTTTCCACCACAAGCACGACCAATTGAGAAAAACAATTTTCTGGCAAATATTACTTTGTAAGTTCTGATGTCTAAAACTACTCTAGTTTGAAAATATCTTCCCTTTTGCAATGGCTTCCTAATATATATACAGTAGATTCAATTAAAAAGACAGATGCTACTTTCGTATTATAATGAGGGTTTTCTGGAATTTCTTTTCTTGTAAAATTATACCAATATTTTAAAATTTTAAAAAGTAAAGTAGGGCTGGGAGCTGTACAAGTACAATCCTCATGGTTTTCATGAGGATATTTGTGTCTATGGTCATCGCAGTAGATAAGACTTTCTAACCAAAGACAATTACTTACCGAAGCATTATGTGTTGTAGAATTTGTGCTTGCTGTTTCATCCTCATCCATAGCTTCTTCTGACTTTTTTGCAGCTGGTTTGACACTCTGGAATAATATTTTTTCAAGAGGGATGAGTGTCTCTTCTTCGCTACTGTCCACGCTGCAATCAGAGGCCTCAGCATCACTATCAGAAATGCTCTTTAATTTTTGAATTAACTCATACGCTTCATTGTTAGATTTATTTAAATTACTTGAAGAATTAGGAATAGTGTCACAAGTATAATCTTCAAGTGAGACAACATTGTCACACTCTCCCAAAGAACATCCAAGTGGCTCAGCAATTTTTTCAGAAAGAACTGTAGAAGCATTATTTCTTCTTGTTTCTAAATAAATAAGAGGAGTAGATGTCTGTAATTTCCTCTTGCTAGTATCTGAAATTTGGATGTGGTCATTTTTACATCTATATGATTTACTTTCTTCAGCTTCAGATTTTTCTACTGAAATAGGCAAGTTACTGCTAGACCGATCTGTATCTGCTGGCTGGAAATTCTTGTGAGCAGATATTCTGTGTTTTGAGTAATTAGTATTATGGGAAATGTGTGAACTACCACGTTTGTGTTTATTTAACGTCTGAACATTCTGTAAATTTTTCACACGTGTTTTTGATGAAATCCTTTTCCGTTTTCTAGGATGTTTATGGTTAGCTATTCCAAATGAAGTTGTAGCACTGGAATATGCTGTAGGACTGGGCTGGCTTTTTGTGACAATAGTTTTATCACAGCTTAATCCTGAACGAAACATACTTTTTGAATCTTGTGCTAAAGAAGACTCATCTGTAAAATGAAAATAAAGTGATGATTATTACACTGTATATTCCTGTCATTATTAACTATTCAAATGGTCAAAATAATAATGAAAGTAATTATTCTCTCCTCTTGCATGCATGCACATACACACATACACAAAATGTATACTGTTAAGCAGTATACATTTTGAAGCAGTAAACCTCAGGAAATTAAATGTTGTAAGAACTGGGTACTGTACTTAATTCCCTAAAGTAGTTCAATACTAATTGTTATGAAATTAAATTATGAGTATCATGTAAAAAAATGTTAAGCTATGAATAAAGTTCATAGCTCAAGATTAAGGAAAAAATGTGAGAGATAAAAGAGTTACTAAACAATATCATTCAAGGTCAGAAGTTTGTACATTGTGGAGTCCTTGGTGCTGTCTGAGCTTGGTTGTTTACATGCTAATCCGTGAAGAGATTACCCAATTGAGTAAACAACCAAGCTCAGACAGCACCAAGGACTCCACAAGTCAACCCTAAGCTACATATACTCTCTTCTATAAGTATGTAAGTTCATGCTCTTTTAATGAGTAAAAAAAAGAATAGAAACATCAAAAAATATAAGAGGGCGATGAACCAATGAATATATGTTTTAATCTATATTTTTATTATACTGTAAGCCACCTGGAGTCATCCCAACAAGTGAGATGGGCAGTTCAAAAATGCGATAAATAAATATACTTGGGTTTATAAATGTAGCTTTTAAAACATATATAGCATACTTAAATTTGGAGTTAGGATTTAAAATGACATCTTCACAAAAATATAATTTTAAATATTTTTAGTCTGAAAAATAGATACCAGTTTTTAAAATTATTACTTTTAGCAAGTTCAGTCAGCTAGAGTTCATGGGATAGTAAACAAGATAATAGCTTAAACGTTATGTAAACAACTCTGAATTTTGGAGCTAAAAGGCATGCATGACATTGAAGCTCTTGCTACAGAGTGCCTTTCTTTTTTTATTAATTAATCCTGTGGGATTTACTTCCAAATAATTATGTGTAGAATTGTTTTGCAAATGGAATACAGTGGCCTTCCATCAGTCACGGAATGTTTCTTGGTGGCTCAGGGCATTGGCAGTGGGAGGCACTGTATTAACATTGTTTCTCCATTCTTCAAGGCTGGTTCGAGTCAGTCTTAGAGGTCCCTGCTTTTGGAGCTCCTCAGGGCTCCATCCTCTCCCCGCTCTTACTTAACATACTGCATGAAGTTGCTGGGTGAGGTTACTATGTTGATAATACCCAGTTTTACATTTCCACCATGGGCCAACCAAGCAATGCTGCCAAGAACCTTTCCCAGTGCCTGAGGGCTGTGAGGTTCTGGATGGGGGACAAGAGGCTTTGTCTCAACTCCAGCAAGACTGGATAGCTGCGGAATATAAAGCCCCTTCCCCCACTGATTCCAGAGACTTGTCATCTTTAATTCTGCCTGGCATATAATTTATGTGGCTTTGAGGGCCAGGAGCTGCAGATCTGCTAGGCAATTTAAAGATTCTTCAAAGAGCAGGTGGCAACTGTGGGTGGGAGTGGGGAGCTTTGCATGGGTTCATCTTGTGCAACAATTGCATGCATTCCTTACTCATGTGACTCATGCCTTAGTTATATTCCATCTGGATTTCTGAAACATATCTTACAAGGGGCTGCCCTTGAAGAGCATTCAGAAGCTGCAGCTGGTCCACAAAACTACAGCACAGGCGCGTTTTGACATTTCTTGCTACATTTATATACCACTGCTGTTTCATGAACTGCCCTAATTCTCAGGAGCCATCTGAATGCAATTCAAGGTGATGGTTATCACCTATAAAAGCCCTAGTTGTGCAGAGAGCATATTCCAGCTCCTTTCCATCACAGTGCCATGTTATTGCAATCAGGAGTTGCCTTCTTTGTGACAGCACCTGCCCCATGGAATAACATCCCTCCAAAAACTGTATTGCCTCGACAGTGTTTAACTTTCTCAAGGCTTTGAAGACCTGGCTGTTACTCCTAGAATTTGGTGGTTAGGTGAGATCTGCTTCTGATGTAGATTCTTTGATTGGAGTGGTTTCCCCCCCCCCCCTCACTTCAGGCTTTGTGGATTACATATGGATGCTCTAGTTGTTTTAATTCTTATATGATGCCCTGAGTCACTGTTGTAAGAGGGGTGGCCATCTAATTTATTTGAATAATAGCCAAGGTGTAATGAGCTAACATATATATTTTTAAATTTTATGTTACATCATTTACTTTTCTGTTTGTACCTGAAAAAGATTCCGATGAAGCTGAGCTTGAATTTTTTCTTAAGAAATCTTTGGTGCCCTTAAAATAAGAATATACAGAAAAAGGTTTTAGAATACATAGGTAAGCTTTTACAGAATATAGATCTTTTCAGTATAGCAGACATTTCAGGATTAAACAGTACCATTACTGTTTATTTGAAGCAGTTAAAATATCACCTGCAGAATCACAGCATCTTAAAAGAAGTAATAAATTTAGAACTGATAAACATTTAAACAGATTCAAAGGTAGAAAGGAGCTTTAGTTTACAGCAAACCAATCAAGGTGAAGCAACTCTCTTAGAAAATCATTACATTGGCCAAGTTCAGAATTTGTGCTAAAGATCGCCTGTGTCACAATTGCTACTGTCACACAACACAGCAATGTAAAACCCAACTACATTATGGTTTAGTACAATTAAAAACCTAATAAACATTTAGAGCTTTTTTTGGCTTCTGGGTGAGGAAATGGCAGGCTAAGATTCTTCCAAGGAGTGGAGACAACATTGTGCCGAAGACCAGCACTCAGGCATTAAGCCAGACAAGGAAAAGCCAAGAGACCACCCTCTTGGGCTCTAGAAGGTTGCTCCTCACACGGAGATTGCAGAGTTCTTCTGGTGGATTTGTGACTTTGAGGGCCAGGAGCTGTAGAAGAAACGATGGGCTCTCAGATGCAGCACAGCCTGCATTAAGACACTGGGTTAAACCCTCACTTTCTTAATCCAATCAGGATTATAATTATTTTAAAGTCAAAGAGAAAATGGCTGCCATTTCTGGACTGTGCTATGTGGCCAGGAACAAAGAAGCATGCTCTACTTCCCTAGCATGAGCTCTGGAAAGCGGTCGAGAGCTTGAGTTAAGGAAGTAGAGCAAGTTGTTCCATCCCTGATCTGTGTGGTACAATCCTGGAATTAGCTGCTACTTTTGGAGTGCCCACAATTCAATGTGGCTACCCAAAACATAGTGGCTACTTCCAGGATTACGCCATGTGGCCCAGGAACGGAGCAAACTGTCCTTCCGTAACCCAAGTTCCTGAGATCTTCAAAAGGTGAGAAAGGTGTTGGGCCCAACCTGGTGGCAAGGAGGCCCAAGGCCCGCAGGAACCTGGGGGTGGGTGGGAAGGGAGGAAATAAACTGGGGGGGGGGACGACAACACACTGCAGCATTTCTACAGCCAGTCATAAGGGTAAACAACTGCAGAGGTGCTAGCGTCCATAATTTTGGAACCAGGTGGTAAATAATTTTGAGGAGAGTATCTGCTGTAACTCTGAACTAAGTGACTGGTTTCAGCCCTGGTGGTGCGGTGGTTAAAGTGCAGTATTGCAGGCAAAACTCTGCCCACAGCCTGGAGTTCAATCCTGACAGGGTCAAGGTTGACCCACCTTCTATCCTTCCAAGGTCGGTAAAATGAGGACCTAGATTGTTGCGGGCAATATGCAAATAATGCTTCTACACAGCAAACTACAAACACAGCTGTAAAGCGCTATGGGCCATATCTAAGCCTAATTGCTATTGCTATAAGTCAAGGACTACCTGTATTAATATGCTATGCAGTTATTATTCTTTAAATATACATGAATAGGAAAAAATAATTTCTAAAGATTTATTTTCAGAAACGGTGCAGTTTTTTTCACCTTCTCTTGTCTTTTTCCGCAAGCGGTTCCTAATGATTTTGGAGATGAAGAACTATTTGAACTGACTTGTGGCAACCTGGAATAGTCTGTTTTTTGACACTGAGTTACGTGGCTCTGCTTCTTCAGACTGTTATTTCCTGAAGTGGAAGGCCATTTATTCAAGCTTGAACCAGTTGTGTCTAGGTCTTCATGTTCTGTTTTATGTTGTCTACTACTATTATCTATTAAATATGTTCTTGTCTGAACAGGATAGTTCTCATTTCTTTCCAAATTTGTTGTGTAAATATGGTCTTTTAATTGGAAAGAACCATCAGGTAAGGCATTAGATATGAACAGTTTCCGAACCACAGGTTTTGGATGATTAAATATTTTGCAAACACCATTTTCTGAACTGTTGTTTTTCTCTGACTTAGCCTTTCGGAATAAAGCATCAATTATTGGGCTTCTGCCTGATGGTGAGCAAGGCAATTTCTTCCTTCTATTTTTCTTTGAAGAAGATGTATTCTTTTTAACATGGTCTACACATGAAACTGTATGTCCAGCTTGTCCATTTCCTTTTTCTGGAGAGCACAACATAGGTCTGTCTTCATTAATACATGTAAAAGAAATGAATAACAGATTAATCATACACCATTTCTAGAATCTCATGAAGCATGTCATAATTGTCCTATTCCAATGGCCAGTATAAGTCCCTGACTATTGGTAATTAAATAATTTTTTGATACTTATTGAAATATATATGTCTTTGGATGAGATTAGTTGAACAAGGGGTTAATGCTGCACCACCTACTAGATTTTTCAGAAGAATATCTTTTCCATAACATTGTTTGGAATCTAGGTAAGATTAAATCTTTCCAAGAGAATCAAAAACATGCAAGATCCCAGTAATGGGTTCTTGGAGTCAAAAAAATGTTGCTTGCCTATGGTGTAAGTCAGGGGTGTCAAACTCGTGCGGTCACATTGTCATCATGTGACGTATCGTGACTTTTTCCCTCTTCGCTAAACCGGGCATGGGCAGCACGTGACGCATCCGGTCCGCAAGTTTGACAGCCCTGGTCTAAGTCATACAATTGAATTATATTTCACAGCAAGAAATGTATCAGCTACCGGTATAAGAATACTCACTGCTCAGTAATACCAATAAATACTTTGCAGGTAAGAAAACCCAGCATTTCAACTGAATAGGAAAAACATAAGGGACACTGCCATCAGTGTAGACCTATTTTCAGGCAATTTATTTTCTCTTGTTATTTTGGATGGCAACATTCAATCAGCTTCAACTAGTATGGTCAGTGACCAAAGACAAGGGCAGTTGTAGATAATATTAAGAAATGTGGATTAAAGGAGAAATGTTGTAATTTAGTAAATATTCCAATCTTGGGACAGCTATTCCAGTGCATTATTATTAGCAAGTTGTTTTAGTTCGTTCAAGCTACTGAGATTTGGAAATTTAACTGCCTACATAATAGCATAATTCCATCCCAATTGTCAGCGGATCCACTAAGGAAGAATAATAGAACCGTCATTTGTTTTCACCAGTCCTCAGAAAACATGATCACAAAAGGGAATGGAGCTTGTAGTTCCTGGGAGGAGAGAAGAAGCAGAAGAATCTACCAAAAAGGGACTGTAATAACAGTAGTCCAGACCAAATATCTCTACATCACAGCACCCAACGTGAAGGAAAGTGGTTAAATCTGGAAAAATATTTCTTAAGCCGGCTTCATTTCTAGTCCATTTTATGAGAGATATGCAGCTGTTCATAAAATCTCTATGAATCAGTAAACATTCATCAACAAGCCCAGAACATTACCTTATTCCTGAAGTTCTGAGGTTTGTTTTAGCTATGAACTTTATCTCTTCCATTGCCTAGCCAAGAAGCATGGCACTATATATCACATATTTTAATTTCCTACTGTGCATTAAATCACAAATTGTGAAATTCTGATTTTGTTAATGTATACAGTTGCATATGATTTTTCACTGGAGGACAACTTTATAAAACATTTTAACATACATTTATTTATGTATAAATCAAATGTAAAGGCCACTCAACACAAAAAGCCACACAGGTATCTAAATTAAAAGAAACATTGCTTACCTTGTTTGACAGTTGGTTTGAAAAAGTCAGTAATACATTTGCTTCTATAATAATAATAATAAAAAAGAAACATAATAAAAAACTTAGCAATGTTCGGAAAGGACGTTTTAAAACATACAGTAAATACTTTTTCTCAATCAGATCTTTCTAGATGTACTGGAATCACATTTCCCATCAAGTCCAGTCAGCCTTTGTAAGTTGAAGGAGGATGATTTACTGCCAGGAAGTCAACAGGTGACAACTCAAGTTGAATTATAGGAACGCAGCAATCTTTAGTGTGTTGAGTATTAACAAACAATACAGGTCTCTCAACAGATTGAAATGTAAAGTTGTAACAACAGACTACTGACATTACAGCTTTGATTAAGTAACATGGACTCTTGCCACACATATAAGAGAATGATCATCCCCAGTTAGGGTAAATGTAAAATATTTACTGTACTATATCCTTAGTTCTGATTTCCAAATTCTAGTAATCCTTCACTACACTCAAGCTTTCCTTTGCAATTATATTTATATCTGAAAATCAGTTTAAGAATTGAAGTGCAAGAATAAAAATTAGATCTTTATAAAATAAAAATTAGATTACAGGAAAAAATTATCCTCGATCAGGGTAAAGCAATAGACGCAATTTACATAGACTTTTGTAAAGCCTTTGATTCAGTGGTACATGACAAACTACTTCTGAAACTAAAATCTTATGGCATCTCTGGACCCCTATATGATTGGATAACTGAGTTCCTGTCAAACAGACAAGTAGTGGTTAAAATAGAGAGTTCTCTATCAAATCCTGTACCTGCCAATAGTGGTGTCCCTCAAGGCAGCGTTCTCGGACCACCACTCTTCATACTTTACATAAATGACCTTTGCGATCACACTATAAGCAACTGCGTTCTCT
>QLTV01003481.1:569284-586965 GCA_003457575.1 Thermophis baileyi
CCCTCTGGTGGGGGGAGCGAATGGGCTTTTTGCAGTATCTTTCCCCAGGAGTGGGGAGGGAATGGGGATTTTGCAGTATCCTTCCCCTGCCATGCCCATCAAGCCACGCTCACCAAGCCACACCACGTCCACCAAGCCACACCCACAGAACCGGTAGTAAAAACAATTGGATTTCACCACTGAGTAAGTTACAAAACTGGATTCACACGCTAGTCCAAATTAAGCAAATTGCATTAGGATTTAATATGTGTATGACCCTAACTACAGCATTCTAAATAGCTGACCAACCTCAAAACTTCCGTGACAGCATTTGGAGCAGTTCAAATTCTGTTTGAGCAGTTTACAAAAGCCACATCACAGATTAAGCACATTACAAAAGTCAAAACACATTATAATGTAATGAAGTCCAACTTCGTTAGAATCAGTTTGTTAACACACTGGCAATGCTAGAAAGTGGAAGAAAAGGCAGGCATCAATGAAAATGGTGATGGGGTAGACAGTAGTAAGGCAAAGAACCGGCAGAAATCCTGAGGTTTCCCACAGAGTACAGAAATTAGGATTCAGCCCAATTTGATTGAGATATAGAGCTTGACTGTAACTCAGACCAGAAAGGAAGAGGGTGGGGGTTGGGTGGGGGGAGCTAGCCCTTTTGGCAATAAATAAGTCTGGTTCCACTACCAGACAATTCATTTATAAAGATTCTCCAAAATGTCTCAAAGTTATGAGCCATCTTTTCAGTTCTTAAGAATTCTGAATCATCTATTAAGCTAAGAAGGAATGGAGATGGGGGCGGGAAAGAGAGATGGGGGAAAAAAAATCTGTTCAGAAAATCAGTAAGAGTGAAAAGAGTGCATACAGCAATATTAAATAGCAAACAATCTTGACAGAGTATTACACTGTCAAATTTCACGTTGCATCTTGCTGCTGCTTGTAAAGGTTCCAACTTTATAATCCTGATAGTAAACAAGATCAATCATTTCTTCTTCCTGTGTGTGAAGGCTCTTTTATGTTGCAATCATCTTATTTTCATATAAAGGCTGGATTGTATTTGGAAAAAAATGAACTAAAATGATTTCATAAAAGAGCTATATATCCAATGACATGCTGTAATCCAATAGTGTTATTCTTTAGGGGAGGAGAGGAGTAATTAAAAAGCAAAATGCCAGACTATCACGCTCCATGTAAAACACTTCCTGTAAAGCTTTGCTTTTATCATTTTTTTTCCATAACATAATGATTTGCAGAATGTTGTTTGTAATTATTGTAATTACAATTACCTGTAATATGTTATTCAGCCTTTTGAGGATTCCTCAGCCTGCAACATAATGATTTTTTAAATAGCTGAGTATGATCTTTTTGTCTTAAAAAATCACTTTGCTATTTTCTGCTGAGGGGCCTCCTTAGGAATCAGAACGTAAGGATTTTGGTCTAGGAACCAAAGGCCATCTTCCACAAAATTCAACTATTTTCCACTGCTTTCTTCCTCCTACCCTCAATAATGAAAAGCAGCTGCTGGAAATTGCAGTCTGGAGAGGAAGAAAAGAATACAGTAGTATTTTTATAGTATTTTTCTCCTTACTGTCCTAGATGGAAAAAATAGTCTGAAAAAAAATTTGGGGAGAAATGGCATGATTCTCTTCAATGGAAGAAAAAGATGCTCAGAGAGAATTGAAAGAAGAAACGAGCCTGAGGGGACAAGTTCACCATGACCTCATCATTTTTTTCTTTCTCTGATTCATATTTTATGCTACTTTTCAAAAGAGAACAAATCTATTATTTGGAGGTCCTCCTGGACTCACAGGTACTGCTGGATCGGTAGGTGGAAGAAAGGCAAGGTTTCTCCCACCATCTTTGGCAGTACACTAGTTGGTACATGAGGACTTTACAACTGTAACTAACTCATGCCCTCATCACAAATGCAGACCACTGTAATGTGCTTTAGATGGAGCTGCCTTTGAAGAACACCTGGAAGTTACAATTGGTACAATGATGACCCAGTTATGTGCAAATAAACATCAAAAGCATCTTATCCTGTGCTCAAGATCCTGCACTGATTTAATGAGCTTCTGAGTACAATTCAAAGTGCTGTTTTTATCTATAAAGCCTGTAAGACTGGATATCAAAATACATTTAGGTCTGCTTCTCCAGCCATACGCAGCCCACCCATTATGTATGTACAGAAAAATTCCTAGTAATTTTACATTTTAGGAAGACATGTGTTACATGTGCGCTCCCAGGTTCAGCTTACGGTCATTCACTCATACTCACAGACCTGGAAAACAGCCACACTGAAATTACTTTCAATCAAAAGGCACAAAGCAATTCTTTAGAATACACAAAGACTCAGTGAATTTAAGCACAACAAAACTTTACTGGTTACAGTGTGTGTGTGTGTGTGTGTGTGTGTGTGTGTGTGTGTGTGTGTGTGTGAAATATACATATATACACATGGGCGTATGTGTGTATATACGTGTGTGTGTGTGTGTGTGTGTGTATGTACACACATGCACATACTTACCCATGTCTACATCTAGGCTGACAGGCATTAGGCAGAGGACAGGAGCCGCCAAGTCTGGATCCAAAGACAATTCCAAAGGAATCTTCGACAACTCATAGGGCCAACTTGCCAGAGCCAAATCGCCGCAGCCAACTTACTGTGGCCAACACACTGCAGCCAACTCGCTGCGGGACAAGAATTACACTAATATTGAAGAAATTGTAGAATAGAATCATTAAAGAAAGGATGTCAAAGGAAGAGCAAAATGAAATGTGAATGACAAAAATTGAAATATTTTAAAAATTATTTTAAATAATTAAATTGAATTGTTGAATTGTCCCACAGTGAATTGTCCCGTGGCTAGTTGGCCGTGGCGAGTTGTCTATGGTGAGTTGGCTGTGGCGAATTGGCCATGGTGAGTTGGTTGTGGCGAGTTGTCCCATGAGTTGGCTGCGGCGAGTTGTCCCATTCTGTTCCAAAGTGAGTGGGTTTCAGGATCCTTTTTATCCCCAAAGCTTTTGCTTTGTTGATTCACAAGACTAGTAGCTACTCTTGCCTGGTTGATTTACATGTCTGATAGCTGTTGATGGGATTTGGGGAGGGGTTTCCCATATGCTCAGGCCCAACATCTTTTGTCTGGTTTAGATGACATTTTTTCCTTTCTTTCCTTAACAACTTAGTTCCCTTTTATCTATCTCCTAAAGGGATCTTTTAGGCAAAATTCCTGGTTATCCACCCTGCTTATATGCCTGCATCATCTTTAGGTATGGCAGTTTCAGCCTACAGTAGTCTTACACATGGAGTTGATACTTTTATGCTATTATGTAAGTGTGACATACCAGTTTCTCAGTAGAAATTAGATTAGCCCCACCTTGATGGCATTTTGGAAAACAGATGACTGAATCATTCCTCAGGGCTTTTGTAATTTAAACATAATTTTACTGTAATTGAATGTTGGTTGTGTACTATTATAGGACTGTTATGTTACAATATATTAAATAGGATAGTAGGGTTAGGATGTTGTCATTATTACTTAGATGATTTACCTTTCTCACCTTAGACATTTTAATGTTTTTATTACTATGGATGTTTTATTTATATTGTTTATTGCAGGGGTTCCCAACCTCTGGGCCGCGGCCTACTACCAGGCCTTGGCCTATTCAGAATTGGGCCGCACGAGTGGCTGGCCGGAGTGTGCGCACAAAGCATAACTTGTGTGAGCAGCAGACTGGTGGGCAATCACACGCGTGCCAGCCTGCTGCTCTCACAAGTTGAGCTGTGCGTGTGCGCGCCAGCCCACCGCTTGTGCTGCCCAGTTCCCCTCTCCTCTTCCAGTTGGGCCACCAAGCCGCAAAGGTTGTGGAGTCCTGCTTTATTGCATACATGCAATGCACATTTTAATTGTGCAAGCCACCATGATTTGTTAAGAAATTGATGAAAAATTTATAAATCTATTAATATCAATACTAATAACAGTTTCAAGTTTAGATTTCTCTTTCCAGTCAGAATCTTTACAATTGAAGGTTCTTCTTAGTTGACATAATAATTAAGTCTTATAAAGCCCTTTAAGGCAGATAATTTCTTTCTCAAGTTCAGTTTGCATCCTAGCATCTACATACCGGTAGTCTTTCCTCTAGGAGATGACCATGCAGAGCCCAAGGTTGCTAGATACTGCTAACTGCTGTGACATCTAAAAATCAACTATTGTTTCTGAAGAGGATCTTGAGTTCCTACAGAGATATTGAAGAACCTGTGAAGATCTGGAAAGTAATAGTTCTTTACCCCTCCAAAAACTCAGTTAGGCTGATGATTCCTTAGAAGCAGCAGGATCACTGCAGGATCTCTGTAGATAACATGTAGCACGGAACTGCCATATTCAAGCCAATGAAGCGGTTAAAAGAAAGACTTGCAATAAGAATGGCAATAGAGTATTCAATTCATTTGAAGTATTAGTCTTGCTTATTAATATCTATCAAATCTTAAACTTCATTTATATCTTTTCAGAATATCAGAAATTATCTTGGTTTGAGGAATGATTTTAACAATCGTGCAGGTTAAAAAAAGTAAATAAAATTATACATTTTTTCATAAATTTAAAAACAATACAAAAGTATAATAATATACTTCTGTTTTCAAGAGAAAATCTGTGCAGGAAACTGTAACATTAGAGTGAATGCTGGAAAACCCCTGTTCTTCCCCTTTATTCCAAAAGAACAAAATTGTTATGCAAAAGTATTCACCACTTGAAATAAGGCTTAGTTTTTTGGTCACCTTCCTCTCTGGGAGAGGACAGAAAAATGTTTTCGCACTAAAAGCAAATAATTTTGGTAACTATCAGTCCCTTAGAATTAGATCAATACTGATGTCAACATTATGTGGTTTAAAAAGAAAATATAGACTAAGTTTATACTTTAGACTATGCCCTGGTTTGCTTGGCCATGGTTAATTGAATAACATCTCATTATAACACAGTATGTTCACAAGCCTTCAACATTGCTTCTAATCATAAAGATCGAATTCATAGAACACATTAAACCCAAGTCAAGCAAAGTATATCATGGCTTTACACAACATTATGTTCTTCTTAGGTAAACTTGGGCAATAACATCCAATGATGGCTATCTGGGAAAGATTTTGAGGTTTATATAGGATCCATTAGAAGCCATGTTGATTGCTGCACCATGATCACCATGATTAAGAGCATCATGGCATCACTGCCTAAATGAAGCAAATGATATGACTTGTAACAAATTACATGGTTCATGCAAGATGACATCCCCACCACTTCAACTCTATGGACACCTATAGGCAAGTAAAACTTAAAATATGTGATTGGGGTTAGGCTATCTTTAGCATATTTTATCAGTTATCAGAAAACATTTATTCAAAAGCAAGCCAAAGTGATTTCAATCTGGCTTACTTCCACAGTAAATATACAGGTTCACAACCAGCAGCATTAAAAATAGCTTCACAGTTAACTGTGAACCTTTTTCAATGTTTTCCTCGTCTTATTAGGTATTTTATCTTTATAAAAAGGGGTTAAGGTAGGATTAAGTAATATCCCATATTTTAGCATAGCAGCATCAAAGGGAGTTTTTGAGAGTAAGAATAAAATGCAAAATACATTTTTAAAAACAGCCCCAAGCAATATTTAGTTGTATGCCTTAAAATCTTGCTATATTTCCAAAATTAAATAGTAGGTTTTCATACACTATAGTCCGCATCACTAATTGGACTTTATATTTCTTTTGGGGTATCAAAAGGTTCAGAACCTGTAAAAATGTAATGGTGGAGAATTAGCCATCAGGCATCTGCACTAACTCCAATCTTGTTCATTAACTCCTTTTTGTTGTCAGACACTTTAATTATTTTATAGATAGTCTTTTTCCAAAAGGGAGACTAGATTATTATATTCTCAGAAAAATTTTAAGATTGATAAAAAGTTTGGTTTAAAAAAAACCTGTTTTCCTTTCAGGTAAATTC
Source organism: Thermophis baileyi (assembly GCA_003457575.1). NCBI lineage: Eukaryota > Metazoa > Chordata > Lepidosauria > Squamata > Dipsadidae > Thermophis > Thermophis baileyi. Next base: position 575,265 of record QLTV01003481.1, read on the forward strand.
AGCATAGCTCTTACAGTAGGTAATATTTTTTTATTATGTGGATTATATTATATGGTAAAATGATATTACTTGCCAATAATCTCCCTGCTGGCATGGTAGTATTTTTTGTTTGAAATGTCCTAAGCTCTACATTTATAGCTCCACTCAAAAAAAAAAAATCTATTGTCTGTGATGAAAACTTGTGATAAAATTATACATCTCTGCAGTGCTTTGTGTTTGATTTCCAAAAAAACACAAGAGCAAGAATGTAGCCCCTGTCTAGATTTTCTTAAAGCACTGGAGTCTTTTTCTGGGCTCACATAATGTGACTGTTTTTAAAGAGACGATTTAGCCATGCACTCTGAAACACCTTTTTAGAGACTGAATCAAAAGCACAACATAGCATAGTTCTAGTATTTTTTCAGACTTGTTAGTCAAAAAAATTGTAATTGAATTGAGAGTATTTCTGAAGCACAGTACCCATCCTAAGAAGAATATTATTCAGATGAGTTTTGTAGTTTGAAGGACATAACTACCTATATCCAGCAATGGTTTACTGCAGGAGAGACCTGGATGAATTCACGCTTTAAAGTGTGCCATAATGTATTAGTTAGTTGACTGTACTTAGAAAAATTTGCAAACCCAACCAGTGTATTAATGAGCTCATTAATAGTATTTCTGAAAGACCCAATAATATTTTGTGAATGGCCACTATTACATATTATCTTATTTACTCCACCAACTATCACTTTGCATATTAATACAAAATCAAGATAACACTTCATGCATGTCATGAATTACAAATAATCTCTAAAATGTTATACTATAATACATTTAGCAGGATTTTTGTTTGCAACCAATGAACTCAGCTACTCTACCTCAGGCTTGGGAAGACTATAAAAACCTAGAGAGCTAAAAACCCTGGGTTACTCTTGATACTTTTCATTTCTTCAAACGTATCATAAGACCAAATATTGGTTTTATGTTAGGTTATCTTGGTTCTGAAAACATGTAAATGACAACAAGCAGAAACCCAAATCAAATTTGCAAATAAACAAAAGCAAATTAATTAGTATTGTTTATGTATTTCATGTGGTGGGAAGGAAATTAAAACTCCAATCAGAGCATACCTTTTACCAGAACAATTACAATCTTTATTGTATTTTAAATGTATTAACATTCCTCTTTAAAATATGACTCACTTAGATCTAACTTGCAATTCTGTCTTAATACCAAATTTTACAATCATAATAGTAATATGCATAATAGTAAGAAACAGGGAAGGAAAACTTATGACATACTGTATTTAAATAAGCAAAGCAGTGCAGAATTCCTAAAAACCATATTCTTTCTACCATAAGGGTATTTTATTTATATACTGCCCAGAGTCTTTCTGCTGGGGAGATGGGTGATTTCAAAATTTCTAAATAAGTAAGTAAGTAAGTAAGTAAGTAAGTATCCTCTGCCGCCAAAGGAATTATTATTGATATCTTTATCCTATATTGGATTCTGCTCCTTGTCTACTTCCTTTAAATCTGATTCCAGGAACTTTCTGTTTTTCCTTCTCTGATAAACATGAGATACCATATCTCCTGAGGAAAACTGAAAAAAATCATCATTCTTAGAAAGGTTACCTGTTTGGAAGTCCAGATGGTAGTATGAGACAGTTGATTTTATATGGCAAGGTAAGCAAAAACTCAAGCCATGGTTGACTGAATTGGGTTAGGTTATGTGAACCTAAACAGTGATGGCTAATTCAAGAAATTATGATTACACAAAATAACACATTGTATGAACCAGGCCATTGACAAGGAAATAACTTTACAGATCTGAAGGTGGTTTCTGTTTTTAATGTGTTATTTATGGCAGCAAAGAAATATGCAAATCTATGTCTTTAACGAATTATGGCACGTTACATGTTAACAAGTCTGTTTATTCCTTTTGCATACAGTTAGAATAATATGATGGGAAAGCTGACACCTCTAAATAATGTGTTCATATGGCAGGAAAGGCTATATGGCAGCAACTGAAATTCATTCTGAAAGCTTCATATACTCTCATATTGCTATGAGAAAGACAGCACATTGTGGGCTTATTATGTGTAAATATCAGCTTGTAATGACTATATTTTAAAGATACCAATATGTGAAGTGGACCTGTATTTGAGGAGCATATTGTGGGCTTGCTTTGAAAACTGATTCCAGATATGAGGGAACTTTCAACAAAATGTCCTTTGCTGGGCCCTTCTTACAAGGCCCGGCCTATAGGTTTGGCTTACTTGTACAGTGAGTAATCATTTTAATTTCTTACAATACTACCCTGGAATATGGAAAGAAATTTTGCCTTGTAGAGTGGAGAACTCAAGAAGACAGCCCCACGGCTCTGTGTCACGGCATCAAAATGATAATGCCAAGCTTGATGAAACTGTTAATCTAGACAACCTTTAAAACACAAATCTTACAGTATTTGGATTGAGTATAATCACTGGCTTGGCTACGAACTCAGGGCAAATTCATACATGCCATTTGCTATATGAAACAATTGCTACCACTGTACTTGGGCACTGCGCTCATTTTTCCCTATTTGGCTTTGATCAACCAGTCTAAACAAGATCCAAAGGCCCAAGGAGTGTATTCAATGGTTATTGTATGTATTTGGCAAAAGCAGGAATGCTAACAGCCATAGCATTTTATCTTGGCTGCTAAATTCTGAAAAGGGGGAGGGGAAGAAACCATTTCGCCAAGATAGCATAAAACACCAGCTTTCTCTTGATTTGTCTGTTCCAGTCAAGCAAGGGAAGCACAAATGCCATCCCCTGCTGAAGTACTGTATCTCTTTGCCCTCCCACTCACCTTTCTGTTTGAAGCGTGCTTTCCTTTTCTTGGAACAGGCAGTTACAATGACAAGTCCAGAGATTTTCTTGAGAACAAGATGCTGGCAGAGATTCTTCTGTGGGATGCTTGACTTGCCCTCCCACACTTTCCTCATTTCTCAGAAAAGCCTGGAAGCTGAAAGATTGGAAGGAGGGGGCAGTGGAAGTTGCTCAGACCATGTGCATGCCTCAGCAGTCCAGGAAGAGAAGTGAGTAAGTAGCTTGTCATATTTAAGTGCCTCCGGCTAGGTCTCTTGAACAGTCTGGGAAGAAACAGCTGGAGCGACCACACAGAAGGTTAGTACTTTGCTCCTAACTTTATCTGCCTTTGGGTGTTATCATCCAGCTCTGGAACAAGAGGTATCTTGGGAGAATTCAGGAAAGAGTTCTGCAGTACCATAATCTTTGGTCTGGTTTGTTTTTTGTGGGTGGATGGACTGACAGACTGATTTCAGCATGTCACTGACTACAGGCTAGCAATCATCAAATCAGAGCAATATGTTTAATTCTAATACAGTCCTTTCTTCTGGTTAACCAAAAATATGATTTGTGGAAACAGTTAAAAAGATAGTTTCAGTTTGCTAGAACTGTTACGTGTTTTCTTTTTTAAAAAGAGTGTGGAGAGTGCACATCAGGGAAGCTATTGTTCTCTGAGATGGCAAAGGAAAGACAAGAGTGGACAGTGTGTAAGATTCAGGAAGGTAAAAGGTTACTTTGGGAGGGAGCAAAACTTCCTGGATCTGGAAATATTTGGATGTAGAATGATATAAGAAATTAAGTTTAAGTAGTTTGCATAAGTATCAAGGATAATTTAGATGTAACTAATTTCTCGTAACTATAGGCTGAGAGAAAAATTCCATGAATCACAGCAGCTGCATTTGGCTTAAATACACATTCACAAAACAACTGGCATATAAAATTACTTAACCCTGTTCAAGGTCTGATACTAGGTAATTATGATTGGTCATTATTACTGAAGAAACTGAATGAACTTCGTTAAGTTCTGGATAAGTAATTTCCTTTCCTCCTCTTTAAGTGTACACATATACACAGTTTGTATAGAATTGAGATCTATATACAAAATGGAAATGCTGTCTCATCTTTCTGGAACTATATAACAGTTATATGGATTATTGCTTACTGCCACTATATATGGGAACACAAAAATCCAGATGATCACTAGAGGGCAGCAGAAACTGTCATCTAATGCAGTGGTTCCCAAACTTTTTCAGTCCACCGCCCCCTTAGTGCTACAAACTCATCCTCAGTGCCCCCCACCCCCTTCAGGTGGGCATGGCTTGGTGGTCAGGTGACCGGGTGGGCGTGGCCAACTTGTAAAATGTGGTGAAACTCACTTAACAACGCTCTTGCTTACCAACCAAAATTTTGGGCTCAATTGTGGTCATAAGTCTTTCTTTCTTTCTTTCTTTCTTTCTTTCTTTCTCCTTTTCTGCAGCATCCCCCTCCCCTCTTTGGATTGCCCTGCAAGGGGGGGGCTCTGCCTTTGTAGAAATGGGGCGGGCGCCTGTGCAGCAGCCCCGGGACAGCCGCTTGCCCTTCCGCCACCCATGTGCAGCAGCCCCTCTCAGCGGCATTTCCACCAAGGGCTGCCCGCCCACCCACTGGCCAGGCCGGGCTGGACACCGACCTCGGAAGGCAAGCGGGCATGGGGGACCGCCGGGAAGGCTGCGTGGAAGGCCGCCAAGCATGGCAGGGCTGTGGGGAAGGGAGTAGGCTGCTACCTCCGTTCCCCACCGCCCCAACATGCTTTCCTGCCTTCCACATGGCCTCTTAGCGCCCCCCTGCTGCCCCCCTTGCCTCTTAGTGCCCCCCTAAGTAATCCCACCATCCCCAGGGGGCGGTACCGCCCACTTTGGGAACCACTGATCTAATGGTTATCTGGAGTTTTCAGCCCAGCTAAGGTAACTCTAATGTTGTAACTTTGAACATCAAGAGCCAGTTAATGCTGATATTTATCGGATATTAAAAACAAGTGAAGAGAAAAGGGGGACATTTTCTTTGCCTTTCAGGACTAACAAATTGAACCTTCTACTCCAGAGTTGGCCAATGTGGTTTTCTTCTAGCTAATTTGTACTATAACTCCCAACTGATTTAGCCAATGGCAGGGATTATGGGAATAGCAGCATCAACAGTAAATAATACAAACTAAAACTAGCTGCATTAGGATTAAATTGTATCCACTAAAGCCATGTCCAATTTCTAGGGGAAGATACATAAAAAGAAAGACTAATATTCCAGAATTGTATCTTTGCCTCTCTTTCAAAGATTTAGTCATATAATCATTTGTCAGCTCTGCTAAAACAGCACTGAAAAGAAGTGATATTGATCTTAATTTGAAACAGGCACACATGAAGCAAAAAATCCCTAAAACAATTCGCAATAGCAATAGCACTTAGACTTATATACCGCTTTACAGTGCTTTTACAGCCCCCTCTAAGCGCTTTACAGAGTCAGCTTATTGCCCCCAACAATCTGGGTCCTCATTTTACCCACCTCGGAAGGATGGAAGGCTGAGTCAACCTTGAGCCTGGTGAGATTTGAACTGCCGGCAGCCGGTGATCAGCAGAAATAGCCTGCAGTACTGCACTCTATCCACTGCGCCACCACGGCTCTAATATAGTGCTTAGAGATTTAAAGGTTAGGAAAATTGGAACAACTTAATTGACTATTTACAGTACCTATAATATTGGGACACATCACCCAATACATACAAGCCACTCAGTCGCCTCAAACCATGAGATGTGGGGGCTAATAATAATAATAATAATAAAGTTTCATTTTTAACAATTGTGGAATAATAATCATAATCATAATCATAATCATAATCATAATCATAATCATAATCATAATCATAATCATAATCATAATCATAATCATAATCATAATCATAATCATAATCATAATATAATGATGATGAAGATGAAGATGAAGATGAAATGTATTTGTAACTTAGGAGGAATAATATTAAATGCACAAAATAATAAACCTTTCTGAGTATCTAGCTCATGTTTTCCCAATCTGTAATCTGTCAGTTGTATTGATACTGCAATTTATAAAATTCTCCAACATGCATATTGGAGAGGAGTTGAAAGGCATTAGGTTTAGGGAAAGCTACTGCAGATATCACCTATCAAAGTACTATCTCAGTTCACAGGGATAGAATAATAGCTTACATAATTGTTTGACGATTAAACTCACCTGTTTTAAACCCAACCAAAACCAACAACATTGGTCCATTTACACTGTGAATACTATATCACCAGATGGGCTTCTTGCAGCACTTGGAGAAAGGTAAGTGGATAGGTATCACATACACACATTCACCCACCCACATACATATTCAGAGAGAAAGAATTCCAAAGCAAAAAAAAAATCACCTTGGCTTACTTCTTGGCATAATACAATATGTGAATCAATTCAGAGTCCATCCCACCTATCACTCAGGTAGGCTGAAGAGCACTGTAGGGTTCATGTTCCAACCTGGCTGGTTCACTAAACAGGAAGATGTTTTTAAAATGTGTTAAGGCAGAGAAGAGAAAGGGAAATTCTAAAATTCTGCCAAAGAATAAACATATCTAATTACACTGAGATGTTGAAATATTTGCAAGCACTTCCCCCTCCCACCCGACTGTATTAAAAATGCAGTTAACTCTTGTTTTAACAAATGGGGGGGGGGAGAAGGTTGCAAGTGTCCTTTAAACCAAATGTTCATTAAACCTGAATAAGTTTTGTGTAATCATGGTTACATATTTGACACCTAGTTAAGATGATGAATGGGATTTTATGAATGTACAAAAATATAGTGTACAAAATGTGTCTGTTACATCCAATATCTACTAAACTAAGGTCCATTAAATTGAGACATTTTACAGCATTGGCAACTTTAGTAGTAAATCCATGTTGCTTTTTCCGACAGATGACATCTGCAAAGAACAAGGCTGGCTTAGCTCTGAGAACTGAATTCCATAGGCTTTAGAAGAAATGAAACGCCCCGTGGATTCAGTTCTACAGCTAGGCAGCTAATAAACTCCAGAGAGTCTGATCACAAATGCTTCAGGGTATCATCCAGCGGTGGATTGCTCCCGGTTCGGCCCGGTTCGGTGAACCGGTAGCGGCGGCGGCAGGAGGCTCCGCCCACCCTCCCGGGTCGCGAGAGCGCATGCACGAACCAGTAGCAATGGGATTTAGAACCCACTACTGGTATCATCAAAGAACTTCTGCCAAGAACAGATTTACAAACTCATTCAGTTAAATATTTGCCATCCATCATTTGTTATTCATTTGTTATTCATTTGTTATTCTTAAAAAGTTAAAGCAGTTCTATTTTAAGCAGCTATTCACACAACCCAAGCCAATCTTTAAAAAGTTTATGATATTGCAATGTCACTTTTTGGCATGAAGGCATGACTCACTAAAGTGCTATCAAGACAGTATCCAAGTAGAAAGGCTGATCTGATACAGTGGAAAGCATCCAATTTAAATGTGAGCATACACTCTGAGCATGTCGTCAGGCTCAAGAAATCAGGAACTAGGGTTGTTCAAATGAGTACAAGTTTAATCCGTGCTAGCTATTACAAGAAACTGAACTACTAATAATCAAGGCAAATTGGTAGATAAGGGTCAAAGGAATTCAAGAAAAGCTGGACTTAGATCTCTTGTGGGTGCGAAGGGACTCCAAACTAATGACGTACTTGACTCATAGCAATAGCAATAGCACTTAGACTTACATACCGCTTTACAGTTCTTTACAGCCCTCTCTAAGCGGTTCAGAGTCAGCATATTGCCCCCAACAATCTGGGTCCTCATTTTACCCACCTCGGAAGGATGGAAGGCTGAGTCAACCTTGAGCGGGTGAGATTTGAACCGCCGAACTGCAGCTAGCAGTCAGCTGAAGTAGCCTGCAGTGCTGCACTCTAACCACTGCGCCACCTCGGCTCATGCCTCGGGTTCAGCCCGGTCATTTCCTACATATACAGTATTCTATTCTCAGCATTTGCTATGTGTATAAGGGTACTTCTACATGATTTCCCTCACAAAATATTTGAAGTTGAGCTGTAATTCTTCTTACAGTAGCATTTGAAATGTTAAAGATATATAGGGAACTCACACTTCACTGCACACAAAATGGAAATAAAATAAATTGCCAATGTCCTTAGCTCTTTGTTATATGAGCTTATTTGGGTTGTTTTCAAAACAATCTGAGTGATTGCTATGAGGGTAAGCTGGCTGCAAATACGCTGTTATTTTGTGGCATTTAAAAGCCTCTTGCAAGTTCCAGTGGTAAAATAGTTAACATGTTAGTTTTTTAAACCAATTCTTTTCCTAATAGCTCTAATTATGTTTAATGTTCTAAACATTGCTTATAAGCAGGAACAAATGTCCCAAATCTGGGAATATATAATATATAATAACAGAGTTGGAAGGGACCTTGGAGGTCTTCTAGTCCAACCCCCTGCTTAGGCAGGAAACCCTACACCACTTCAGACAAATGGTTATCCAATATCTTCTTAAAAACTTCCAGTGTTGGAGCATTCACAACTTCTGGAGGCAAGTTGTTCCACTGATTAATTGTTCTAACTGTCAGGAAATTTCTCCTTAGTTCTAAGTTGCTTCTCTCCTTGATTAGCTTCCACCCATTGCTTCTTGTCCTACCCTCAGGTGCTTTGGAGAATAGCTTGACTCCCTCTTCTTTGTTGCGGCCCCTGAGATATTGGAACACTGCTATCATGTCTCCCCTAGTCCTTCTTTCAGGAGACAGCTTAAGTGGGAATTGGATGAAGGCTATAATGATTAGGCCAATTTTGTCAAGAATTGCTTTCCTCCATATAAACTTATCAGTCATGAGTTACAACTTGGTGGGGATTTTGCAGTATCCTTCCCCTGGAGTGGGGTGGGAATGGAGATTTTGCAGTATCCTTCCCCTGGAGTGGGGAGGGAATGGAGATTTTGCAGTATCCTTCCCCTGCCACGCCCACCAAGCCACGCCCACAGAACCGGTAGGGAAAATTTTTGAATTTCACCCCTGCTCCACATCCTTTTTACATCGTGGCGACCAAAAATGAATGCAGTATTCCTTTCCTGATGAAAGAACTGAGCAGATTGAGGCACATTGATCTCACAATGCCTTAGAGGTCTTCTGCAGCTAAGCCAATCTACTTCTGACTCTGGGCTCACCAACCAATATGATTTGGCCCTGTAACTTACTTACATCTTTTTGGAGTAACATTTTAATGAACAGTAGAAAAGTAGATGTGTGAGGGGTCAATGTGTCTCAAACTGCAAATAGCACTATTTGCTTTGGGACTTGATAAAGCCCTGGCTGAACTAAAGCAAAGGAATTGGGATCTAGATATCCAAAATGACAGTACCGAACTCTGCCATCCCTTTCATAGCACAAACATTCCTCTTCCCTGGTCTGTTCCTAGGTATTTTATAACATCTCATATGTTCCACGACTTTGGCACAAATTGAGGTGTACCTATTAAGGCAATAACTGGTAGGTATATAAGCCTCCCATATGAAAGTTAAACTTGTTTCTGTTCAGCTTGGAGATAGAATGTACCTCATGTGCTATTGTCCGTTATACAGCCAATGGCAATCAGGTGTAATGCTTCCAATTCTTAATAACTCTCATTGCCATTGTCACCAGGAGAGTGTTACCCTAGTACTGATGTTGTTACCTAGTTTGAGTAATGAAACATCTGCAAGAAAACAACCAAGCTCAGAGAGCACCAAGGACTGCTCAGACTCTTCTCCTAGGTGCCTACTCTTCAGAGACCTCCAAGGAAGTTGCAGAATTCTTATCCATAGCTCTTAGGAACCATCCTCCCTCATGCTATTCATTGCTAGTTTTATTTGTTTATTGCTAATTGCTTTAGGATTTACTCACAATTTTATATCTATTGTATTGTATGCCAGTCTTTTATGATGTTTGGTCTTGAACTATAAATAAATTTTGATTTGGAATCTGATAGAAGGAATTATGGTTGTACTGAGCACAGGTAGGGGAGGATTGCCAAAATAATTACACTGGGAAATGGAAAAGTGATGTTATTCCAGATACAAAGATCTGTAATTTATCTGTGTTGGAAATGTTATTTTTTACCAGTCAAAAAATGATGCAGCACTATAGGTAATCCTTGACTTACAACAGTTCATTTAGTGACCGTTTGAAGTTATAACGATACTGAAAAATGTGACTTATGACCATTTTTTACACTTATCACCATTGCAGCATCCCCATGATCACCTGATTCACACGTGGCTGCTTGACAACTGGTTTATATTTATGACGGTTGCTGTGTCCCAAGGTCACATGATCACCTTTTGCGACTTTCTGACAAGCAAAGTTAATGGAGAATCCAGTTTCACTTACCAACTGTATTACTAATTTAACAACTGCAGTGATTCACTTAACAACTGTGACAAGAAAGGTTGTAAAATGGGACAAAACTCACTTAACAAATGTCTCACTTAGCAACATAAATTCTGGGCTCAATTGTGGTTGTAAGTCAAAGATTACTGTATATGTTTTTATTTCGTACAAATTTCACCATATTATATGACAGACCATCATTGTTACATTTTGGGGGGGAGCAGGGTTAAACCAGTGATTTCTACCTATGCGTGTGTGTGTGTGCGCGCACACACACAAACACAGAGTATTGAGTTTATTTGGGGATCCTTTTTCTTCTGGAGTTTCTAATTTTTAGAAATTCTTTGGTTTTTTTGTTCTTTTTAGTTCATTTAATATGATTATTTACATTTTATATTTATTTCCTGTAATTTTGTTATAAAATACAATACAATGGGCAACCTTCTTCCTCCCCCCCCCCAAAAAAAAATTTATTTCTGGTTCAGCTGCTTTTCCAATGGAAATGTTGCAAAGATAATGTAACATCACTACCTCTACAGTTGCTAGATTAACGATTCCATCTTAATGCCCACTTTCTTCCAGTTAACCAGATTTCATTCTGTGTTCTGGAGTCAAGCATTGTATGCTCATCTTTATTGATTCTAAGGTAGCCATTTTGGTCTATTCCTGAGAGTTTGGGCTAGGGTTTGGCGTGTCAGAAGATCTCTCAGAGGTGGTGAACACCTCAAAAAACAGGCTCTGTTATCTGACGATGTGCTTAATCCAAAATTAAAAATAGCAGACAACTTCTGTTTCATTTTGACAGTAGAAGTAACTAAACAAGTCAGGACCCATTGGTCATGGAAACATCATTTCAGAGTTATTTCCTTATTTAGCATTTCTACATGCCCATGCACCCTTCCCAACTCTTGCTTCACCTCACCCACATCCTCATACACCCTCCCCAACTTATACCACACCCACTTCAACCTCCCTGACCTCTGCAGTATCTCATGCATTTCTGTGCACCAAGCTTCTTGTACACCCCCTTGCCTCGAGAACCCTCACAAACTTCACCAGACCTCTTAAACCAGCGGTTCTCAACCTGTGGGTCGCGACCCCTTTGGGGGTCGAATGACCTTTTCACGGGGGTCGCCGCACACGCTAGCCTGCCATCTTGGTGCCACCATCAGCAGGGGTGAAATGCTCCTGGTTCGGCCGTGCCTGTGGGTCGCCGGACAGCCAGTAGCAATGGAAGCGGGAGACTTCACCCGTACGCCGCCATTTGGGTTCTTTTACCTTCTGCACATGCGCAGAATGCTTTCGCATGCGCAGAGGGTAAAAGAAGCCAAATGGCATCCGGGCGGGTGGGCAAAGTCTCCCGCTTCCGTCGCTACCGGCTGTCCAGTGACCCGCAGGCACGGCCGAACCGGGAGCATTTCACCCCTGCAGTGACGGCGGCACCAAGATGGCGC
>QLTV01003481.1:597496-614005 GCA_003457575.1 Thermophis baileyi
CAGTTAAAACCAAACCAGGCAGGGCCTTCTTTGTAGCCGCTCCGCCTCTGTGGTACCAACTCCCCCCCCGAGATCCGTACTACCCCCACCTTACTGGCTTTCCATAAAGCCATTAAGACCTGGCTTTTCCGGCAGGCCTGGGGCCAATAATTGACTGATTGGCCCATGTATGTTTGTGTGAATGTTTTATTTTAATATTGATATATTTTTAAATTGTTTTTTTTATATATATATATTTATTGTTGTCTTTTTTATATACTGTGAGCCGCCCAGAGTCCTTCGGGAGTTGGGCGACATACAAATTTTATTAAATAAATAAATAAATAAATAATTATAGTTCATGGTTTAAGATTATAAGTATCATGTGACTGTGGAACACCATCTTTTCTGATTAGCAACAATGACATTTGAAACGACTAATTTCAGCTCAACTCAATTATCCATGGCCCTAATTTTGTTTCATTCCTTTTACTGTTTAAATGTTTATTATGTAATTGTTTTTGTCTGCTGGATTGACTTTTTATAATGGAGTGATATAAAATGTTGTGAATAAGAAAAAAGGTAAACAAGTCATAATCATAGAGTTGGAATCACATGGTAGAAGAAAATGACAGCACACACACATGTACAGTATTCACATCCTGCTGTGGCCCCAGGATATATCCAGAACTTCCTTGCAAAGTACAATTCTGCTCATCTGCTCCAACCATCTAGAGATGACTTTTTGAGAGACCTGCCCCCACATGCAGGTGGTATGGACTAGGTGTTAGGCCTTAATTGTAGTGGTCCCTGTGTTTTGGAATATGCTCCCTCTGAAAATAAATTTTGTCCCAAGTCACCTTTTCTTCTGAAGAACCATGAAGACTGTTTATTTCAATGGGCCTTTGACCCATGGGTTGATGGGTGAGCAACTAGAGATTATGTTCTTATTAGAACTGGAATATTGAATTTTCGTTTTCTGTAGTCACACAATAGCGGCAATAGACAAATATTGTAAATAAATACAAAGTGCTAATTGGAGTAGGATGTAACCTGAAGATTGTACGGTATGATTTAACTGTTTTATTGAATAAACTACAATTTAGTCACTCATTTACCAAATCATAGTTGTGCACAAAGCTTAAAACACATTTCAGTGGTAGTTTATTTCTTTTGGGGTACAGGCTAGTGATAGTAATACAATTCTAGGATAGTTTTTATTCATGAACTGTTACACTGATGTGGAAATAAATCTGAACATTTAATAGATCATTCTAAGTAATCTCTTTTCAAAGTTTTAAATTAGCTATCAGATGTAATGGATTATAATAGAATATCAAAAAATAGAGAAATGAGTTCAGAAAAAAGACCAAGTGCAAAAAAAAGTGAGGAAATGTCCTAAAAGACAAATCAGGTTCTCTATTTCATCATGTACACTATTGCTATTTAAGGTATGTTAATAGATACAAACGTTTCCCAATACAGTATTCTCATAAAACAGTCATGATATTCCTGTGCTTTAGTAAGTGGAATCTGTGAATCATCAGTGGCAACTGATATTACAAACATTGTAAAACAATATTTACAGAACAAAGTGAATTAACTATTTTCCTTGACTCATGTATGATGCAGACCTTCTCAGAAGCAGCTAAGGAAAACACACACATGGACCTCTGAGGACATCCTCCTCAATTCTTCTTTTTAGGCTATTTTGAACTATGTAGTGCCAGTGATTTAAATAGAATTTTATTCCATATACTGAAAACACCACAAATCTGATTCTATAGTGCCCTATATTCATTACAAATTACATAGCAGAATTCAACAAATTAATGGATAAAAGTTCATTTTGCTGAAACAGATAACCTTAACGATGGACTTATATAATTATTTATTTATTGAGTATATTACCACTGCCAAATACAGTTTGCAATAAAAAAGCAGTTAAAACCAGGATATTAAAAGCAGAAAAGCCATAACAGGGCCTTTTCAATGATGGCATCCTTCTGTGGAACAACTTGCCCGCATCGCTATAAGAACCATCTTCCCCAATTGAGTTTTTGAACAGAGCTAAAACCTGACTCAGAGATCATTTGGGGGAGATTAGGATTTTGTGTGTGAAAAGGGGGGAATTTACCTCTATTATTTAGTATAATTGCATCCATTTGAAAAAGGTAAAGATAATCTGCATCCACCTAAATTGCATAATGGAGAAGCTACTACAGTACTCCAAATGCAGATTATTTGTCTGATGACTTTATTTTATTTATTTGGGAGCAGTGCCTTTGAGTCAGTCTTCACACCTGGTGGTGACTGCCTGGACAAGTCCCTGCAGCATTTTTAGCAAGATTTCAGAAGTGGTTTGCCATTGCCTGCTTCCTAGGATAAGAGAGAATGACTGTCCCCAGGTCACCTATCTGGCTTCATGCCAAAAGTGGGACTAGAACTCACATTCTCATAGTTTCCACTCTGGTGCCGTAACCACTAGACCAAACTGGCAGCCTATATGAAATAAGTGAAACGAATACCAACAATTGGTATCATTTGTTCAAACTCCCTTTATGTAGGGAGGACCACCATGGAACCATGAGGTTCAGTAGTAAGTATGCAAAAAGTCAGAAAGTCTAAGGGGCAATTTATTTTCACAATGCAAGCAAAGCTACTCAAGAATCCAGAGGACAAATAGCAAGACATATTGCTCCAAGCTACCTATCCATGTATTCAAATTGAACACTGAACCAATCTAACTATTGTAAAGAAAAGAAACCTTACTAGATGCTCCATTGGTGACACTACATTAAAGGTGGCATGTAGACTACCTTGGTGATGAGTTTCTTTTTGGCAAACCAATTGAAGACATTGCAACAAAGCTTTAAAAGTTATGTAACACATCACTGGAGGAAACAGGCAGGTAATAATCTCTTCACAATCCCAAACAACACAGTTGTGTTGAGCATTTTGGAAATAGAACAAGAGTTGGAAGGGACCCTGGACCTATCCCAGTCTAACTCCCTGTTTAAGCCAAAAAAAACCCTTATACCATCCAGATCAAATGATTATTCGTGAAAAAGCCAGTGATAGCTTTTCTTTTCTAAGGTGGGAGCAGTTTAGAGGAGTAAGTCAGTATCCCAAGAATGAATAAAAACCTTGAATAAAGACTTATTCTTTTTCATAATATACATCTAACTCACATCTTGGATATTCTGGAAATGTATTGCTTTATGTTTTAAAATTATAGATCTTGTTTTGGTGGCTGCTATATTGGAATCCAAATGAACCGAGCAAATACTGAAACATTTCTAACTTACTGATTTATATTTAAAAACACACATCATTATCCCACGTCACCGATCTGCATATCATCTCCATGATGCCCTACATACGTTTGAAATTCTTATAGGACAACAACAATCTGGAATTATAACATAAACAGGATTTACAATATACTTAAAAAATTAAGACCCAGAAGAAAACATCCTGAAGTTGGACGCAAAGCATACGGATCTCGGTAAAATTAGTAATATCACTCCAACAACAACCATTTTCCTGACAATGAACTAATTCTACCGAACGTTTCTTTTTATTGCTATTACTGCCCACACCAAACATGGCATTTAAAGCTTCGCCGCTTTCAGTGTTAAAGATGGCCGTCCTGTGAACGTCACTTGAAACTCCGGAGGTGGCCCCTGGGAAGTGAAGTACGGCTGCGCGATTCTGAAAACGGAACAGGCAAAATCGGGCTGTAGATGCCGGCGGAGTTCGGTTAGCGATGGCTGGGTAGGCAAAACTCTTTGTGATTTCCTTGAGGGGTTCCCCCCCCCTCCTTCGTTTATAGTAATATATCTTAAAACTCTTTTAAAAATTCTGCCTCGTCTTTCTTCTTTTAAAGAATGTTCGTTCTCAGTCATTCGATTTTAATCCTAATTTTAAAGGATTACCGCTCCTAGAGAGGTTTCTTTCCCGGTGGTCGGTTAGCTCTTGATTTCCTGTAGATTGCAGATTCTTGCCCTGCATTAGACTAAACCACTCGCCCTTTGAGGTATTTCTTTAGGTTTCTTGGCGGCTTCTTCGATAATGTATCATATTGACAGGTAGAGCTGAAGGATGCTTCCTGAACTCCCATTTGTATTCCCAAATAATTATCCGGTGCAAAGACCTAGACTTGTGTTTCTTAACCTGGACAACTTTAAGACTTGTCGATTCTAACTCCCCAGCCTGCATATATATATATAAGAGAATTGAAGCCTTACACAGCTTAAAGTTTCCAAGCTGAGAAACACTCGTCTAGATACCGGAAGCCTGTACACAAGAACAAAACTGGATTGTAAATATACAGATGTGCTATGTGGCAGTTCGTTGTAGCCTGTGTCACTTTCCTGTTATACTCCTGTGGAAAACAGCATGGCTGAAAGGCAGATATATGCATCCAACTACCTGCTTGTGCATGAACTTCTCACCTTCTCAAAAGGGGCCTTTCATCCCACTTTTTTGAGTTTTTGTAGCAGCAGCCTTTGCAGTTTGCAGTGCCTATCACCTGGTGCCAGTGCCGCCTACCATGTCTGCTTTCTTTTACCATTTATTCCTGCCTCAAACTAATGGTTCCTGGCATCATTTCCCCACAGATGTCAGTTGTAGTTACTTTTAGAAACCTGACGGGGGGAAGGGGATCTTCCTGCCATTGTTTTTCTCTTTATCATTAAAAAATTATGTAGGCAAAACAAACAGGTAACTCTCCTGAGCACTTTACTCTTAAAATAGATGACCTAGTCATAGAACAAGGCACAGTGTTTTCTTTCTCTGAAAAAAATAGTGTTGAGATTCCAAAAGAGCCAATTAAACATTGAACATTAATGCCATCCAACAAACTCTGATGTATTTTTTTATGTTAAAACAATGTACAAAGTCAATGAATCATAGTGGGGTTTTATAGTTGACTTAAACTGCATGTGCTGCTCTTCCGGTTTCCGGCATGCGCATGTGCACTGGCCAGCTGGTCTTTGCACACACATGTGCACCAGAAACTGGAAGACCAGGTGGCCGGTGCGCATGCGCGCGCACACACACGCTCCTGTTTCGGCACTCGGTGCCGAAAAGATTCGCCAACACTGCTATAGCCCAAGGACTCTGGAAAGTGCCATGTATGGGAAGATGGCTATCATGTGTTATAAAATTAGCACAAAAGTTATCTTTTAAAAAAGTTAGGCATTCAGCATCCCTTCCTATTTAATATTAGTAATACTTCATTCTAGCTGCCTTTCAAATTAGAGTATGATTTCCATCATCCCCATCCAATCCCGCTACTATGCATCTGTGATATTGTACAAGCTTAAGACATTCTAATTTGTTTAATTTTAAATTATTTTGATTTAAAATTAATTTTAAATGATTTTACATACTTAGTTAAGAACTATGAAGACGTATCAGCAGAAAAGTAGGCTTGATTTGTATTAGGTAGATGTATATAAATATCCAAAGTACAATAGAGCTTAGTGAGCAGTCAGTTTGATCTGAAACCTACTGTCATGTGATGCTTGTTTTGTTCCTTTGTTACTGTATGTCTAAATCCTATTATAAATCTCCTTTCCTACATCTTTTGTAGGTTTTGAAGCCCAGAGCAAGACTTGCTGAAGTTGGTTTCCTTGTTGCAATTTAACTTGTCTCTTTCTTTGAAAGAGGAGTAGGGAATGTATCAAACCTATACACTAAATTGCCCAATTTCTTCTTGTCTGCCCAAACAGAGTTAATGATGGTTTGGTACCACCAACAAGTCAGCAAGTACTGGACAGAGAGGTCATTTTGGAACTGGAGGTGACATCCAGAATGTGAATCAACATGGGTTTGAAGCTTTTAGCTTGCCTGTTCAACTTCCCAGTTGGAGTAGTTTATGGATCCTTGTCTCTCTTTATTTCAATTTTGCATAATGTGTTTCTCCTCTACTATGTGGACACCTTTGTTTCTATATATAAAATTGATAAACTTTCCTTTTGGATTGGGGAGGTAAGTTCTTTAACTTTGAAAATCAGTATTAGCCCTTCCTTTCATGTGATAGCATGTGGTATTTCAGAAATTAAATACATTATAATTTATTATGGCATAGTTATCATAGAAGATGTGTGAACTATTGATTAGCCAGTATGAATGCAAACATGTGGCAAATATATGTGTGCTATAGCATTTGCATTGGTTGTAAAGATTCAGTGACAGTAAAATGTAAAAACTGTAGCTTGCTAGAATTCTGGGTAAAGTTTAAAATGAGTTGCAGTAATAAATAATTTCAGAGTACAGTAATTATGGTAGTCTGAAAGAATCTGGCATTAGATTCTTAGAGGTATGCAATATTCAGATCCAAAATGGGTAAAAGTGCTTTGCATCTTGTGTGGACACTCTTGGTGTACCTTTAAGCAACTCCTTAAAAGGGTATGTATATAGGCATTTCAGTTATTGTGGTTATTCTTCCCAATATAGGCATGGCTAACTTGTAAGATAATAGATTTGGTTAAATATTTCAGTATCGAAGTCATATTCTTTTTGTTTTTTCCTAGACTGTTTTTCTGATCTGGAACAGCCTCAACGATCCTCTGTTTGGCTGGTTGAGTGACAGAGCTTTTCTTAGCACCCAGCAGTAAGCAGAGTTTCATTTATGTCCTGCTTCAAAGTCTAAACAGCATAGGAAGACAGAGAGAAGCTCATTAACAGTAGATGTTTAAAAGAATGTAATAATTACAATTATGTTTCATTAAACATGTCAGATTTCACACTATTCACAGTAATGCATTTTGCAGACATTCAGACACCCTAATCAGAAACTAGCTTAAAATTGGAAGCTCCACAGAAAACAAGATAGCTACCGGTATGTAGGTTGCTTTACTACTGTACTGCCAATAATTTTTTTTCTTCTTAAGATGCATATCTTTTGTTTTCAGTTTCTCTGTAAGTTTCCCAGGCTGTGAAGTAATCAAGCTTACCCTCTTATATCAATTTAGGTTGGTCTAAGGTCAGTCCTGTGTCCCTTGGACCAATCTTTCAAAAGCCTAGATTATATCAAAATGTTCCTTTTCTTTAGTTTGGAGAAAGGCCTCCAACTCTTTAAAGATAAATTTGATGTTACTTTCTACTTGTGTGCCAGTCTCTGACGACAGTTTCCAGCAAAAGGGGAATGTCAGGGAAGAAACTTTGAATCCATGCTTGAGACAAATTAACTTACTATTTGGCCAAAAAGGTTGTGTCTAATTTAAAAATGAATGAGTGAAGTGGAGTGAAGCTCAACCAGTTTTCATAGACTATATTTTTCTTCTTTTTAGGTCTGGAATAGCAATCTCCACTCCAGAAGTTGTTTCAAAGAGACTCAAAGCTCTAAGACGCAATGGTCCATTATTTGCCGTGTCATTTCTGGCTTTTTGGATTGCCTGGGCCAACCCAGGCTTACAATTCCTTATCTGTCTCTGCCTATATGACAGCTTCCTTACCGTGGTGGATCTAAACCAGAATGCTTTGCTTGCTGATCTCGCTGTGTCTGCAAAGGATAGGACTGACCTCAACTTCTACTCTTCACTCTTCAGTGCCATTGGCTCCCTCTCAGTTTTTATGTCCTATGCTGTGTGGAACAAAGAGGACTTCTTCTCCTTCAGGGTGTTCTGCGTGGCTCTGGCTTTCTGCTCAGCACTTGGGTTTACCTTGGCCACATGGCTACTGAGGCAGTGGCTTCAGACAGATGGACACGTGAAATGGGATGAAAACGAAGCATTAAAAGAGTGAGTGTGTTTGGTTGTCTAGTATCTTTTCTCATTTTAAATAACTTGCCCAGTGTATACAAAATATTGTGGGTAAACAGTGACCGCTTTTTCCAAGTATTGTTTTATTCCTTGTGAAAGAAATGACTAAAGACTTTTCAAATTTTAAGGAGATGGAATTGTAAAGAGTGGTTCTTTTAAAAAGCAATGCATGACTGAGCTTTGAGATCCCTGGTTGGTGCGAAACCAAAGATCCATGCTTTCCAACTGTAGTGGAAAATTTAAATGATTAAACTATATAGGAATACAGTTTCAGCACTTCTGTATGAAGTTGTTCTAACTGGATTTCGTAGTTAATCTCTCTGAACACTGGATGCGTTTAATCCATATATGTGAAAGGTTTGTGCGGAACAAGCCTGTTCACTCTGATACTTAAAGGCTTTTTCTGCTAGCCAAATAAAATATGTAATGCTAAAAACTGGCTGCTTAGCAATTAACTAAGGTTAGTTGACTGGATTTCTCAAAAACATTTGGCTAATATTTAGCTTTTCTTTTAAACTTTTTGTAATGTTTTAAATAAAATGTTTTAACGTGTGCTCACTATCTCCTTTTATTCAAAATCAGGTCTCCTTCTCTTTCTTCTCCTTTTTTCTTGGCTTCCAGTGACTATCTGGACTAGTCCCTGTAGTTTTCTTGGCAAGATTTTCAGTAGTGCTTTGCCATTACCTCCATCCTAGGGCTAAGAGAGAGTGACTGGCCCAAAGTCACCCAGTTGGCTTAGTGGTTAAGGCAGAACCAGACCTTATAGACACTTAGTTTCTCCTTTGGTGCCTTAACACCACGCCAAACCGTCTCTCTGTATAATTTATAATATAATTTAATAGATAATAAAGCCTGTCATCCAAAAATTAGGAATTTTAATTCCCATCAGATCTAGTCAGCATAGCCCAAGAGGAAGGTGAGGTTCAAAATATCTGAAGGATACTAGGCTCTCCCCTTCTGATATAATACAGTTGATGATAATTGTCTATTTTTCCTTATGGCCTCTATCCTTCCCCATGAAGTTTCTAGCTTTAATATTGAGAGATACAGAAAAATGAAACAAAATATCAGTATCTGCAAAATGGCCTCAAGCTTAGTTGTATAATTCTTGAGCACTTTTGAAATGAACCCTGTAAATAGAGATGGAGCTTGCCTTCTGTAACAAAATGGTGACAAATTCACCTTGGAAGTTTTACTGAAGTCCTCTTTTAAACTAATTGTATTCTGTGTTGCTTTTGGTTTGGTGGCTGGATAAAAATACATCATTCTATATAAAGAGACAAGACAGAGACTATTATTCATTTGTATCCTGTTCTTGCATAATATGATTGTTTTGGAACTTTATCCTCTCTACCTAACCAAGAAAATAAGTGTTCAAGGAGATAAGGACCTGAATTCATTATATTGGCTATCTTTAAAATGTGGAAATTTGTTCCTGCAGATTATACATTGATCATCCTTCTAGAAATCAAGATAAAAGAATCACACTGGCTGAGTACCTCAAACAGCTTTCCAGACATCACAATTTTCTATGGTTTGTCTCCATGAATTTAATGCAGGTAGGGGTTGCATAGTCTCTGTAACAAAACAGTACTGGCTGCTAGCTAAAAGCCCAGTTAGTACTTTGATAGGGATCCTATCCAGCAGTGTTGGTGATCTTCCAGATAATTTCATAAATCTCTGATAATTGTCTCTGTCTCTGTATTCAATATTATGTTTAAATTAAAGCTACCAGAATTCTCAGCCAGCCTGGTTGAGGAGCATGTTGGCTAAGATTTCTAAGAACTATAGTTCCAACACATCTAGAAAGTGATGGATTGGGAAAGTTGGAATTAGGAAGTGGTGTTGATCTGAAAGATTTCAGGATGAATCTGACTAATAGTCTCATCTTGACTGTGTGTGACAAGTCAGCTACTGGGAAAATGTATGATAAACTTTTCAGTTTCCTGTTTCTCAGACAAAATAATTTGTATGGTGGGATAAGAACATTCTTGTGAACTCTAAATGTTTTTGTGCTTTTTTTCATTAAGAGAAAAGTAATGCCTGCCTTTTGGGAAGAAATTTGAAGTTAATCTTCAAAGGTTACTGTGTGCAACGGAACAAAGGTTCCTTTTCTGCGTTCTTCATCAGTGTATTTTCATATTACAGGAGGGAAGGCTATGAGGCCATTCTGTCTTCAAACATGGCATTCCTGTTATATGATGAGTAGATGTTCTTAGCATTTGCCGATGTTGATACAGTGTTAGTATTAATTGGCAGTGCAGACTCTGTGGTTTATTTGCATATTACCGGTAGCAAAAATAATGTACAGCCGGAGTAATGTATAATGTGGTACAAACAATTGTTGTTATGAAGTCAGCAGCAGCTGCATCTTGAAAGCAATAAAGCACAGCTTTTTTAGAATAATTTTGTCACCCTGGTGTCAAGACAGGCTTGTGTGAGAATATTCACATTTTCCTGCCAGGGTCTTATGAAAGGCTGACAGGGTTGGGGCCATGCTACTTTCCGAAGGGAGGATGTTCCATAGAGCGGTGATCATTGCAGAAAAAGCCTGTCTTCTAATCCCCGCCAGCCAGCACTGTTTGGCTGACAGGATCTGCAGCATGCCTACTTTGCTAGATCAAGTTGGATGGGCAGAGAAACTTGGAAAAAGGAAATCCCTCAGGTAACCCCGTCCTAAGCCATGTAGGGCTGTAAAGGTGACAATCAGCATCTTGAATTGCATCCTGAAACATACCGGTAACCAATGCAGCTCACATAGAAGTGGTGCTATGTGCGCCATATATCTGGCATCATTTACTATCTAGGCACCTGCGTTCTACACCAGTTGACATTTTTGAATGCTCTTCAGGGGCAGCCCCATGTAGAGCATGTTGCAGTAATCTTGCAGTTATTCCCTTCAAAGGGCTTATTTAGAGCCGATTGTGCAATATAAACTACTGGGTTCCATCATTCTCTGGAACAGATTTGATTCTTTCTGATCTAATACAGACCCACTGAACTGGCTTGAATATTTATCCTTGTGGGGCAGATATTGCATTACGGATACAGTGTGTTTATTTGTTCTCTAATTGTCTTTTTATAGGCCTTATTAATGTGTTTTACAGGTTTTTCATTGCCACTTTAACAGCAACTTCTTCCCTCTGTTCCTGGAGCATTTGCTGTCTGATCGCATCTCCCTTTCAATGGGATCATTTCTTCTAGGTAAGTCCAAGGTGGGAAGTAGGAAGCACTGCTCAGCCGTAGATTCTTGCTTTCCAGAAATTGTTCTGCAGATGTATTCAACTGCAACATATAGTGACCGTGCTACCTGGGCACATTTAGGGGTATGAAACAGGTAAAGCTGAACTGGAGAATGGATATTATTACTCTTTAAAGGTAGAAAAATATATGGCCCATCTCAGCTGAATCATTTTCTGGAATTACTTTTTTTACTTCTTTCTCTTGAAAAAAAGAAACTTTACAGATATGATATGCAGTATCCAATAGTATAGATCCAAATTATGTAAGTTAGTTCTGGTCATTCTCTTAATTAAGTATGACAAACAGTATAGTCTTTTAAAGATAGCATTACCGGTATATATATTCTTTGTGTGTGAATTCCATGAAAACAAATAGGACCAGTAATAAGACTATAGGATTGAAGTCAACCAGACAGAATTCCATTACATTTTCCTGTATCCTCATAGTGTTTTCTCCAACAGTTTACTGGATATGCTTATTGTAGCTAATAAGTTGTTTAGTGATCTCTCCTTCCTTACCACCCTCTCTCCCTCTCTCTGTCTCTCATAAATGAGTGATACTAAAGTGCCTACTATCACTTTGTCATATTAGTATAGTTTAGATCTGTATGGAAACCAATGTTCAAGAATCAGACAAATGTATTTCTTCCAGGGGTTTTGGATTAATATTTCCAGAATCCCTAACTATCATTCATATTGGGTGTGTTATGAGAGCTTTAATTAAAAAAATCTAGATTCACAATATTTTTAAAAATTTCATTTAGTACAGGTTTTTTTTTAGTCTAGAATGAATCCAGGATATAGAATCATGCAGAATGAGGTCGATAAATTTGGACTTCTAAATTTTAAAACAAAACAAACCTCAAACCCTACTACTTATCATAAATATTTATTCCATTTTAAATGGAAAAAGTCCTTAGAGATGTCAGTGTTATGCAAAGACATTTGCTTAGCAGGAATCAATTAATGTTTACTTATGTCACCGTGGAAGGCTTTTTAGTTTATATAAAACTTGAATTCATGTAATCTAAACCATGTACACAACGAGAACAAACATGACCTATTCTGCAGAAACTGACATGTTCTTTGGTTAAAAGAACCAAAATGAATATTCAGAACAACTTCTATGTATGTTTCAATTTTCCTGTCTCTGGAGGAAAGCTTATTGTCATACTCATGGCATCTACCAAAGGGTCCTATTGATTTTGATAGATTTTCAGTGATCAGAAAATTGAATGATTTAATTTCAAATGCTGTAGTAGTGAATTTCTACCCAGCAATGGAAAGAATTTTGGACTAAATCTATAAAATTTGCAGCAAGTTATAATCTAAAGGAAAATTGGTGCAAAATGGTTTACAGGTGTTATACAAACTCTATCAGCAATATCTAAGATAGATTAATCATTTAGAAATAAATATTGGAAATGCCATGAAACATCAGAAACATTGTACCACAGATGATAAACATGTAAAAAGCCTCAAAAGTACCAGAAAGTCATGCATGATTTTATGTAGAAAATCTTGGAATTTATATTTGAAATGAAGACACAATTTATTAGGAATAATCTCAGAAAAAAAGCAAGAAAAACATCCTAATTGAACAAAATATATGCCTACAGTAAGAAGAATAAATTTTGCCCCACATTGGAAGAAAGACATGGCTATCTGATCAGAAATGTTAATTTCACTTGGAGAATATGAGACAATGGCAAAACATACCCAATACACATACCCAATAGAAATTTCACTAAATTTAAGCCAGAATTGGTCCCACATATACAACCTATCATGTAGCCTGGCAAATATTTACATTTACATTTTTGCAAATATTGCAAATTAACAGAAGTTAGAAATCCAATGTTTTGTTTTTATTTTTGTTTTATTTTTCTTCTATTTTTTATTTTGAGTATTTCAATTCTTGTTAAATTTTCTCTGTTTATTCCCCCCCCCCCCGGTTTATTGTTTTTTTCCACACACACACTTACAAACATACCAAGTAAGAACATAATGGGCACTTTAATATTCAATAATTAGCTTAAGATCAAAAGTTTTATATCACAATTCAGTGCAAGTTATACTGGTTTTCTCAATGTTATGTTCTAAATTGGAAAAAAAAACCACTAGATTTGATAATTGTAATATTATCTTAAATCATAGTATTGACAGAATATTTTTCTCTATTTTTGATACTCTAAGCTACAAACATCACTATATTGAAATAATACAATGTATCAAGATTTCTAATACCGGTAATACAATAAAATGTATGTTTTAATGTCCGTTTATTGCTTTTATTTTTAGATTTTTGTTTTTATACTTTCTAGCTTTTTATGTAATTTTATTTTTGTATGTTGTATTTTTGTTTTCAATTTTTTGTACTGCACCCACCTTAATCTTTAACCATAATAAAGGTTGATTTATTGATTGGAGGAAAAAGAATCAGACATTAATCTTGATTTCTTTCTTTCCTTCAATCAATCAATCAACCAATCCTTTATTATGATTGATTGATTAGGGTAATGTGGCTATTGTAAAAGGAGGAACGTGATTGGTTGTAAGATATATGTCTAGTCTGCTCTGCTAAAAATGATATTTAATGCAGTGAAATCAGGTCCATTTTATGCTTTGAGTTCTTAAAATCAAAGGTCCCCAAAGTAATTTTAGTTGGGTTTATTCAGAATGTATATGTTTATTTCTTCATTTCTTGCTAGGTATGTAAATGCAAACGAAGTCATTACCAACAAAAGAAAAACATGTCTAGTTTGGTATTAACTTCAGGATTTTAGGCAGGTCTCTTTTCCTACACTTCCTCTAGATGATGAAAGATTCTGTCCAGGAACTTCTGTATATAAATAGGGATTGTGCCATTAAGCTCTGACTCTCCTTTATTTATTCTTTGTCACAGGTGTTTCCTACGTGGCTCCTCACCTCAACAACCTGTACTTCCTCTCTCTCTGCCGGAGGTGGGGCGTATATGCTGTGGTGCGAAGGCTTTTCTTCCTGAAACTGTTGCTCAGTGTAATAATGCTCCTTGCTGGACCAGATTGGATCTACCTGCTCTGTTTCTTCATAGCCAGGTATTTATTGCTATATTGCTACGACACTGGAGAATTGGGCTAGGTAAACACAATGGGCTAGGCCTCTATGATAAAATATTGTAGATTGATGTCATAGAAAGTGAAGCTAAATTCTTTAACATTTGAATTCTGGGTGCATGCTTAGTTATTTATATCTCGAGATACTAATGTTCTTTTGGGATGACTGAACTTGTGGAGGATCAGATTTCTGAAGCTCAGTGGGTTTCTCATTTTCTTTTTTATATTACAAATCTAGCTCCTGAGGAATGAGGAGTTTTTAAAAGTGCTGTTGTGGCTAATGATTTGGTGAACAGAGTTGATGCCATGCTGAAAAGCATATTAAAGCGGGGACAGGTGTTTTGGGTTTTTTGGCTAGGGACCACATTATTATTATTATTATTATTATTCATTTTTCAAGTCAGATTCTGATGGCCACAGGAAATGTGAATGTATTAAGATATGTATGAATAGGGTATGGTAAATTTGATCCTTTTTCATTGGGAAGAAGATTGAAAAGAACCATGTTTTATGTCCTAGAGAAACTTATCAAACCTGCTCTTTTATTGATTGATTGAATTTATATAGCTGCCCATCTCACATACGTGACTCTGGATGGTTCATATTATTAAAACAGCAAAAGCAAAAAACAATTAGGACAATTAAAAGGTAGAATTAGAAAACACTGAGGAGTACAGTCAAAATCTTACACACAATGCAGCCATTTTGCAGGTTTCTATCTCCCAAGGCCTAATGGCAAAACCAGGTTTTCAGCATCTTCAGGTGGACAATAGGGTTAGGAACAATCTCACCTCAGTGGTAATGATATTCCAAAGGTTTTTTTTTCATATTTTAATTCCAAATAAATATTAAAAATTGTACAAATGAACTTTTACACTTTATGATGATAAATTTTGGAGGGAGCTGTGGGGGTTGCAAGTAGAGCCTTTTCCCACATGCTGCTTCTGTGTTTCTTTTATGGATCTTTTTCTGAATATCTACAGTAGTCAATGTAGGAGTGAAGGCCAATAAAAAAGAAAACAAAACTGAACCAGCTCATCTTCAGATGTATTCATGTACATGCACCCACATAAACACATACAGTATATTTATAGACACATACACATAAGCAATCGAGCAGAGTGTTTCTTGCACCGAGTTAACTCCCAGTTATTTCAAATCAGCCAAGAATGAACTGGAATTTCTCTTAGCCCGATGCTAGTGCTTTCTGTTAACAGGCTCCCTCTCTTTTTCCTTAGTAACCGTGTGTTTACTGAAGGGACTTGCAAATTGCTGAACCTGGTAGTGTCTGACTTGGTGGACGAAGACTTGGTGCTAAATCGGAGGCAGCAGGCTGCCTCAGCCCTCTTATTTGGCATGGTGGCCTTGGTAACCAAACCAGGCCAAACCTTTGCCCCCTTGATTGGCACCTGGCTGCTTTCTGCTTACACTGGTAGGTGAAGGGCGGTGGGGGAATTGGATGGAATATCAGAACAGGATAACTGATAGCTTTTCTGATTGGGCAGACAACACATCAGCAATGATAATATTCATTGTTTTGCTTTTTATTGTCAGCTTATTTTTTCTTGGGGAAGGTCTAGAATAGGTCTAGAAAAGAAACAGCAGAGTGGTTCCTCTTAAGCTTGTCCTTTCTGCTGAATTGTGAATCTACAGAAGAAGAAGAAAAATCCCTTTCCCTTAGTGATGGGGTGGTTCATGTTTTGCTTTTCTAGATACACCAGTGAGCTTTGTGATTGAAAGGAGCAAACTAGGATAGTTTGTTCATGAATAAATCTCATACCCAACAGGCACCCCCAAAGGGAATGGGGGTTTTATACCACTAAATATGCTTGATGGAAAAGATTTTAATCTAAACTTTTAAAGATTCTTGTTTAAGAGAATTTCATTTGCTAAGATCACTTCATGCAGGGATTTGTATTTCTAGTGAAGGATCTTCCTGAGAAGCGCAGTTGCAGTATAAAAGTGAACAGAATCCCCTGCCCCACTGCCACTTGGCCTCTACTGCTGCACTTGTTTTTACTATTTTGCTAAAAAAAGAGAAGGAAATGCGTTTTGGTTCAAAACCGAGGGAACAGGCAGGGCACATCTTATGTTTGTTTGATCAGGGCAACAACTATTATTTTTTACTCTGTGATTCAGGTAGTCTTACAAAGAAGTAAATGGCCATACAAATAATGTCCTGGTTATAAATATTGAGAACTTGTTCAAGGCCGTCATCATTATTTTTACAAAAGCAGATAGAGGCATCAGGAGGGCTGTTGAGGCGGAAGTACATCAGTAGTGGGTTCTAAAACCCTTTACTACTG
Organism: Thermophis baileyi; assembly: GCA_003457575.1. Lineage (NCBI taxonomy): Eukaryota > Metazoa > Chordata > Lepidosauria > Squamata > Dipsadidae > Thermophis > Thermophis baileyi. Next base: position 613,891 of record QLTV01003481.1, read on the forward strand.
GTTCGCGCACGTGCTTGCGACGCATGCGCAGAAGCGTTCCGGGCAGGTGGGCGGAGCCTCCCGCCACTGCCGCTACCGGTTCCAAGAACCAGGCCGAACCAGGAGCAACCCACCA
>QLTV01003481.1:614073-647927 GCA_003457575.1 Thermophis baileyi
GTGGGCAGAGCCTCCGGCTGCTACCGGTTCTAAGAACCGGGCCGAACCCGGAGCAACCCACCACTGAAGTATATGGATATAATAGGGAAAGAAATGAAGAAATGTTTTCAGTAAATGACAAAATCAAATTAGACCTTCTCAATTCTTGAAATCATTCTCATCTTTCTTGTTGACCCAACTTCTCAATCTCATCTTTCTTTTTGACCCAGGTTATGACATTTTTCAACGGGATCCCTTGAGCAGTATAGTGAGTGCCCAGCCAAGGTTGGCTTCCAGTGTAGCCTGGAAACCTACACTACGCCAGGGCTGCTTCTACCTCCTCGTCTTTGTCCCCATGACCTGTGCTTTACTACAGCTTCTCACCTGGTCACAATTCAGCTTGCACGGCAGACGCCTTCAGACAGTGAAATCTCAACGTCAAGCTTTTACAGAGAGTCACTCTCGAGAAATCAAGACTATTTAATTAAGAGTGAAGATAACAGCAAGCAGCATCTTCCCACTGTCGATGACTGCATGACCCATTTAAAAAGGAAAAAGTGGGAGTAAACAGGAGTTTGTTACATCATCTTCAGATCAGCATTGGCTAGTGGAAAATAAATGGAAGCTTTCGAATTACCTTGAAATTTTTTGTGAGGCTGACCAGGGTCCAGTCAGTCTTGTAGAATTCATAGAGGTTTCAAAGTTTGTATCTTCTGTATCCAAGGTTGTCCAGAAAAAGTGATCGCCTTATATTTTTAAAAATATTTTATCAATTACTTGCTGTTCATATTGATACTAATTCATTTCCAGGCTTGGGAGCTAAGCAATCAGATTACAAATAGTCATATTAATGAACAAGGGATAGAGTTGAATAAATTGGCAACCTTCTGGTCTTTGTATCACAACCAGCATATACTGTTTACAGATACTTTTGCCACAGGTGATAGATAGGGTTTAAGTATTCCATTATCTCTGTTCTTTTTTGCATTGGATTGGTGGTCAAGCTTGATTTAGCCAAATACAGTTAAAATAATTGTAACTTAATGATTTCTCACGGTGGGCAATAGAGCACTTAGATTCTGTAAAATAGCTTCTCTGATATTGAAACTGGTCATGTATTGCCAATGTTCATCCTTTTCAAGAGAATGAATGTACTTTATTCCCACTCATAATTCAAGATAGAAATTTGTTTTTAAAAGTAGAGTACTAAAGGCAGATGTAGCTGTCAGAAATTAAAAACATGCATTTTCAATCTTTAGTCTTAATGGTTATGCTGAAAATCCACTTTCTCCTGTTCTGCCGAAGACGGAATAAGGGCTAGTGGTCTGTGCATTTCTACTGAACCAGTGCCAAGTATTGGTTTGTTCATGGATGACTGACAACAATTCTGCTTTTCTGAGACTGCCCCTTGCTAAAAAAGCTGCCACTAGCTGAGCAGAACTGGCCATGAAATCATTTTTATGCAGAAATACTGATCACAGGAAATGGCCTAAAATTGCCTATATATCATAAATGTCCTTGATTTCCCCAAATGTTTTGGGCTACATTTCCTGTCAGGACCAAATCATATCTTCCTTTGTGCGTGCCAAGTATCACTTTGTTTAGACAGTAGCCTTAGCTGCTGCAACTGCCATTTTGCCTTCAAAGACCAGGATGATGAAATGTTTACAGCTTTTGTATTGTTGGATGGCTTCAGTGTAATTTATTGCTTTCAGTTTGTATACTGATTACATTGATTTTCATTTCATTAAACGTCCTTTTAAAAATCTGTTTTGCGTATGTGTGTGTGCATGAGAGACAGTGATGGTTTGATTTGTTGGCTATGTGGTAGTTAATGTTGAGATGGTTTTCCAAGAAAGTATTTTCTTCCCATCTCAGGCTATTGGCTGGCTTCACCAAATCATATTAATATACAAATATTGTAAGGGTATACAAATATTAGTGTTGGGGTTAGGACAATATATTTAATATGAAACCAGACTTTAGCCTTTTTCTCTCATTATTATACATCTAAGAGAAGTCACAATTAGCTGCTAGGAAATGTGAGACCATCTTCTCTATTTCCTACAGTTCTGGTCTGATCTGTTTTTCAGGGCACTAAGGACTATTGGTAGGCAGCATCCTTTCCCCAAATCAACATCACAGCAAACTTTTGAGAGCAAGAGGGAGAAAATCAGCTGTCTTTCTACATCATAGACTTTCTCTGTGTATCCCCCGTGAGGATTTTTACCCTTCCTTTCTGTAGAAAAAGGAAGGAAAAACTAATCCAATGGAATCTCCTCTTGATTTCTTTTCTGTATTTAGCCTGCATGCCAAACTACAGGCACAGAGGCACAATCCACATGCCCAGAGTAGAAAGCAATGCAGACATTGAGTCAGATAGGCAAAGGTTTACATTGCATCTTTTCTTTCTTCAGTAAGTTTGAGTTTATCACTAAGGAAAAGGAATAGCTGAATCCTTTGGTCACCACGCACATTTATAGTGCATGGCCATGCAGTGGTGCTGTTGTATTTTCACTTTTTGTATTTTAACTCTTACATTGCCAGAAAACCAACACCAGGAATGTGAGCGCTCTCTTGCTAGGGTCAGAAGGTGGATGCCAACTGTGGTGTTCCAAGACAGGTGGTGGCAGAAGGCTCAATCAAGCCGCTAACCCAAGTATATCATTAAAATATCAGTAATAACAAAAATACAAATTATATTAGGCCAGCCTAGCTGCATAACCTGGAAGTGTTCCTCCAACTCACTGGAATGTTTTAAATTCAAGAAAGCTTGTCTAGTACGTAAGAATCCTAGCTGTCTTAAGGAACACCATGAGAGTTAGATTAAGATTTGGCTGCATCTGCTACCAGGAGTCTGCAACCTTAAACACTTAAAGAGCCATTTGGACCCGTTTCCCACAAAAAACACCGGGAGCCAATAATTTTACAACTGGTGTGACTGCGTGGGCGTGGCCAACTCAACGTCACTCACTCCCACCCAGTCACATGACACCCCCCAGCCACGCCTACCCAGCCGGTCATTAGGGCAGAGAACCAGTTGTTAAATTACTTGCCCGGCCTGGCCTCATCCCTCCCCTCCCAGCCACCTCTTGCCACACCCGGCCTCGGGTGTGTTCACCCCCCCTCTCCTTTATCTCTCTCCCCCCTCTCTCCTCTCTGTCTGTCTCTCTCTCCTGTCCCTTTTTTCCTTCTCTCTCTCCTCTCCTTCTCCCTTCTCTCCTCTCTCTCTCCTCTCCCCTTTCTCCTCTTTTTTCCCTTCTCTCCTCTCCCCTCTCCTTTTTCCCTTCTCTCCTCTGTCTCCTTTTTCCCTTCTCCTCTCTCTCCTCTCCTTTTCCCCTTCTCCTCCCTCTTTTAACCTTCTCTCTCTTTCCTCTCTCTCTCTCCTTTTTCCTTCTCTCTCTCTCCCTCTTGCTGCCGGACAGACTACAGCAGGAAACGGCAGGCGGCTACTTCCGGCCTTTGTTGGTGCTGGATACGCACGACCATCTCTCTGCCCCGAGACACTGGCCTCACCCGTGCCGCTGTCAAACCCCACATGGCTTTGCTATACCTGGGGGGGGGTGCTGAACTGGTGCTAGGTGGTGGGAATCTGACATCCGCAGGCCGACCAGCCTACAAGCAGCACGCCAATGAGCACCTGGCCGGCGGGGAGGCGGGGCATCACAATACAGGCAGCCTGCAGCCTCTGCAGGAAAAGCAACTGACATCCGGGAGGTGAGAGCAAGCCGACGACTCCGCTGCTATCGCCAGGGGCGAGTGGGGCAGAGTCTCATTGTGGCTCCGCATTGTAATGGGCTCTAGGAGCAGGAGGAGACCCCGTCTCCCCCATTGTGACGCGTGCTAAATTTCACTGTGCTGCACAAGGTGCTGCGAGAGCAGCGGGCAGGCCATGGAGGTGGCAACAGCAGCAGCGTCAGGAACTGCAGCAGAGGGCTGAAAGAGCCACATGTGGCTCCAGAGCTGCGGGTTGCCAACACCCGTGCTGGCCAAACAGAATTACTTCCAAAGAGGACACCAACTCCACAAACAATATTTTTTCTTCTGTTTAATTGTGCCCAATTCTCTGCAATTTTCTTGGCAATAGTTTTTCCCCCCAGAAATGTTTGCCACTGCCTCCTTCATAGGGTTGAGAGAAAGCGATTTTCCCAAGATAACCAAGTGGGCTTTGTGTCTAAGACTCAAACAAAAATAAGATCACTCACATTAATTGAATCAAACCATTTCTCCAAGCAAATAACCACATTGTGTATTAATAATTTTATTTACGTACAATAGGCAATACCCCACAGTGATTTGCACATCTGTGTGAAGTATAGCATCAGACTGATAAAACCAGTGCTGGGTTTGTCTGTTTAGTATACAATTTTACTGCTTCTGATGTCAAAACAAATTGCCATGAATTAAAAGAAAGGGAGTAATTAAGGATTGTTTATACATAGGAATGCTACTTCCACATACATAAAGCCATAAACATGAACTAAAATAAATTACAGTAATGGTTTGCAATCCTTCATACCAGTACAAGCTGTAGCCCTTATTATTTCCATCTGTCCCTTCATTACTGCAATTACAGTACAAATTTCATTAATACTAAAATTTTCTGTTTTTTCAAGTAACTCAAGCAAGACTCAAGGCCTCCAAAGTAATAGCCTGCACTGGACACACATTTCAAATGCTATACAACTAGAATAAAATGTGACATTACCATAGTGCAAGGTAAGAAATACGGGCTAGGTGCCCTTTCCTGCAGTGAAAAACCAGTCCTGTGGTCTTCCATGAGAAATACCAGGTTACCCTGTACATAAATCTTGTCAAAAGAAAAGCTAATACAATACTCAATATTTTTATAACTAGTCTACTGCCTCTAAACCTGCATTTAATTCTTTAGTTTTCTAAACTTTGTCTAATCTCAGTACCCCAGGCTTCTACAGTATCTGAACACATTTAGAGCCAACAGCAAAAAGTATACTTGTGTAGAAAAACAGACCTACAACTCAAGCCTTGATCAACACAACAATGAACTTGCTTGAGCCTCTGCTCTGAAAGCAAATAGTTAAAATCAAAGCGGAGCAACTTCTCAAGATCTTGCTTAGGCATGCAATGAACTTTTGAATCAAGCATAGCAGAAATTTCATTTCAGTTCCAATAACGAACTAAATGACTTGTTCAGGAAGGTTTAATTAAAACAATGACTGAATTGGGAGACTGTTATTTTGTAATGAGGATATGATCTCCTAGCAATGTCACCTTAGATGCTTAGGATACATCCAAGGTAAGAAAACCATAAATAATATCAGGAAATAAAGAAACACACAGGAGATCATTTGTAGCAGCATTTTAGAAGAACCTTGCAAAATGTAGCGTACAGTCATTTTATTTTTTAGTATTTTAACTATTATTCTCAATAAACTGAGAAACTAGAAAATGCCTTATGCTATTCTTTAGTCTTAGAGGATTATTAAATGGGCAGAGTCTTTCAGACTCATTCTTCTCACAGTATAGATTTTCATTAATGAAGATAAGGACATAATGGTGAAATTTGAATATTATTCATTAAAGGAACATTATCGCTCTACCCCCAAAATCCTTTCTTTGTAACAGAAAAAATGGCTACAAAGGACTCTACATATTCCTGTACTACACAACTATTTATGTACACTTCGAGAATTGCTGAATTCAGATATGTTTGTTTCCCCCCCCTTATAAGTCAATTATAATTAAAGACTCTTCTGAAAATATATCTGTTCTTACACTAAAAGGGGACTAAGCAAAACTTACTCAGGGAGAACTGTATCCTCAGATCTTACCCTATTTTTAACACTAAAGGATGACTGAATATGCACAAGACTATATATATTATATGCATTTCTAATCATCCTGCTGGCAAGAGAAGCTATATTTTCCTCCATCCATTCAGCCAGTATGGATCTTCCTCTTATAAGCACTGAAACAGAGGCAGAATGCCACTAAATATCCAGTTTGCCTACTTAATTCCTGTGTAATTTTTCTGAGAATGCTAATAACCTAAGAAGGAAAACAGGCTTTCAACCAAAAACACAACAGGACCACATTTATAATATACTAATAGCAAACACTCTGTATTTCTCCTCTGGGATAGTACAAGTTATTTAATATTTACTTTTGACTACATTTTCTCTTCCAATATTTGGCTATTGGTAGATGTAAGGCTTCTGTTCCTGATGCCTAATCTTCAAATACTTAAATGGACAAAAATGCAAAAATATTTGGTTTTCAGCAACAAAGTAAAAAAACGTAAGCACCAAAATATATATTAAAAAATAAAAATAAAAACAAAAATGAGTTCAAAGCAGATTTTCATTTCTGTAGCATGTAAAATCAGGGGCTGACATTATTTTAGAATGCCAACCTTCTGGAGATTACTATTAAACTCAAACATTCTAATACAATTCATTTTTTTTTTCATGTGGTGCATTCACTGAAGCAACAAATCCAAAAATAATACAGCAGGGTCGCCAAACAGACCTCATAGTATTTAACAAATATTTTGTTAAAACATTAGTGCTAGTATTAAACTATGAGCAAATACAATATAATAGGACACAGAAAATGGTGGAACTAATTTTAGTAATAATAGTTCAGCAACCATCAAAACTTCTCAATAAATAAAACAAGTCTGCAAAACAATTGCATGGCTCCCCACCAAGCTTGGCTGAAGAGCCTTTGGGCAGAAATTGTGACACAGGCACAATGTCTTTGCATTTCAGGAAGAATCAGTATTAACATTTAGAACCTACATGTTTGGGAATAGAGAGAGGGTGGGCAGAGGAAGAATAGAATGGGCCATCAAACATATTTTGGAATCATCTTCCATTAGTTAAATGACAGCTGCTTTATTACAGGCTGCCAAAACCAACCGTCTAGAAAAGAACAAAGGAAGGCTCTTTCTGACCTATGTCATGCATTATAAACTAGTTCCTAAAATTAACTGCTCTAACTATCATATCGTGATTCTGATTCACACACACCAGCCTAAGAATATACATACATGTACAAAGCAGTAAATGGAGTTGTAATAGTTAAGAATGTGCTTATTCTCTTTTCTGTATATGTCAGGGGAAAAAGTGGGGTGGAAGGAAAGCTCTGAATTAACTATCTAAAAAATATCTGCTGAGCATTGGAAATAACTATCATTTTCTGTGCTCAATTTCCACCTGGTCAGCCTATCTGAATTTGATCCAATGTTAGTTGACATTTTCTATTTCTATCTTATTATTCACTTTTGTATTACCCAAAGTTTCTTCTGAGACATAATAGGATTTCCTTCCTTCCCCCTTAGAGGTTTGTGGGTCACCTAGGGGGAAAAAAAAGGGGGGGTGGATTTTTCCAGTGGATTAAGTCTCAAACCCACACAACCAGTTGGAAGTCAAGTCAAAACCCAGCTTTCCCTTTGGCTCTGTGAAAGTCCAGGGTGTGCTGGCATCCATCTATCCACTCATGCATACACAGACAACTCCTTGGAGATTCAGAAAAGAGAGTTAAGAATAAGAACAAATATCTAAAGAGATCCCTGAACTTGCCAGGGTTAGAAGGTTTTTCGGTGGATTGCCCAGGAACTGTCTTCCTCATATTCTTTCTTGGAAATCCACATTTTCTTAAATGTGTCAAGTGAAGCCAGGATGGAGCCTCTGTAGAGGAACAAGCACAGGATGCATGACTATTAGAAATTAGATGCATGGCTATTAGGACTAACTTTTTAAAAATCTCTCTAAAAATATTACTAAACTCATAGTCATCAACTTGTTATTAATGAAAATTAAAGATATGTCCAGAGATTTCTTTTCAAAAGTATGGCAAACAAAATAATCAGCATTTGATTTATCTAAATCCATCTATCATCTATCTATATCTATCTATAATCTCTTTCTTTCTTTCTATCTACCTACCTATCATCTCTCTCTCTCTCTCTCTCTCTCTCTCTCTCTCTCTCTGCCTGCCTGCCTGTCTGTCTCTCTATCATCCATCCATCCAATTTCAAGGACATCTGACTCCTTAATGACTCTGGATGGCTTAGAAATGAAAAACAAAAGCAGTAGTTATAAAAAGATCACAGCCAACCAAAAGAATGATACAGTCAACTATAAAACTGAAATATATGTCTATCTCTATCATCTATTTGACTGGCCAAAGTGAACTAGCTGACTTCTATGTCAAAGCAAGGATTGGAACCTGGATCTTCCAGCACCTTAACCACTACACTTTAAAAAGTTTGTTTTAAATTTCCCCAAAGAGCAATGATTTAACCACAGTAATTTGTTGTATACCATATACAATACAAGACTCTAGTTCAAAGCCTTCTTAGCTTTAAATGAGTCACTTTCTATTTTAATAAAATGTGTGGATGCATGTAAAGGCAAGTAAAACTACAATTTCTGCTGCAGGAGATGTTGTACATACCCAATCCATGTAGAATATAATCTCTCTTGAGGAGCAGATATCTAGGGATTAAAATAAAAAGTGAGGAAGATTTAGGAGAAGACATTTATTGTCCATATACCAAACTTACAAAGCTGTTCTATTGCAGGCTATTGGATTTTTTTTCCTAACAGTCCCAACCAACCGATTTGAAAGCCAGAAAGATACTTATTACTGTGGTTGACAATCTGTTCAAATGACTCTTGGAAGTCTAGAGTTGTGTTTACCTGACACACTGAACCATAAATCACCTTTAGCACATTTTAACCTATGTTTATTAACATAGCCCCTGATTTTAATTTATGATTAAGGTGGTGATCTAAATCCTGAAAATTCATAAACCATAGGTTGGTTAACCATAGGTAGCTGCATTATACAACCATAGTAATAGTAAGATAATTTCTTTCTTTCTAAATTAATTTACCACTCTAAACAACTCCAAGAACGGCAATGGTGAGGGATCTTGGGAGTTATAGTTCAGCAACATATGAGGGCCACAGTAATTACATCACTGTGTTATAGGCTTCATAGGAGAGGCACTAGCAGCTATGGCAGAATGAAGAGCTGGTAAGTAGACTGGCTCTATGATAATTCCACTTTGGACAAGGAAAAGACTTGAGATTGCTCACAAGTGCTACAGACAGTTGTCCCTCACAAGGAGACAACAAGACAGTGGTCTCAGGCAGGTTTATAGCTCTAATAGGCAAACGAATAGCCATCTTGCTCAAACTGCAGTTGGTGCCTTTAAAAAGACACTAAGATCACATACTTCCTTTTAATCACTTTCAGAAATTGCTTGTCAACTGCTTTTCAGCTATTGGGAATCTTTAGATTGACACATTTTACAACACTGAGTGAGTTTCCATCAATTGTTAGCTAAACACATTTGAACTACAAGTTTAAGAACTTTTTTTTTAAAACAAACAGCAAAAAGGGTGATTAAAATTTTGATTTTAGAAAGTTGCAAACAGACTAAGACTCCAGATAAAGTTGAAATAAGATTTTCGAATTAATTATACAGAATTCTTCCAGTAACAAATGAGTTTGTTTTAAATGTTTTTTAAAAAAACTAAAATAAGATTTTTTAAAAATGGGCATGAGGAGGAATTAGAAGAAACTGAAGATTACAATTAAAGGAGACGACTCAAACTTAATTTATAAATACAGAATGAAGCAAACTATTTTAATATTGGACATAATAAAGGATAATTTTTGAACAATAGTTCCAGAAGTTAATTTTACAAGCGTCTGCCTCTATGGACAGACTATGTCTAAAATATGTTATGGAACAAGTTCTACTTTACAACATTGAGACAGAGTTGAAAGTGGATTTAAAAATGGCAGGCTACAAGAATGACGTGCAAAAGTATGTTACACTGGACATGCAAAAGAAACAGGCTGACATTTTAATGATTAAAAGGGGTTAAAAGAACAAATAAAGAGAGTGTCCTGGATAATTTTCCTAACTCTGTCCACAGCCAGGAGTTCGATCCTAACTTTCTCAAGGTCGACTCAGCCTTCCATCCTTCCGAGGTCAGTAAAATGAGGACAGAGATTGTTGGGGGCAATATACTGACATTTGTAAACTGCTCAGAGAGCCCTGTAAAGCACTATGGAGCGGTATGTAAGTCTAAGTGCTATTGCTATATTCAATTGACAAAAAAGGCTTGTTAAGGTTTTGAAGAATCTTGTGAGAAGAGATAAACAAAAAGTGAAAGAAAAATCAAAGGTTTACATCATTATTTGAAGGGATTAACTCTACTCTTATTTAGAAGTAAAAAGAAGGAATATATGGTTTATTTGAGCAAGGGTAAAATAGATACATTGTTATATCTGGCAGCCCTTAATAGACTTTTGCTGACATCAGGACTGAAATGACATTTTTATGGATTTGTTTATAGATAAGAAATGGGATATGGGAAGAAGAGATCATTTGATGTATTTTAAGAGGAGGCGATAAGTTATTAAAATTGTTTATAGTTGTTATGATGGTGATAAGTCACTTCTGCATATATTTCTTTACTTTTTCTTTACTATACTTTTTTCTTTTCTATTTTCTTTATTTTGTGTACCTTCTGCTCTTTTATTCTTTGTTTTTTTTTTAGTTTGTATTAATTTTTATTGTTGTAATCATGATTGTTAATAAAATTACAATGAAAAAAAGAACATATTGTTTTGGTGATATCTGAGTAGACGATAGTTAAAACAGAGTATGATAGGTTTCTTAGGTCCTTTAATTTGAGGATTATATGGTTGCGACGTGTCACCCCATTGATCACTAGGGTTGAATCTGCTGATCTGGCTGGTATCCCCTTCCTCCTTCACAGCTCCATGTGCATCCCTCCCGAAGCTGCGAAATTGGTGGAAAAGAATAACCATCCCAGATAGGAGTGTACTGATCTTCAGGCAAGCGTATACATTAGTTGTGCTCCCATGCTACAACCTGCAAACAAGCTCTACATACCCTGATTTTGACATCTTTAGGGGCCAGTTTCTTTACTTCACTTAGAAGCCTATCACCAAAACCTATTAAATATAAGCAATAATTTGAGTTAACAACCTAGGGTATTATAAAGTAATCGAGGTTTCCTGAAAACAAATCTAGAATCAACCAAACAATCTCTGAAACAACATCTACATCTTCTTCCTCTGTAATAAAGGAATACATGAAATGTATTAATACATAAACTACACCAGGGGTTCCCAGCCCCTGGGCCATGGACCAATCTGTGTCCCTTTGGCAACCAGGCTGTGTCCATTGGCAACTAGGCTGTGCAAGCTTGCGAAGTTTCATTTGCATATGGGCGGGAGCTAGGTTGCACATGCAAAACCATCCTCTCCCCCCTGCTGCTGCCACCTCCGCTACTGCTATTGCCGGTCCGTGGAGCCAGAAAGGTTGGGGACCGCTGAACTACATAGATCAGATAAATAATAGAATAGGAAAAATCATTTAAGCACACAAAAACTGTATTTCATTAATATTAAAAAAGAGACATATTAGGAAATGCTATGACTATTTTCCCAGAAACGATATGTGAATCTAGCCTGCTGACTTCCAGTTCTTCCAACAGGGCTGGAAGAAGATTTTTCTGGGAACAATTTTTGCCCACTTCCAGGAAAAGAATTATATGGAGTGCTGCCAATATTTACTCCCAAGGAGCTAATATTATTTTCAATAGCTTCAAAGATGAGAGGGGACAAGTTTAAAGTTAAGTTCAAACACCACGTTTATAAAGTCAAATAAGCATCAGAAGGAACCTTTGAAGAGCGTGGAGCCTCCAGAGAGCACAATGTTGGAAAAGAGAGTTCGCCTTAAGTCCATATCAGACTTCTGAATTGCAAAAACCAGAACTTCATGCAATCCCTCACATTCTTCTCCAATCAGATCTGGACGGAACAGTAATTCAGGAGCCCTGAATCGGGCAGGACCAATCTGCAAACAGAGCAAGAATGTCAGGATTCTGGTTCGTATATAAGAAGTCTTATTTCCTAGATTGAAAAACTGTGTCACACAAATATCCTTATGCTCATACAAAGACTTTCTTCCCACCGCACTAGTCTAATCTAAAAGGACCCTTAAACAGAACTTGAAGTGCAGAGACAAGGACCTCCTCCTTTTCAGTATTGTGCTGATAAACTGATATGCTTATAAATTACTCTATTTTAAGATTCTACAGTAGGACTTAGGCAGTCTGATGCTGTCCAAATGTTTTGGACAACTTCAACAATATGTCAACTTTTTCACTGACATATTGACTAGGCCTGATGAGAACTGAAATTCAAAACATTTGAAAACTGATAGATTTCACATTTTGTTCTACAGCAACTTTGAGTAAACAAAACTACAAAAGCTCTTATTGTAAAGAATACAATCTTACCAAGATTGTGTCAGATGACTGACATCAAAAGTATCAGTCGTACCAATCCACTGAGATAAAAAGGAGAAAAAGAGGGAATGGCAACTCAAAATAAACAAAGAGATGATTAAAAGATGAATGAACTTAAGTCAAGATCACTTATATTCTAGAATCCTGAAGGAGCCTGAAGGCACTGTGTCACTTCAGAGCCTTTTCCCATGATTTCTTTAAGAAATATTTAAATTATGTGAAGTTTTAACAAACCTCAATGGTACTTCCATCAGGAAGGTAATATTGAGCTTTTTCAGTTTCTAAAGTTTCATCCTTCTGAGGGTTTATTGACAGATAGCAAGCCCGCTGTGGAAGAATGACAAGCAAAGATAATAATCATCAACATTCCAACAAGCAGCCCACGGTAAAACAATGTTCACTCAGAGGCTCCACATGTACTGTCATTCATTATTTTTTTGCCTTTCGGTATTGTTTTTATTCCCATTTCTAATCTGGAAGGAGCCTCACCATCCAAACAATGTCATAAAATTCTTAACCATTTGATGATTAAAAATGAAAAATTCTAGAAAATTTATTAAGAACCAGCAGTTCTACAAAGAAAATCCAGAGTAGCAAAGCTCTCCAGTAGACATTATTTTGTGGAATACAGATGAATTTATAAGATGGGAGTTTTCAATATAAATAGCCTCATTCAGCAGTGATACAAAGGACATAAAAGAAGAGCTTTTACAGTGTTTATTTCCCTTACTACGCTCAACAGCAATTCTGTAGTAAAACACTATATGACCTCCTTCCAGCTGATCACACAGTAGATGGTAGCCCAGCTTTAAATATTAGCGGATGCTTTAATGATTATGTAAAGACACACACCACTGTTCATGAGTTAAGCCACTTTTCTCAACCTGGAGATGGTCACTGAGAACTGGAAGACATCAAGTTGAAGAAGTTGGAACAAGTCCACATGATCACCTTATGATTGCAATAAGGTACACAAGCCACTCAGAATATACCATTAAAATATAATGATATGATATATCAGAATGGTATATTCTGAGTGTACATTATTGCAGTAATCCTGTAAGATAAACTAGCTCTATTATCAGAGGTGAGTTGCTCGAATGACTAGAGAAATTATACTTTTAGTGGTGCTACTTCAATTGTAAAATTCACTCTTCAGGGAGGCTTATCTGACACCTATTTTGTTATAATTTTAAGATAAGATTTCTGCAATTTTTCCAAGGCTATACTCCTGAATCTTGTTTTCTTTCTTCCTTTATGTGAAATTTCAATTTTTTGTAGTGTTCTAGTGTTTTAATTTTATTAACATTGTGAGCAACCTGAGAAGGACAACTTGTAAATATTAAGAAACTAGAGTTTCTATGTTTTAAACACATAGGTTAAGAAGTAATGCTTTTCTCAAATGACCTAGTAGCTTCATTATGGAACAGAAATTGGAATGAAGTCATTGTTTTCCAGTCATTTTCTCAAGTATCACGCTACAACGTAATCATCAACTGTTGTAGTTAAACTGAGTTTTTATGTCAAAGTTAAAGTATCTATTATAAGAATTAGGCACATCTACTTTATTATCCTTGGCTTTTATAGAACTCAGAAATCCTTCTACATAAGGAAAGTTTATAGTCAGAAGGGCCAAGAATCCTGGATATACTGTAACTTTCTGGTAGCTTTCCCAAAAAAGGCCTGGCAAACAGCTTTGTCCAACTCTGATTTTTCTTGCTAAGATGTTCCCATTACTTGTCTAGTAAGCAAATTCTGCATTCCTGACCTAACCCTAGCCCTAACCCTGACCCAATGTTTAAACAGACAGTGAAAGCTTGCATATTAGCCATAAATCTACTGATCTACCAGTGGCAAATAAAGTCCTTGATTTGATGTAAATTACAATGCAATTTGATCCCAAAGATTAGTATATTTGCTATGTTGTGTGTTTTTAAAATTGTTATCTGGGCTCAGACACCAGCTAGTAATTTGAAAGGAACATGTAATGGAATACAACCTTTTTAGAAAGTGGTATTTACAGAAAGGCTTTCCCTGTCTTACCTTTTTTAACAAAAGAAAAGATATACATGCAAGAAGCCAAGGTAAGAATATTCTATTTGTTTTTTAGATGTGATAGCTTTCTAAGCACCAAAAGTTTCTGATAAGGGGGATAATTTTAAAAATTGCAATCTTGTGTCCACTATATGAATGTGCACAATTACAGAAGGATTAAGACTGGAATCATATCACTTCTCTGAACATACTGATTGGATTGAGATTAAAGTAGAACTAAGGGAAGATGGCCCTCAAGAGCCAAAAGAGAGCAGTTCTGCACCACAGATGCAATTTAAACCGGCTCGTTTCCCCATCTTTTCTTGTAATCTGGATAGACATTAGCAAATGCTATGACATATATCAGCTGTAACTGCTCAATCCACCCTCCTCTGCTCAGTACCTTAAAACAGAAGAGACCCCAGAATCAAAAACAAAGGGCATCCCATGCACCTCTTTTATGGTTTTGACGATCTCAAATTCAGATGATGTATGGAAGTCATAGCCTTCCTTTCGGAGATAGAGGCGAAGAAAACGAGAGACATCACGGCCAGCTATGTCAATTCGCATAATGGAGTGGGGCATTGCAAAACCTTCATAAATAGGTACTGCATGGGTGACCCCATCCCCAGAGTCCAACACCACCCCTGTAGTTCGTCCTGTTGCATAACTATAGAAAGGAGAAAATCAACAGTATTTGATGGATAATCTGTAACACTTCCAAGATAGCAATTCCCCCAGCATAATTCTATTCTAATGTGCCTAGAAATAACTAAACAGCCATCTTTATGAAAATCAGTGATAATAACTGATGTATTACTACATCAATAATGTAATATTGATGTAATGATACATCAATTATCACCAAATTAAAACAGAGGAAAGTTAAAATTGTAAATTCACTATGAAAAAGTGTGGCATTGGGCCAATTTTCCAGAATTTATACGGAAGCAGCAATAAAAACCCACTCTTTATATATACCATACTAACAGAGTGGATTTTTACTGCTGCTTCTGTATTTGCCTATGCTATAAATCTCTTCATTTAATTGTCAAGACATCTTTGAGGAAATCTTTTTTAAAAATCAAGATGCATATTTAGTTAGAAATAAGTCTCAATGAACAAAGATCTACTTGTGTGTGCATGTAGAAAATCTCCTTGATCATTCCATATACAAAGTAATGCAATAAATTGCAAAAATTAGTTTCTCTTCCAGGTTGAGCTTAAAAAAAGGTATAGGTAAGATACTTACAGACTAAGCACAGCTTGCATAGAGATGAATAGAGCTGGCACATTGAAAGTCTCAAAGAAAACCTCAGCTGCTCGTTCACGGTTCTTACGAGGATTCAGTGGCGCTTCCGTCAAGAGCACAGGATGCTAGTGAGTAGGAACACAAGGGACTCAGTTAGCCATTATTCCATGGCCAATGGAGACTTTCCCAGTTTTCTAGCACAAAGCTTTAGGTTTAACACTCTCTTCCTTCTTGTGGCTATGCATTTGGAAAGTTGATCCCAGCAAAAGGGAATTGTGAGGTAATCCTTACACTAGGACTATCATATTCGAACTGCAAAAATTAAGATGACTACTAGATGGTAGCACATGGTTAGCATTTTCTGTAACTCTTTGCTGCCACCTACTAGTATTTTTGGAGTTCAGATATGGTAGCCTTACATATAGTAAATAGCTACTCATCATGGATGGGGAATTTGTATTATCAGTGTACAGTCAATATTACTACTGGTGAGGAAAACTATAAATTGCCCTTCCATGCAGATCTAGATACATAAATATCTCTATAGATTAAGCATTTCAATTTAATAGCATGTCAGCTTTGCCCAGAGCAATACTTAGATAAGAAACCATATGAGAATCGTTATGAGCTGCTACAAAAAAGAGCTGAGAATTTGGACAAAATATGAGAAGTTTTATATCCCTTCTCTTTTAGGAAGAACCTCATGAAACAGAGAAATTTGGCTTAACCTCACTCCTTGATCACAAAGGTAGCAGCTGCAAGGAGCCTGTATTATCTTCCTTCCTACAATAAAGAATTCAGGTGAAGAAGAAAAGGTGAGTTATGCTTTTGCCTATTTCTATCAACAGATAGAGGAAGAGGCAGTTATGGGATCCTGCATAAGCAATAACTTTACTATATTTCAAATGAATGTAAATGCCTATTCCCAATACCCACTTTATTATGTTATTAGAAAATTGATGTCTTCTATTTGCATTTACCCGCCAAGAGAGAGAGAGAGAGAGAGAGAGAGAATAGTCTTAAACTAGGAACTTCCCTTCCCCTCTTCCAAAACTGTCTCAAATGACAAATAATATCAATTATAGCACTGAATTAAAAAAACTCAATTAGATCAAAATTCATTTTAGTAAATAGCCTAATAATTGCATTATCAGAATATCAGGATAAGGAATAATCTGAGAGGGCTAAATAATATAAGGAAAGAAGAATGTATATTACCCAAAAATTCAATGGATAGATTCCCACATCCATTATTTGATATAGGAAGCAAATTTCAAATGAGTTTTAGCCACCCTTTCAAGCTAACAATAACCTTGCAGAATTTACTATTCTAAAAGAGTTCTTAATTATTGTCTGATTCATAAAGTAATTCAAATGAGACTAAAAAATGTAGAGTGGATACATATATAAAAACAGCTCTTTTAAAGCACAGGTTTAAATGAATTTTTTTCTTCTTGTTATAGTAGAGAATGGAACTATTATGTTGAAAATCCATGCTTGTGCCCCCTCGTATCTTAAATCAGAAAATGTCGATCCATTTTTGTTAAATATATTATAATGGCTGAAGTCACACATCACATCATCTTATGGTTGTTTGGTTTTGACTTAGTGCAATGCACAATTTCAGCCATGGCATACTCAATAAACTACTGCTTATTCTCTGTATGAATCTAGCCAATAACCCAATTCAGGCTAAGCCAAAACAAATTGTTACATATTCTTACATACCTATTCTCACATTAAGTCAAAATGGAGAAAATCACATTACTGCTTGGCACCATGGGTATAAGACTTCAGGTCAGACATGACTATAAATCCCTACTCTTCCTGAAACTCATTCCTATATTCAGAAATAAGCTAACAGCAGAAACTTCACTCTTAGAAACTTACACTCCTAATTTTCTAGACATGGAAGATCAACATACTATAAAATGTATGTTCCAGGACCAAGATTTAAATTGTAAACTTTTTTATCTTGCGCTCTTGAATTAATAAACTCTTGGCTGTGCTTTTTCCTAGCCATGAGATTGGAATGCACCTGGTTGGCTTATAAAACAGCTGTCTCTGTTTTTTTCAGTTTAGTTCTTACCCTGTGAATCCAACCAATAAAATTGCTATCTCTTTTGAAGTGAATTGAACAGAATAAAAAATGCTAATTGAGTTGGCATTGAGATTGAAAAGCAGATACAGGTTTTTTTTCTTATTTGGTACTCTGGAGCTTAGAGAAAGAAAGGTAGCTCACTTCTTCAGAAAATGTCTGGAGTTGATCTTTTGAATACACGTACTGCCAAATGCGCTCCATATCATTCCAATCCTTCACTATACCATGTTCCATTGGGTACCGTATAGAAAGAAGACCTCTATGTTCCTTAAGAAAATTAAAGAGTCAAGACAGCCAATCAGTCAGAGAAGGAGACATATAAACATACATTGACTTGCTGACAAAATATTCCCAAATATAATAACTACTAAATTTACAATGGAAATCACACTTGTAACATAGCAGAAGAAATGTGTTCATCATGCAACAAACCTTTATTCGTAACAGCAATTGTGTGGATGATATGTATGCATCCATAATGCATATGTTTCATTATGTATAGATATGAGTTTATTATTACTATAATCCATTTGAGTTCATTCAGGAATACTTCTAATATAACCCTAAGCAAATGGCTAGAACCCAATCTGTTTATCAGGAGGAACATAGGAACGATAAATATCACTCTGTTTAGATAAAAAGCACAGGCTGTTTCTCAATTTCTGGTGACCCTAACAAAGAAAAAAAATTCAGTCAAATCAATATAGTGATCTTACCTCTGCTTTTGGGCCAATGAAAATGTCACCTTCCAAAGCTCCAGCCATAACTCGGACATGCTTTGGTCTGCCAACACTGAAATAAGTACCACAAAAGGAAAAAATGGATTTATGAGTTCAAAAATTCACTCAGGAAAGGCCATTCTAGAATTGTTAGATTAAGGTGCTGCAACCTGTACTGAGTGGTTGAGTTTAAATATCATAGGATGATTTATTTTAACCATGGTTATTGAATAAGAACAATGCACACATCCCATTAATGCTTAAATCAGAGTCACTGGTTCATGCTACAGAACTAATCCAATATCAAATATCTTCAAAATCCACCATAGGATTAATGAAGAAACTAATTTGTTTTGCTTCTTATAAGCAAAGCAGCAAATTGTAAATATCCTTAACATTCCAAATCCATGAGAAGCTATTTCTGAGCCCCTCAAACCCTCAGTATTAAGGAATTCTGCAGCCTACAGGCCATGTAATGGCCTAAATCAGGGGTGTCAAACTCGTGTCGTCACGGCAGCATTACATGATGTATCGGGACTTTTTCCCCCTTCGCTAAACTGGGCGGGGGCATGGCCAGCGCGTGACACATCTGGCCTGCGGACTGCGAGTTTGACTGCCCTGGCCTAAATGAAGCTATGCATAAAAAACTGTGTGTGTTCAACTGCCAGAACCAGCATAAGTTAAAAGTCTCAGTCTGCTCCGTGCTAAAATGTTCATAGTAGGAAATTATGGAACACCAGCCAAAATTATGAGGATACTTACTAGTTTGGAAAACAGTACTTAGGTATTTGATCACCTGCAAAGCCAGCTTTAATCATGCCAGAACCCTGTTGGGATAAAGAACAAAGGCCATCATGTGAAATGAGATAATTATTCATGAGCATCTTGGCTCCAAAACTATGCCTAACAACACATGAAAAAATAACAGTCCAAATTTAGCACCAACCTTCTTGTTGAGACCCTTCAATGAAAACTTCACCCAATAAATTCCATTATGAAAACTGTATGACCTGTTAGTGAATTTATGTGACCACTAGATGGAGCACATCCCATTATCACACTTATGCAGCCTCAGACCACCCAAGAATTTCTTTGTGTGGGACAAAAGGTTTTAGAACTAGATAGTAAGACAGAAGAGGCTTTTCCTCAAGAAGTACAAAAACCAGGAAAGATCCAGTAAACAGCACTGAATCACATCACCCTAATAACTTACACAACACTGAACCATTTGCTCCTCTGTATACGTCTTCAGGAATTTATGAAAATAATATGCCAGCCACAGCTTGGTTCAGACAACAAACTTGCAAGGTTGAAATCGTGTTGGCTAATTTGGGACTCAGTGGCAGGATTTGCAGGACATGTTAAAACTTTAGTGAGTAAATAATGGTTAATTTGACTGTGGATAAACATGCTATGTGAACATAGCTTTGAAAGTAATAAAATCTCAGATGAGTCAAACCTGAATCCTGGTCAATTTATGCACATGTTCATGTACCTTTCTAAGCAATAATAGAGAAATTATTTGCAATTGCCTTCTTCTAAGATTTGATTTTTAAAAATTGCCTATGATGTTAATTTACAGCAAACTTTGAATAATAATAAATAACCTATCTACTGTGTTGTGCAAACAGGTCTTTAAAGTACAGTTCTAACGGCTGTGCACAACAAAATCAAATATCTTTAAGGTCTCTGACCAGCTTTTACAATTAAAAATACAGTAAAATGATGGTTTAACACAAGAGTTAGTTGTTAGGGAAGGGGAAAATAATGGGACAGTAAACAATGTCTGTGCAGTTGTGTGAACTTGGTAAAAAAAAATTGGCCCCCTTATGTGTAAGTGTAGGGTTAGTGTTCCTTAAAAATAATAAACATAACATTTACCTGCATGGCCCTATTTGGAAATGATTGGTGCAATCAAAGCCCATTTTGGAGCATTGTAGAAGGGACATTGTATGAGAACATGGGTGAGTTTCTACCTTCCTAGAACCACAAAGGCAAAGTCTCTGTGAATAAGGGATCCCATGAAATCTTCCCTCAAGTGGGGCCAATGCGACTGCATCAAAACAGGCTCTAGAAAAGGCCCATCTATTTTTGCTTAGTGTTAAAACTGTTGAAGTACCCTGCAATGGAGGGGTTGTGACTCTCTAACAAATGGCAATTCAGGGCACTGGTGTTCGGTGCAGAACAAAGTAAAGGTAGAAACAGATTACGGTAACTTTTGCAGGGAAGGAATCCATCTCACCACAGAAAAGGCCCTGTTCCCTCTAGCATACAGAAGAATCCCTGAATCACATCATATAATAAAACTACAGACATGTTCTTCTAGGAGGCAGCAGTTTTTCCTATGACTTGGTTGTGGAGATTTATAGGTACAAAATCACTATTTTGAATTGTACCAGAAAACCAAGAAGGCTGCTGGGCAGTGATTTTATGACCCCCAAATCCAGAAATTATTGAACATAACATGGAAATCTAATTGAGGATTTACTGTGACGAATACTAATTACCAATTACTAAATCCTATCTTCAAAGATGTATGCATCACAGCAGTGCCGATTTAAAAAAAATATTCAGGAGAAACGCTTTGGATCCTCCACAAGCACAGCACTTGTCTACTGGTATTTACTGAACCGACTCTTCATTTGAGGGGTCCTTGGCGCTCTCTGAGCTTGGTTGTTTTCTTGCAGACGTTTCATTACCCAAACTAGGTAACATCATCAGTGCTAGCCTAGACTAGCTATAAATATTCTCCTTTATTGACCCTTCATTTCTCAGGCTTTTGCATAAGCTCGAAAAAAACGCAACATTTAACAATCATATTAACTGATGAGCTGATTCTTAACGCGGCGTTGTTGTTTTTCTGGGTCACAGAGGAATCTGAAAAACGACAGAAAGAAGCCTGGGCTGGATCTAAAAAACGTGTCTTCACTGCACTCCCTGTTTTACAGAAAGAGCAGCGCGGGCAATTAATACACAGTAGCAAAAATACACCCAGGGAAAATGGAGGAGAGCGAGGCAATTTTCCGAGGGCCCAGCTACCCAACCCAGGCCATTCTCTCGCACGCTTCGACAGAATGAGCGGGTGCGAACAAAACGGAGCCCTTAAAGGTCAAAAAGAACGAATAGCCGAGCCAACGCGCCAATAATCGCGCATGAACTCCGAAAAGGAGGGGCGATCTCCCTCGCGAAACGCGAACCGATGACGCTGGAACGAGATTCAGCAGAGGGGGACCAATCAGAGGGCGAGGAGCTCAACAGGGCGTGATTTTACCTGCTCCGTTGTTCTGCAGGCTGCGCCGTTCTACCATTGAATGGCAAAGGCATCGACCAACGGGAACGTGGGCCTGGGTCATCGAGGAAGAGGAAAGAGCCCAACTTCGGTTGGAGATGGCGAGGGACAGAGGATTGCCCGGAGACTGCGCGGGCCGGGGCGGGGGGCGGGGAGGATGGAGCAGAAAACCACCGGCTAACAGATCCGTTGACTGGTTTCTATGAGGAGCAAAAAACCCACCGTGCCAATCGCAGCGCCTCCCCTCCCCCACCTTCTCACATTGCAGAGACACAATTATGCTCGGACTCACGTTATCAATCACCACCGGCTGATTCGCGATCACATCGTAGGACTCCATGGCGAGCGCTTATGCGCCGCCGGCAACACCCACCTCGGTTACTGCCAAGCAAGCGACAGCTCAGGGGGCAGAGCGCATGCTCAGAGCAAAGGCAAAGCTTGCCGGGAAAGCGAGTTTCTATGGAAATAACCCTTGTATCTGGAGCTTGCGCCAGAAAAGAGGCTTTTGTTTTTTCATGAGTGGGTGAATGAATGAATGAGTCTATTTATTTGTTCTAGTAAGTTACCGTGGAGTACTGATTTGCAAAACTATTTTTGTCCTGGAAAGGAATAAAAGGTATTTATAATCAATGAAGAAATCTAAGATTTTTGATATCAGCATACTCCGTACAGTTTTAAAAAACCTCTTTCTCACACATATTGAATGCTGTATGTGCTGGTGCAGATATATTGTATACAATATGTTAGGGTTGCAATATCTAGTCATAAAGAAATACAGAAAACTCTAGCCATTTTGCCGCCATCTAGTAACTATATGAAAGATTTGGAGACCAGTTATGATAGGCCTAAGGTACGTTGCATTTTTTCAAGTGTTTAGTAGTCCAGTTAATATAAATTCCACAACAAATACAACTATTATTCCTTTATTGGGATTCCTGTTGCCTTTCCCCTTTTATTATGCAAGTAAAGGAGCTGTTGTAATACATTGAGGGGGAGAGAAAAAATTAGGTCTTATCAGGACAGAAGTTCAGAGGATGTACCTACTAATATCTTTTGGATATACTGCATTCAATTTTTTTTCAGTCCACAGAAGGAATTATACTTCCATTGTATGGAAACGTTATACGGTCCACTGCAGTGATGTGAACAAATGTAACATCTAAAGCCCGTCTTAGTTGCCACATTCATTCATAACATTAACTGAAATGCATACACTTGAACTGTTTATCAATGTATGGATTAGATTTTTTTATTTGTATCCCATCTTTATTATTTTTACAAATAACTCAAGGTGGTGAACATATCCAACACACCTTCCTCCTCCTATTTTCCCCACAACAACAGACCTGTAAGGTGAGTTGGGCTGAGAGAGAATGACTGGCCCAAGGTCACCCAGCTAGTTTTCATGACATAGGTGGAATAAAAACTTACGGTCTCCCACTTTTTAGCTTGGTGCCTTAACCACTAAACCAGTGGTTCTCAATCTTTCTAATGCCGCGACCCCCCCCCGCGACCTCACCGCGCGCGATGAGGTGACAAAGGGGGCGTGGCACCAGGGATGAAATGCTCCCAGTTCGGGCTTGCCTGCGGGTCACCAGACAGCTGATAGCGACGGAAGCGGGAGACTTTGCCCGGACACCGCCATTTGGGTTCTTTTACCACTCTGCGCATGCGCAAAGCATTCTGCGCATGCGCAGAGGGTAGAAGAACCCAAATGGCGGCGTCCAGGCTACCAGCTGTCCGGCGACCCGCAATCACGGCCGAACCGGGACCTTTTCACTCTGTAGTGACGGTGGCACCAAAATGGCGGGCTAACGCGCGCGGCGACCCCTGTGAAATGGTCGTTCGACCCCCAAAGGGGTCGCGACCCACAGGTTGAGAACCGCTGCACTAAACAAAACTGGCTCTATTCTTATTTGACTTGGTACACACAATAAGATGTTATTTGCTGAAATTTGGATTGGTGAATAATTTAGTCAGGAAACCTTGCTGAGGTTGGATATCATAACTCAGCCCCAGTGGCGGTATTCAATTTTTTTTTACTACCGGTTCTGTGGGCGTGGCTTGTTTTGTGGGTGTGGCTTGGTCATGTGACTGGGTGGCGTGGCTAGGTGGTCATGATCCTAGTTCCCCCTACGAGGATTCCTGCATCTGGACCTTTTGCAATCCCCCAAAGGGTCAAAGGAAACCAAATTCCATACAGCTCTGAACCCTTAAGGCAAACCAAATACAAGTGGTCCTTGCTTAATGGCCGGTTGCTTAGCAAGTGTTCAAATTTACAACTGACCTCCCCAGAGCTACTTGACCTGTTTTTGGAACTTTGACAGTCATGCACACACACACACACACACACACACACACACACACACACACACTTATGACCAGTTACAACATCCCACACAGTAATGTGACTGAAGTTTTCTATGTTTTTTGCCAGTTTCCAACAATTTCTTCTGGTTTCTGTTTAAAAATGCCCATTGGAGAAAATGGACTTGTTTAACAACCACAGTGTTCGTTTAATGACCACAAGGTTCACTTAATGGCCATGGTGTTTGCCTAACTCAGGGGTCTGCAACCTTAAACACTCAAAGAGCCATTTTTCTATTTTCTTTTAAACAGGTATCTCTCTCTCTTGTCTCTCTTTCCCTTCCCCCCCCTCTCTTTCCCTCCCTCCCTCCCTCTCTCTCTGTGTCTATCTCTTTCCCTTCCCCCCTCTCTTCTCTCTCTCTTTCCCTCCCCTCCTCTCTGTGTCTGTCTCTCTTTCCCCCCATCTCTTCTCTCTCTCTTTCCCTCCCTCCCTGTCCATGGGGGGGGGGAGGAAGGAACCTCTGAACTGGTGCTGGGCGGTGGAAATCTGACGTCCAGAGGCCAACGAGCCAGGTACTGAAGACCAGATAGGGGCAATCCCGCAGTCTCCCCAAAAATAATAGATGTCGCTTGTGAGCGCTTCTGCTGAGGAGGAAGAGAAGCACGGTGGGAGGAGGCTTGGCGGGAGTCAGACGGGTGGCGAGCACTTCGCGGCTCCTAAGGGGGGGTCAAGCCTCCCCGCTCACATTTTCACCTGAGGGCATTGCTGACAGCCGCTTCCTGCGTCAGGAGGTCCATACTCTTCCCGCTGCTGCTCGTCCTCGATGCGCAGAGGCAGGAGGCGGCAGTTTCATTGACTGCCTGTGAGCTGCGGGCGGTGAGCAGCAGAGCGAGTAAGCCAGCGATCTGCTGGCTGCCTCTAATCTGCAGTTTACTTGTGAGCACCATGCAGATCACTGGCTTACTTGCTTTGCTGCTCACCGCCCGCAGCTCACAGGCAGCGAATGAAACTGCTGCCTCCGCGCATCGAGGAGGCGCAGGAAGCGGCTGCCAGCTTGCTGGGCTGCCCCCCCCGTCCCCGCCGCGGCTGCAATGGCTTCGGGAGCTTTGGGAGACGTTGGCAGGGAAGCTTCAGGAGACACTGGCAGGTGGGGAGGGGGCCGTCTGGCAAGCTTCGTAGCCACACGGCTGCGAAGCTTGCTGGGCTGCCCCCCGTCCCCACCACAGCTGCAATGGCAGCGGCTTTTGGAGATGCTGGCAGGCGGGGAGGGGGCCGCCCGGCCCGGCAAGCTTCGTAGCCACGTGGCTGCGAAGCTTGCCGGGCTGCCCCCCCCGTCCCCACCGCGGCTGTAATGGCGGCTTCGGGAGACGCTGGCCCGGCGGGGAGGGGGGGTAGTGTTCTGCCCCAGCGATGAGCCACCAATAATATGCACACACAAACTGCAAAACACTGTTCTTTTACTAATAAATGTCTCCTAATAACTTATTAGGAGCAACATAATAATTTGAAAACAAAATAAAGGCAGAATAGGGTTTTCCAAATCTCCGCTGGTAAATGTCTAATCTTTAACAGCTGGCCGGAGTCCAAGAGATACTATGAGCAGGTCTGATTGTATTTGGCAATACTCCCAGAACTAGAAATGTAGGAAATAAGACCTGTACTGGAACAAGTACACGAGCAGACTGGAGTCACAAAGAGCAAGAATATCAAACGCTGTTTCCTGCAACAAGGATGGGCTTAAATAGTCTAAGGGTGTGGCCACTTAGCGTGCAGCTCTACTCTCAAGGAGACCTCCTCCTGAGTAGCCACTCTTGTCTTCTAGCAGCCCTGCGTGCCCGAGCATTGAGAAGAAGAGGCTCCTCCTCTTCTTCTTCGGCCCTGATGGGCTCTTCAGGAGGTACAGAAGGCCCTGCTTGACTCTCAGCCTGCTCACTCTCTGACTCGGGTGCCAGGTACACGGGCCGATGGTACTGTGCCACAACCGCCTCATCATCCTCGGGATCCATGAGCACCGGCAAGGGATGCTGGCAGGCCACAACGAACCAGTGCTAACTGGCTGAATACCACCTCTGCTCAGCCCCCGATTTCAGGAGGTCTTAGTTATAACTTGCCAAAGAAGGCAGGGCTAAAACCCTTGTTATGTAGGTATGAAAGTACTAGAGGATTTGGAGACTCAGAGTGGGAACATTTTGCCTTCCATATGGCTTGTACTTCCATACCCACTATATTTTCATACAAGCATTGGGCTCTAGAACGTTGGGTGGTTGTGTCTATGAAATTCAGGGCAAAATCTTAGAATATTTTATGGCTTGCAAATGGAGTCTGAGGAAGTACATGTTGTTATATCTTATGTGTTGCCCATCCTTGTTTTATCTGATTTTCTACTCCCCTTTCTTTAACTAGCACAATAGGAACTATACAGATAGCTAGTATGGACTAGTGGTTAAAGCACAAAGCTAGAAAGCAGGAGACTGTGAACTCTACTCCCACCTTAACCATGAAAGCCAACTAGGTGACCATGAACCAGGCACACTTGTCAGCCCAACTCACTTCACGGAGTTGTGGTGGCGAAAATAGGAGGAGGAAGGAGTGCTGGATATGTTTGCTGCCTTTATTTGTAAAAATAATAAAGATGTGATACAAATAAATAAAATTAAAAAAAAGAATTCCCCAAGTATTTGTATTAATACCAGTGCTCTTTAACTTGTTCATAAATTGTTCAGCAATTCAGGTGACAAACAGTGAGATAGATGGTGAAAAGTTTATATTTAGATATGCTAAAAAGTTTTAACATTTTTCATACAGTTTATTTGTTTAAAAGATTATGTGTATTTTTACGAAGAAAAATATTTTCAGAAAACTCAACATTAATATAACATTAAGCTTATGTGACTTCAAACCTGTACCCCATATCTTCGGAATTCTCTGAGTAGAGAGAAGAACATAAGATGAACCATCCTTTTAAAAATCTCACATATCTATTAAAGAGGTACAGACAGAAAATTGCACAATACATGTTGATTGGTAACCCTAGGACTGCCCAACTGCAAGCAATTTTTAAGATAAACCCAGCCTAAGGTACTGGTAGTATTAAAATGTATTTCCCAACTAATTGCCCTCTAGGTATGTTAGGATTGTAATCCTCATAATTCCGTATCAGTGCAATAGTGGGAATTAAAGTCCAATATTGTATATATCACATCAGTCCATTAATACTTTAGTAAATAAACCACACTTGTTAGATTTTCACCACATTTTAAACAAGAGTCTAATGGTTAACAAGGCACAATGATTTTATTTCCTGTAGCACACTAAGCAACAAACAAGCATAAATATTTATTTCTATAAAGATTACACATATAATTACATTTATTATATTATGTATGAATCACACCACTTGAATAGATGGAGATGGTTGACTGGGAAAAAAGGCCTCATCTCAGTGCTATCCATCTCCTTGGTTCTGGTTTTTGCATAGTTTTAAATTTCTAATGTGCACAGATTTAAAATTTTAATTGCTTTTCTATTCATCCTTTTACCTTCTATAAGTTTCCCAGAATCGCCCTATCAGGGAGATGGACCGCATTCAAAGTACTAGAATAACAACTTTATTGTCACTTTGAATGTACGCTAATCGGCATACATTAAGGGAAGTATGCAGTGGAGTACCCCAAGGCTCTGTTTTACGCCCAGTACTCTTCAACATCTTCATCAATGACTTGGACGAGGGGATAGATGGGGAACTCATCAAATTTGCAGATGACACCAAACTGGCAGGAATAGCCAACACTCCAGAAGATAGGCTCAAGATACAGAAGGATCTTGACAGACTTAAACATTGGGCGCTATCTAACAAAATGAAATTCAATGGTGAAAAAAGTAAGGTTCTACATTTAGGCAAGAAAAACAAAATGCACAGGTACAGTATATGTGGTAGCTTGCTCAACAGTAGTAACTGTGAGAGGGATCTTGTAGTCCTAGTGTACAATCATTTAAATATGAGCCAGCAGCGTGCTGCAGCTGCCAAAAAAGCCAATACGATCCTAGGTTGCATCAACGGAGCTTCAAAAACATGAGACGTGAAAATACCTGCCTTAGTATTATTTGCACTAATAAGGCCACATTTGGCATACCGTGTCCAATTCTGGTCACCATGGTTCAAAAAAAATGTTGAGGCCCTAGAAATGTAGGTCAGGCGTGTCAAACTCAAGGCCCGGGGCCAGATCCGGCCCGCGGGGTACTTAGATCTGGCCCTCAGGGTTGCCCTGGAAACAGCAACGGACCTGCCTGCGGTGCCTCTGCCAGAGAAAATGGAGTTTGCGAGGGCCGTGGGAGAGAGGGTGCAGGAGGCTGTCGCAGNTCCTGACAGTTAGAACAATTAATCAGTGGAACAACTTGCCTCCAGAAGTTGTGAATGCTCCAACACTGGAAGTTTTTATGTTGGATAACCATTTGTCTGAAGTGGTGTAGGGTTTCCTGCCTAAGCAGGGGGTTAGACTAGAAGACCTCCAAGGTCCCTTCCAACTCTGGTTATTCTATTCTATTCTATTCTATTCTATTCTATTCTATTCTCTTCTATTCTATTCTATTCTATTCTATTCTATTCTATTCTATTCTAAGATGAAATTTCGTTGCATAGAGTTCTCAAAGGGTCACCACTTCCAATATACTCTTTCTATACTGTACTGTTTTTATACTGCAATCGTGGACGATTCGCTAGGAGATAAAACTCTCTTCGCCCTAGGCTGGATTCATACGCTACGATCTTTTTAAACTAGGATTTGATAAAGGAAGCAGAGTTCCCCCGGATACACACATGGCAAGCTATGTCCCAAAGGTGCTTTTTTTCTAGAGGCTCCCCCCCCCCCCGAAAGTCCAGTTGCCTCTAGAAAAAAAAAGCACCTTTGGGACAACCATGACCTGGATGATTGAGAATGTCCATAGACACATGGCAAGCTAGCAATTAAATGACGGTTTGCCGTGCGACATCGTTCCCTTTGCCCACTCCGGGCAAGAAAGCGTCAGCAATGCAAGCTAAGCGACGCCAGAGGTCAGAAACGCGCCGACGGAGAAGGGGGTGGGACACCGGGTGGAGGCGAAGGTGGGATTATGTCAGCCTCGTCTTTCACTACGGTGTGATTGGCGAAGACTGTGGCCTATCAAGACTGGAGTTGGGGTGAGTGGGGGGACGCTTTTCCCCTGCTCCTGCTGCTGGGCCCTGCCGGGGTCGCGAAAGGAGTTTGGAGCGACCTTTGGTTTCCCTGCGGGGGTCAGGATCGTCCCCCCCCGCCACCCGCTCCGAGCTACGTTGCTTCCCTCCGTCCTTTACGGGTTCCCTCATGGAGACCGTCGCCCCCGTTGCTCCTGGCCCCGGAGCGGGACCGTTTCCCTCGCTTTTCCCCCCGGGGCTACACGGGATCTACGGCGAGTGCCGGCGACTGTACCCGGAGCAGCCCAACCCCCTGCAGGTCACGGCGATTCTCAAATACTGGTGAGTGGGACGGGAGGAGAAGGAACTGGTTCCGATCCGAAGGCTTGCTCCGCGGGTGGCTTCGGGGAGCGATCGCGGCAGTTTGGGAAAGAGGCCTCGGAGGCTCCTGAACGAGTTTGAGCCTGGGCGAGAGGACCGGTGGGCGACAAAGGGCGAGGGGTCTGGCTCCTTGAACGCGGTCCACCGAGGTTGGAAAGGTGATAAATGTGTGTGTGTGTGCGCGCGCGCGCGTGTGTTGTGAAGGAGGATCTGTCGGAAAGCTGGGAGTGGCTAAGGGTGGTAAAAGGGACTTAAGTTTTGGGACGGCTTGTGGTACTTGGGTCGGAGAGGGTTGTTTTGGGGGAGATGAGGAAAAGTTGTTGGAGCGGAGGATACCTTATTAGAGCATCATGCCCAAAACGTTGTGCCAGCGGTTTGGGAGTTGTAGTGCAAAACGCTGAAATGACACGGGATTCTGGCCTGTACTCAAATCTAAATCTTGGGTGGTTGAAACCCAGATTTTAAAAATGACTCCGAATTTGGAACAGTGATTTTATCAGTTTATAAATTGTAATTATTTATGGATTGATGTCCTGATTCATGTCTGTGTGTGAAGAATAGGGGAGTGTTCAGAGAAACAGCTTGAGCTTATAAAGGGTTTAAAAATTTTGTTACGCTGAATCTTGCATGCAAGATAGATTGAAAGAGGAATTGTTCTTAAATTTTGCCGTACGTTGAATAAATATCAGAAACCATTGGAAGCCCGAAGACCTTTATTTTTAGTAAGGGCAATATTGATAAGGTTCTGCAGTTTTCATAAATGAATGCATGCCTTTTGAAACTGACCTTTATATTCATTATATCTTTAAGAGTTGGCTTTTGCATATTATTGCTAGCAGTAAGTGAGTGGATGGATCCTTTTCCTTGCTTTAACTATCTTCCACACTTCTTCCATTTCTTTTCCTATCTTATCATATGCAAAGAGATTCACACATATTTTTCCTTTTGGCTTAAATCATTTCTTAGACTTAGTGTGTCCATCTGATGTTACATATTAGCTCTAATATAGCTTTAATAAAAAAACAAATACGTTGTGTGAGCCCAATCTTTATGTTACTTTGCTGTCTTTCAGCATTGAGTACACTTTCCCAAATGGATTTCTGATGATGTGAAACTCTATGTTTTCAGGTTGGATTATTAAGCTGTAGGAATGCTGCCTGGCTTGTTAATTCCCAATATAACCAAGGCAGTCAATGATTTCATAAATTGTCTGGTACTGGTCACCTAAATAATCTATTGATGGTTTAGGCCAAATTATGGTTAGTTGTGCTTCACAGACATGGCCAATGTTCTGCACATAACACGACTGTCATGGAAGAAATAGATGGAGAAAGGGAATTGAATTATTGTAATCACATTTCTGGATTGAAATAGTGATATCAATAAATAGTGGGTTAGGGTTAGAAAAGAGTATCAATTTTTGACTAGATGTTTAATCAAAAAAGGAGTGAACTTCAGATGGTTGATACCAGAAGGAATTATGTTGAATTGGCAAGAACAGAGATACAGACTAGATATGCTGGACAAGGCGGAGCAATTCTATGAACAAAACTTTAGAATGGAAGAGATAGAGAAAACGAAAGAGGAAGGGCAGATTAGAAGCCAAGAGGAGAAAGAAAAACAATCAAAAGAGATGACCAAAGAAGAAAAGGAAAAGGAAGTGAGAGAAGGAGCTTGAGCTAAAGAGATAAAAGAACAAAGAACAAAGAGAGATAAGAGTGACTAGAGCAACTAAAACTTTAAACAAGTGAAGATATGGAAGAAGAAATAAAAGTAATTTTGATAAATATAAATGGACTAAATTCAGCGATAAAAAGGAGAAGAATATTTCATAGACTTGAAAAACTAAAATTCAAGATTATTTGTTTACAAGAAGTACATATTAAAAAACAACATAAGAAGTATTTAGATCATGTAAAATTGGGGAAATTATATACAACATTGGCAGATCAAAGTAAAAGAGGAGTTGTGCTCTATATAAAGAAAAAGATACAGTCAAAACAGATATATGAAGATGAAGAAGGAAGAATATTGATGGTTGAAATAACAATGAACTATAAGAAAATATTGTTAGTGGCAATCTATGCACCAAATGACAATCAAGAGGAATTCTATGGGAAACTGCATAGAAAAATAATAGAATATGAATATGAAGATATATGTGTACTGGGAGATTTTAATGCAATAGTAGACAAGAAACTGGACTATAAATCTACAAAAACGAACAAGACATTGAAAAGAACTCTCCCAAAAGCATTTTCTACAATGACAGAGGAGTTAAGTCTGCAAGATGCATGGAGAAGATACCCGAAAGAAAAACAATATACTTTCTATTCAAATAGGCATATGTCGTGGTCAAGAATAGATATGATATGGATGTCAGCAGAATTATTAACTAAAGTACAGACAATGGATAGTGAAACAAATATTTGGGCGGATCACAACCCGATAACAATGACATGGAAAGGACAGAGAAAAAGAACAAGGTGGACATTAAATTCGAGACTATTAAACGAAAAGAATTTTCAATTATATATGGAAAAGGAATTGAATTTTTTCTTTAAAGAAAATAAAAAAGAAGATACATAATTACAAAATGTATGGGACACTTGTAAAGCATATATTAGGGGTTTAACAATGACATATTTAGGAAAACAAAAGAAACAGATAAGACAGAAACAAAGTAAGTTGGAGGAGGAGTTCAAAAAATTAGAAACAGAATTACAAAGAAATCCACAAGATAAAATGATCAAAGAAAAAATGGACTTACAAAGACATAAAATAAACATAATAGAAAATGAAGAATTAGCTTATAAAATAAAATCAATGAAACAAAACTTTTTTGAAAATGCGACTAAACCAGGGCGCTGGTTGACTTATAAAATGAAGAAAGAAAAAGAAAAGTTAATTAATCAATTGATAGACTCTGAAGGAAAGATATATTATCAAAATAAAGAAAAGAAGAAAATAGTGGAAAATTATTATAAGCAACTATATCAACAAGAAGTAGTAGAAGATGGAAAGATAAAACAATATCTGGAAAGAGCTGAAATACCAAAAATACCAGAGAACTTTAAAAAAAAGACTAGAAGAGAGAATAACAATGATGGAAGTGATAGAAGGAATTAAAAGGCGGAAGAATGGGAAAACACCGGGACCAGACGGATTGCCAGCAGAACTATACAAAACCTTATAGTATGTATTAAATAATACATTATTGGAAGTATTTAATGATTTAATGTTAAAGGCTAAAATACCGAACTCATGGACAGAGGCATGTATAACTCTTATACCCAAAGAAGAGGTAGATCTTCAACAAGTAAAGAACTATAGACCAATTTCTCTATTGAATGCGGATTATACATTTTTTGTATCAATAATAGCGGAAAGACTGAAGAGACTATTGAATGAATTTATTCATATAGACTAAAATGGATTTTTACCGAAAAGACAGATAAGAGACAATATGCGAACAATTCTAAATACACTGGAATATTATGAAGCACATCCAGAGAAACAAATGGCATTATTGTTTTTAGATGCACAGAAGGCCTTCGATAATGTGAATTGGAAATTTATGATAATGCAACTACAAATGATGGATTTTGGGGAAAAGTTTATAAATGTGGTTAAAACTATATATAATGATCAATCAGCTAAAGTGATAGTTAATGGTGAAATGACCGAAAAAGTGAATATTAGAAAAGGTACCAGACAAGGATGTCCACTGTCTCCACTATTGTTTATTTTAACATTAGAGATCTTAAATAGAAAGATAAGACAGGACGAGGAAATAAAAGGAATGAAAATTAGAAAAGAAGAATTTAAATTGCAAGCATTTGCGGACGATTTGGTGTTTATTATGGAACATCTAATAGAAACAGGCCCAAGATTAATGAGGCAAATAGAGCAATATGGAGAAGTGGTGGGGCTGAAAATCAATAAGGATAAGACAAAAATAATAGTAAAAAATGTGACGGAAAAACAAAAGAGTAAAATAGTGGAACAACTGGACATACAAATAGTAAAGAAAGTAAAGTATTTAGGTATCCAACTATCAGCTAGATGTGCAACAATAAAAGAAGATAATTATTACAAATTGAGAAATCAAATTGAGACTGACTTAGAGAAGTGGAAAAACCTACAATTATCACTAATGGGAAGAATAGCTTTAATTAAAATGAATATTTTGCCAAGAATCTTATTTTTATTCCAGACAATACCGATAAAATTGGAGAAAAAATATTTTGAAGGCCTGAATAAAATAATATGGAAATACATATGGCAAGTGAAAAAAG